>CM033107.1:7282971-7358378 GCA_019321725.1 Paulownia fortunei | reverse complement strand
ATTTAGGCAATAATATGATGGCCAGAAGGGACATGAAGATTGCTCTGCTTAGTAGTGGTTGTTATTTATATTTGAATGGACATAGGAAAAGTAGATGTATATTTGGTATTGTGATACCGAATTTTTGTGTACATCTCATCAATCCTATCGACACTTCATGGTCAAAGATTATATTCTTAGTTAGATTGAAATGCCTTAAAATGGAAAAAGAAAAGAAATGCTAGCTAGTATTATGCAAGCATTATAAAAGGTTTGATGTGCACTGGTGTGTACTCGACTAGTACTGTGCTTGATAATTAGATTATTGGTAAGTGGATATCAAAGTGATCATTAATGCAATAATGTGATGTTGTCAAGTGGATACTTAGATATCTTAATAGAGTGGTTTTAGATTTATTGAAGGCGAAATGGTATTTTGAAAGGATGCGTATTGTGCGCACATTTGTGAGGATTTTGTTGTCTTTATGATAATAAAGTCACTTTGATGTATGCTTTGAGCATCGAGTATTGTTGGAGAGGACTAAACATACTAATATCAGTCCCCCTTCACTTAAGAGAGTATTACGCAAAATTAAATTATTCTTAGTCATATTTCTATGAGCGGTTTGCTCACTTATCCTTTGCCTCTGTATGGAGATATGTTCTAAAGACATGTGAGTAGTACGAGATTACGTAAAATTTGATTTTTGTGGCCAGTGAGAACATATTGTGATTAATGAGTTATATTTGTATTCTCATTATGAGTTTTGTACTGGATTTATGAGTTGTCACCAAGCTTTGATTGACCCTCTCATACGGTAATCGCCTTGGCATTATGATAGCGAGCAGGATGAGATTTAAAGATCGTGTCGCATAATTAAAGTTTGCGAATGATCGCCTTTGCGCTTGGAGCAGTGAGGAAGGTTAATATGTATGACTAAGAGTCGTCTTAGCTTAGAGGCTAAGATGAGATCAGAGTTGATCGATTATGAAGAAATATGTCCAAACTTCATAATAAGCATGTTTTTTATTGAACGTGCGAACTGCAAGAAGGCATTTTGGATAGTGACTTTTGATGGTGCGCAGGTCAGACGCTTGGAGAGTGATTAGACTTAGGTTTATATGATGTTTAGAGCATAACATGCCCAAATTAAATGGAAGCTCCATCATAGCATGTATTCATACTATATGTGCTTTGAGATGACATTTTATAGAAAAATGACTGAATGGGTCCCTGCTTTGTCACTATGTGAGCCCATATTGTTTCTTGTACCCTTTGGGACTTTGGACTTTGTCATGAGTTGTGAGCTTGAATACGCTACTTTAGCATGTTTCCAATAGCCAGGCATGATTCGGTCTGTCGTAGTATGTCTAAGAAAACTGTCAAGACCAAGTTGATTGGCATGAGAGGCCGAGGAAGAACTAGGTTGGTAACGCACTTATGTTCTATGGTTCATAGTCAGGCGACTATGTCAAAATGTGTTTGACTAATCATGAACATAGATACATATTTGAGTAGGTCGAGCATGCTCTATTTATTTCATTGAGGGATCTAGAGATGCTTGATTGGGTGCGATAACTTGATTTGGGGTATACAACGAGCTATTGAGTTGTAGGGTTATGTTAGTTTGATGATGATTTAATTTAACTCTCCTCACCTATGTTTTCTCACTGGGTCGCACACCTCATTTTCTGTATGAAGGCACTGCCGTGAGATTGAGAAATTGTATGATAATGAGATTCGAGAAGATCGAGTCAAATATGTATGAGTGGGAGATATTGAAAATTAGATTGGATTTAGGATTCTTGACCCAATTGGCATCCATATTTAGTTGGATGTCTCCACAATTTGAGTGGGATTGAGTTTCCTAGTTGGACTGGAATTTTACCTTGAGTAGAAATATATATCTCTAATCCCCATCCAACAGAATGTGTGAATGAACGTAATTCTCTCAAAACTCTCTACATATCTCTCCTAAAAATTATCTCTATGTTCTTCTTTGGAGCATCACCATAGACTCCAAGAATTTGAGATATGTAATTGAGTGAATAACTCTAATAGTTATTTATCACCGACGAGAAAAGTGAAAGGTATGTTCGTGGTTCAATCAAAAAGAGACTGGTAGACGAGTTTGATTCGGAATACATACATCAACAATTCGCTACTTATAGGTATACCCAAATCATATTAATTATATGAATATTTGATTCATATTATATTATTTATTAATTTTCTTACATCAGGTAATATTGACAAACAGATTGATGTCATTACTAAAATAAACTTGATCAATTTAACCTGATAGTTGATAGTAATTTTTTGGATAGCCTGTTGGATGAAGAAAAACAATTTAAATTTAAGGCAAAAACATCACGAATTACTACTGCAGAAAGAGGGGTGCATTGGAGACAAAGGGCCAGAGTTAGATGGTTAGAAGAGTATGATCAACATTCTAAAAAATTTTCACGCCTTTGCCTCTCATAGAAAACGTAAAACTACTACACATGGTCCAAAGCTCCCCAATAACATTAGGATTTATGAGGGCAAGGATATCCAGACAGAATTCGTGATTTTTTTGAAGATTTATCTACTTCATCGTACCCTAATCGTTCTTCTTTTCACAATGTTAAGGCTATGTTTGGGAGAGGTTTCATTTTCGTTTCATCAGATATGTTTTTTTTTTCTCCAAAACACAATTTCATTTCTTTCCAAAATATTATAAAAAATCTTAATCATTATTATACATATATATATATATATGTATATATATCTTATACATATTCAAATTATTTTATCACTAAAAATATATATTAAATATATATATAATAATATAAAATAATAAAATGACATTACTAACCAACAATACATGATATTTATAGTTAGAATTGTCTCCTTCAAAACTACTCCCAAACATACATCACAATCCTCCATATAAATTCACATTTAATTATTTTCCATGAAAACACTTGAATTTAAATCAAACCACTTCCAAACATAGCCCAACATTCCTAAAAGTTCTGATATAGAATCTTAAACCTCTCCAAACTTGTGGATGATAAAGAAATTTAGATGGCCCTTAAGCAGATTAATTGGGCCAGATAAAAAGCCTGGCCCAGATGCGATAAATGCTCATTTCTGTCAAAAGTAATAGGCCGGCCCATCTGTTTACCAGTTAGTTAAAGCCCTTTTTAATAAACATCCAAATTTTGTCAATGAAACTCGTTTAATTTTAATTCCCAAGACTGGTAGCCCTACCTCTAACCATCATTGTAGACCCGTTAGTTTATGCAACTTGATTTACAAATCATCTCTAATAACCTTATTGATCGTATTCCCTTTCAACATGCATTTCTGCCCAAAAGACTCGCAGGTGATGACGTAACGACGGCTCAAGAATTGCTCCACAATATGAAATTTGAAAAATCAAAACAATATTTTATGGCGCTGAAATTGAATTTAGAAAACACACGTGATAAACAATGGTTTCATATAAAGAAATAGAATCCCATAGAGGAATTCGGCAAGGCCATCCACTTTCTCTTTATATCTTTATTTTAAGCCTTAAATTATTAGTCCTTAGAATTGCTAAGGCTGTGAAAAATCCTTACTGGATGCCCCGCAAACGAGTTAAAAATGCCCCAGAATTCCTATTTTATGCTTTGCCGGTGATTGCGTCCTCTTTAATAAAGCCAATGATAAGTCTATCCGACTTTATCCAAATCAAGCTAAATTTACTTTTTATCCTATAAGACTTGGGAGGTTTCAAATTTGGTACCTATATTTTAAAATGGTCCTATAAAAATTTATATTTGACAAAAAATATTTTTTTAAAAAATTAATGACCCCAACTAACTCAGCCGATATTGTGTGATATGGGATCAAAAGTGAAAATTGAACTGTTAGGGCATTTTTTGAAGGAAAATCTAGACCAATTATCGTTAAAGACTTCCCAATTCCACCATTTTTCCCAGCAAGAGAGCTCCCAAAACACCAAAAAATTAAAAAAAAAAAAAAAGGAAAAAGGAAAGACCATTTGTACCAAAAATAACATTTCACATTTCATTCAAACATGATTCCAAACTTGTAGTTTTTATACAATATGTAGAAAACAGGGTACATCCCTTTTTAAAACACTAAACATATATACCAAAAAAATTATCAATTGACCATATACGTAGATAAAAAAGAACAACAAAATCTACCATCACCTTGCCTTGTTTTCAAGACAAAAACAACACACATAGACTTACTGCCTTTTCTTTTTCCAAATAAGGAATCCAGAAATAGAAATTTATTGATTTTAAGTTTTGTTTTTTGTTTCTTTCCCCGACAATTTTAATGTACAAAAGTTCCAAAAGAGCCTCTAAATAGAATTGCAGTTGTATCAAAATCCACAAAAGTGAGAAAAAATGATAATAATACCCATCCAAACAAATTTACATATTGTTCACAAATGGTACAAAAACTCAGTTCAAAGTTTCAGAAAGGCACCAACAGAACAGACATATAAATATTAAAAATTCAAAAGAAGAAGGTAATCCAAACAAATTTACACAATCAAGAATAGGCCCAAAAATCTAATTATTTGCTTATAACAGTATCAAGCCAGACACGATGGACTGAAAAAAATTAATTTTCCCATGCATCTAAGCACAAACACATCAGATAAATGGAGCAACATATCCAGGGAAGAGTAAATATTTCCATCGAATTTCTACCTGATCTAAGACTCTTAAAGAATGGGAGCACCTTCTTTCCTTTCCTCCATAACTATCTTTACTTACCACATATTGTTCATAAAGAGGAACTCTTTATTGCATTACAACTACTAAAACCAAAAGCACCACTATTTTTAGTTGACTTTTGTTCAACACATTGCAACCAAGAACATCGAATTTAACATTTCTAACATTACAAAAGAAAATTCCTATGTCCTATTTCTATGTCACACAACTGAGTGTTCCTAGTTAACCCTATAATTAAGCATATTATATCAAAAAGAAGTAAAAACCAATATCATGGAAAATCACAAATTACGCACGTCGGGATAGATCATAATTCACAATCTTTGCTAGAGAATCATGAATCTTTATTTCTAATTTAGAATTTGCGACGGTAGATTTAATTCTAATATCAACCAGTGATAAGAGAATTAATCTAAGTATCAAAAAGTGTGTAACCTTTTGATAAAATAAGCCTTGAGCATAATAGAGGAGAAGGTGGCGTGTGTATTGCTAATGCTTGGGGCTGATTTTTGCTTCAAAAATTGATCAAGAATTTGGCCCCGACAAGATGGTGTATTTATCTCAATCTTGTTTGATTGATCCTATCCAATTAGATTTCCTATTCCCTCTCTATTTTATCTCAATTTTGAGCTGGATCTTAATTCATTTCAATTAATTAATTCAAGTCCAACTTAATTAATTAATTCAATTAATTAATTAATTGGTTCCATGGGCCTGCTAATTAAATTGGCCCAATATGAATAATTATATTATTTAAATTAGAATTAATTTAAATTTTTTTAATTAATTAATCTAATCAATTAATTAATTCACTATCAAAGAACCCATAATCTTTATTAAATCCAATTAATTAATCTTATTATTTAATTAAATGAATTAATTTAATTCTAGCTTAAGTTAAATAATATAGATTAATTAACTTAATCTAACTCATTGGATTATATTTTAGATAGAAGTGCACTATTCCGATTTGTGTGTGACCTATTAGATTCACAATTAAAGTAATAGTGGACTTACAACTATTACAATTTAATAAATATATAAAATTATATTCTGATTGATTAATTTAATTAATTAATTAATCTCAAAATTTACTCATTAATTTCAGGAACCTCACAAGTTAAGGGAAGCACCTAATGGTACATATTGACGACATAATCTTAGATGAATTAATAAGTGAACCTATTTCAATTATGAGTACCGTGCAAGTCTGGTCATTCCGTCAACTAACATCCTCATTAAGTATAAGACATGGATTATTAGTTAAAATTTTATTTCGACTTAATAACTATGATTTCAATTTAGGTCACATTGATCTTCTATTGAATTATTAAAAAATCCGGCGTCTAGTACTCATCCTGGTGAAGGTCTCTGAGATTAAGGACTATTAAATCAAATGAGATTCACATATTCTACCAGATAGGTGATGGATCATTTATTGGTATTCATTACCTCCATATACGAAAATCGTACACCCAACATAAAATCCTTGTAATTATCTTGCAACTGAAAAATATAGCAAAGTGTATAATATCATGCACAAAATTATCATAATGTCCCAAGTCAAATGACTAATTCATTCACTATCTTAACTAGGAAATTCTTATTCGAAAAATAAAGTTTCCAATTGAGAATTTCCCACAGAATTGTTAGGTGTACTCGGTCCCCAATGAGTACCCGCACACATGTATTAGCATCTCTATACCGATGCCTATAGAGCGAGACTGCTTTTGAGCATGCATCGTGTGCGCGAGTCTTATGGATTTATTGATGTTTCATCTCATTTAACTCTCAATTTGAAAATAGTTTAAAACCAAAGGCATAAATGTATACTTCATAATTACCATCATATGCTTGACCAACTCCCATAACTAAGTATGATCTAAACACTTTATGTATTTGATTAAGTATAATTAAAGATTAAAAAAATATCAATTTTATTAATAAATTTTAAATAAGACAATTTTTACTATAGATAACACTATTCCAACAAATATTTTTAGGCAGAAGGGCAAGGAGGGAGGAGTTACACATTTTAACAAACCGACCTGCACGATTTACTTCTTCAATTTCTATTAAACAAATTCGAAACATCAAATAAAAAATAAAAAATAAAAAACCTGATGTACTAAATCAAGCTACATAGACATATTATCCAACAAATAGCATACAATGCAAGCATTGAGTAATATCCTTGTGAATTGTGATTGCATCTAACAAGCTCGAATCTTGCATCTTCTTCTGTAATGCTTGCATCTATATCAAATTCAATTTTCAGATATGCTTGTGAAATGTGATTAAATTCAGAAATATCTATTTTTTTTAAGATGTCAATGAAATTTTCCGAATTAAAATCTTCATGTGGCTTCTAGAACATAATAGTTTGATAACAACCCAATTTATAATTAACTGTAGTGGATTAAATTCTCAGATTTGCATGTTGTGTAATGAAGCTATAGAGGATATTCATCGTACACTCAAAAAATGTTGGGTTTTCAACTCAATTTTTCATCTTCTTTATTATCTTCTCCCAATAGGAATTTTCTAATATCTAATACTTTTAAAAAGTCTTACTTTTAACCATAATCATCAACTCCTTAATACACACACGTTAAGCTTAATGTGGAAGTGTAGAAATGAGCCAACTTTTCAAAATAAAACTATAAATGCTAGGAAAATTTGGATACGAGTCAAAAGCTTAATTAAATTTGACAACCATGCTAAACTGAGAAATGCTTTTATATTAAACCTCACCCCCACACCAACCCGGGAACCCTTGGAATGTCGGGCATTGGAGGAATAATTAGGAACAATGAAGACAAGTTTGTTTCCGCTCTCACAAAATACATTGGTTTTAATTCAAATATTAAAGCAAAAGTATGGGCATTGAGAGGGGGAGTCGAACTAGCAAATGAAATGGGCCACAAAGCCCTGCACACGCTTCTTCTCAACTCGTGGAGGACGTTGACTAGATTTGACCATTTCCACGTCTACTTTTGCTCGAGGGAGCTCAACTTGGTGGCAGACCTTTTGGTAAAATTTGAAGCCTCTAGTTGTTAGGACTCCATATATTGGGATTTTATTAACAATTTGATACTATTTTAGAAACTTTTTATAAAATTAATTTGAAAAAATATACTTCTCCAGGTTAGATTAAGGCATCGTTACACCTAGCGTCTTCTTATTTTTTTATTAAAAAAATAAAATTATAAGGCCTTTATAATTTAAAAAAAAGGGCAACAACTTTGTAGTCGTTGCTTAAGTTGTCCGCTGACAGCCTGCAAAGCTACCGGTTGTAGCAAACAACAGTAAAACTTGTCAAACCAGCTTTATTTATTTTAAACATTTTTTTTAAGAAAAAGAGGAAACTTAAATTTTTCGTATTTTAAAAGGCAGAGGACATTATCTTATTCACCAGCATTCTTTCTCATATCCCCTCAACATTCTTTCTTTCTTCTTTCTCAGAATTATTCCTTTGTTTTTCATCATTTAGTTGATATTTGTGATTTTGAAGTATTAAATTATATACAAAGGTAAGAATTTTGATTTTATGTTGTGTTTAAACTTTTTTTATAATGAAAATTTAACTTTTTTTGCGGACAGTATATTTGTTTGTCTCTGAAAAATTCAAAGGAAACATGCAAATATTCAGAAAATAGGTATTTTTGAATATAAAATTATTAAATTTTTTATTTTATATAATGGAAATTAATTGTGATATAAGACAATAGTCATGATGTAATACAATGTATGTGGAATAATAGAATTTGAGTAGGGGCATAGAAGAGCCTTTAGGAGCAACTTGATTATGTATGTTTTTTTTTTTCTTTTTAATATTGTGAGTTTGAATAGTATAATTAATTGTGACCGAACTTACTAATTAAGCCACTTATATATATATATACATCTAGAGAAAAAAATAAGCGTTAACATATCTCTAAGACCTATAATACACTTCTTGCAACTAACTCGATGAGTTCCAATCTTTATTCATGAGCTAGAAATTATGCTAATTGCTTTTACTTTGGATGATATGAGAAGATGCGGGTAGCATAGACAAAAAAAAAAAATCTAAAGGTGTCTATTGGGAAGATGCCTTCTTAAGAAAATACATTTCTCACTGGCATCTTCTTAAAAAGGTAGGTTCCTACCAAGTAGAATTGACCATGGTTCAAAAATCGCCGGTTTCACGATTTAAAAAAATTTCAACCCTTAATCTTATCCGTTAAGCTCAGTTATGGTTTCGGTTTCGATTAACCGTCGGTTCTAGTTACGGTTCCGATCCTTATATTTTTATTATTATTTTTAAAAAAATTTTGAACTTAAATTTTTAAAAATATTATTAATTTTTGAATTTAATGAAAAAAATTAATTTAAATTTGAAAAAAAAATAGTAACTAAATTAATTTTTTGAATTTCTAAAAAATATTTTTTTCATTTACTCTGCATTAATAAAGCACAATTTACTAAATTTTGATTTTCGGAGTTAATATTATCATGTAAAATCGATACAACATTATAACAATTTAATAATATTACATGAGAAGTTAGGGAATAAATACTAGATAATTGTACAGTAGTATCATTAAATATTTTTAAAAAATTATAAATTTACTTATTATTAAGATAATTATAAAGTTGCATCATAATTTTCAAAACTTTACTTATTATTAAAATGAAATGTAGAATGCTTAAATATAGAACTTGATTTATAACTTGTCATATCTAAAATTAATTAATTAAATTTAATGGGGCACAAGACTAATTATATTATTTTTCATAAACAAGACAAACAATTTGAGAGGAAAAAATAAAATAAATAAATCATGAGATTTATTTATGCATTTATTAAAAATTATAAATATATGGCTTATTAGTTTAGTTGGTTAGAGTGCTTGTTAATAACCAAAAGCTTATAAGTTCAAAACTTGCATGACATACTTTTATATTATTATTTTGTTTCAAAAAAAAAAATGAGTTGGGCTCGGTTTCGGTTCGTGGAACTACTGGATCCACGGGTTGTGGTTACGGGTTACGATTCGTGAACTGTGGTCAACGGGTTCTGACCCGTTGATTATGGCCGATCACGGTCTGGGTTCAATTTGGACCCGACCACTACCAACAGGCGTCTTGTATTAATTTGATAAACTTTTCACTTTTGTATTAATTTGATAAACTTTTTACTTTTGTGTTAATTTGCTAAAAGATTTTAAAAACAATAATAAATTTTTAAAAAACTGGACTACTTTCATCAAATATAATAATAACAATAATTATGAGAATACGAATGGGAGTAAGATAGCAAACACCAAGAAAGACAATTTTTCTCTGAATTTAAGAATTAATTGAAAAAAAAAAAAAAAACAGTTCCAAGGAGTCCTAGTGACTGTTTGCAAAGTTCATTGGCTTGCACCACAAAAACAGTAAAATCAGAGGGTGACGAAATATGGATAGAGATAATCAATAGTCAATGCCAATGGTTTCAAGAATTAGTTTCTTTCCAATGTAAAGTGTAGCCACAGGCATAATTTAATGGTTCTAGGAGTCATCTGAGTATAATTTTTATTGACTATTTTAATTTTGGCTCTGAATCAGATGTAGAAATGAATTCAGTTAGTGTACTCAAAGGAATGATATATGAGGAAATATTAAAAAGAAATGAAAAATAATGGGTCTTTTTGGATTTTTTCAATAATTTATTACTATTTTTAAAACCTTTGATCAAATTGATACAAAAATAAAAAGTTTATCAAACTAATAAAAGATGCCTTTCTGAAATGTATCTTCTCAAACGCCTTCAGAATTTAAAAAAAATAAAAATAAAAAACAAAATAGAAGGCGCTAGTGCTGTCGATGCCTTCTCACATCATCGAAAGTAAAACAATTAGCATGATTTCTAGCTCGTGAATGAGGATTGGAACTCAACTTGGTATGTTAATGCTTATCTCTCTCTCTCTCTCTCTATATATATATATAAAAGTGACTTATTTAGTGGATCATAATTAACTACACTACTTAAACTCACAACATCAAATAAAAAAATCATATAGTCAAGTTGCTCCTAGATGCTCTTCTATGCCCCAATAGAATTTTACTATTCCACATACATTCTATGGACCGTCTTATACCACAATTAATTTTCATTATACAAATTAATAATTTGACAATAATATATTCAAACATATCTATTTTCTGAATAATTGCAGATTTCTTTTGAATTTCTCGGAGACAAACAAATGTACTATCTGCAAAAAAAGTTGAACTTTTATTATAAGAGATTTTTAAACACTAAAAAATAAACATATTATCACCTTTTGTATATAATTTAACACTTCAAAATTAAAAATATCAATTAAATTATCCTATTCAGGAACGATGAAAAAAAAAAGAAAAAATGTTGAGAAAGAAGAAAGAAAGAATATTGAGGAGATATGGGAAAGAATGCTGGAAAATAAGAATGAAGAAGAAAATACGAAAATTTATGCTTTCTTTTTTCTTTTTAATTTTTAAGACCAATAAAACTGGTTTGATCCGCTTTACTATTGTCCGCTGACATCCTACAGCTTTGCAGACTGCCAGTGGACAGCTTAAGGCAACAACCATTTTTTTCCCTTTAAATTATGAAGTCTCCGTTCCTAATGACACCGTCATATTTCTTATTTTTTGGACCTTTTTACAAACTAAGAAGGCGCTTATCATACTGCAAGCGCTAGTATAACTGGCGCCTTAATCTAACTCAGCAAACTACTTATTTTTAAGTTATTTTGATAAAAAGGTTTCTAAAATAATATTGAATTGTTGAAAAACCCTATATTATGATATTGTCCACCATTTTCGCATGATGTTTGTTAAGAGATTTGGACACAACTTTTATTAGATGCATATATTCTCCCTGTATTAAGACTATTATCCTTACTTGACATTTTGTTTTTTTTTTCAAAAATATTATAATAAAATCAGTGGAAATAGTGGTTTGGGTTGCAAAAGTGAAACAACTAATGAAAAATGTTAGTTGTGAATTAAGTACAATTCGTTGATTTGGGAGGGTTCAAGTGCGGGGATGAGGTACATTATTCCATAATCTTGGAGCCAATACAATAAGCGTCATTGGGTATAACTCAGTTAAATCCTGACTTACAGGATCTAGATCCGATTGGGAATTGAAACTCAAATCCAGTTTATGTAATCATTTATCAATATCAAATTCAAATTTAGAAAAAAAAAAATCCAAAATCTAGAAAAAATAACCAATTTTTTTTTAATAGAGTGATAATATACACACTACATAAGAAGTGACAAATACCCAAATACATTTCTTATGTAACAAATACTTACACATATGTGGGATTCAAATTCGAATCCAAGATCTCATAGTCTTACTCTTTAAATTTACCACTTGAACTAGACTTCATTGATAATAAAATATCTCATATTTAAAAAGTGATAAATAAAAGTAGCTAGTGTTAAAACCACATTTGAAAGAAATTTATGAGTTTATAAAAATCAAACTTAAATAATTTGTTAATGTGCTATAAAATTAGAAAATTTGGTATAAGTTTACATAACATATTGATGATACGTATGATTCAACTTAATTGAATATGAATTAAAAACGGATCGGTTCACTTCATTATTTAGAATTATGAATCTTTTGCACAGGATTACGTTGATCGATTCTTTAATTAGTTTTAGTTTCAAAACTATTGAATTGAATTTGACAGGACATTCTCGTGAAATCCGATCGATTGACAATCCGAACCTCACTCATTAATTAACATGCCGTGTCACATTTTACAAGGATGGAACTGGATAATCTGGTTTTTGGATTCAATCAGTAGTAAAAAGATTAATTTATAGTAAGCACATATATAAATCTCAGCATTTAAGGACTGAAAAATGAACTGAGCTATTCAATACTCGATTTTTAAAAGCTTATCTGAGATAGGTTTGTAAAGCATATAAAATCAAGTTTGAACACTAAAGTGGTATTAACTTCATTCCTAAATCTCCAAGCTAGATGTCTCTTGTTGAGTGGGCTATTGTATGCATCACAATAAGTGATTAAGGGCCCTAGGGTTATCTAGGTGAAAACCCTACGATGGTCAAGTCAGAACAAGAGGAATGAATAATATAGGAGCAAAGGATTGAAAGCTGTAAGAATTCCAAATGAGTCGTGTACCTTAGAAAAATAGTAGAATAGGATATTTGTAGTGCTCTAAATGAGGGTTGTTATTTGGGGTTAGGTGGTGCGTGGACCATATGGGCCTATAGGCTGGACGAACCATTTTATTGGGCCTCTTTGAGTTATTTTTTTAGTCTTGTATTGTTGGGTCATGTCTCAATATTAGCCCTCACTCTCAGACAAATCTCATTACAGGGGTAAATCTAGAGTAAATTATCTTCAATTAGGCTAGCTTTGGATGAATTGACTTTTGAACCTCATTTAAGAGTAGTAGATTAGGGCCTTAGAGACATTTGAAAATCTTGAAGCTTTCCACTTACAATACTTAGTTGGAATTTCTCTCTATCTTAAACCATAATGGGTTCCAAAGATAAGTTGTGACTTTATCATTTACATTTATTCTCTTTTTTTTTTCTTCTCCTCTTCCCATTCCTTTCACATTTGGCTAAGGTTTTTTTGTTGCATTATGTCGAACACCTTAGGCACCACTCAAAATCATGGTAGAAGAGGTGAGAGTCAAGGGGGTAGTCCAGAAACTTTGGATATAATTGAGGTTGATGGTGGTGACACGGGTTCACTATCGTCGGAATCTATCGAGTCTATCACTACCACCGATGGCAGCTCTAGAGATCGAGCCACCCCATCAGCTCGAGCCATTGCCAGGCTGAGTGAGGAGCTCGGCCTAGGTTCCTTCTTAAGGGAGCAGTGACGTGATCATAAATATTGCCTCCGCAGGTCCGGCCATTAACTTGACATGCTCACTCTTTTGTCAATGATGGGGGTTGTTCCTCCCCTCACTTTTTTTTGGTATATAGCTCGATGATGATCTATTATCTTTGCCAGTAATGGGGATTGTTCCCTATTGCGTCCTGCCCTTGTAGCTCAAGTTGTCCCTCGCGGTCTAGCTCGTCCTTCTCCTTGTTGCCACATCCTGTCGAGTTGACTTTTGGCTTTGGCATGTTGAATTTGGCTATTCTATCCCCTCCTCCTTGTAGTTATTTTCCTAGGTATTGGTCTCGTTGATCTTGTATACCTTGTGAAGAGTCGAACGATTCAAGTGAGAGGGCTTCTAAGTTGAGCATAGGTGTCATTTCTTCGGACCATGATGAGTTTGAGAAAGAGAATAGGAATTCTTCTCCTCAAGGTGGGGATGCATTGTCTGAGGCGTTATGTTCTAATTTCACAAGTCAGTCCTATCCAGTTCATAGTCGAGTGATGGACATTGAGAGTTGTGACACTTGTTTGACTTTAGAGGATCTTAAGATGTTGCACAAAAAATTTCTTTATCTTCGTGTGATAGGTTTGCCCTTCCTCACGTTAGTCAAAGGGTCATGCCATCTCTTCGTGGTTACTTCATAACCTATATAGCTTATTTCACATGTGGCTTTACCATTCATCCTAGACCTCTTTTGGTAGAGGTGTTTTGTAGCATTGAGCTTTGCCTTAGCTAACTCACTCCAAATGCTTTGATGTACTTTGAGAGGTTTTGCTATCATTTGAAAAAACTCGATCTTCCTATTTTCTTAGATAGTTTTCTCACTTTGTTTAGGTCTGTAAGTTACCCAACAAGTCTTATTCTTATTTCTATTCTCAAGGTGGGTGTAGGTTCTTATGTGGTTACTCTACCTCACGAGGTCCTTGGAAAGATAAGTTTTTTTATATCAGAGATGATGGTTGGGAGTTTTCTTCTGTGTGGAGTAGTTCTCTTTCTAAGCTTTATCTCAGGGACGTGCACCATAATTGATGAAGTTGGGTTGTTGATACTTTATTTGAGGTTGGATGTTTATTTTCTATGGTGTAAAGTCTTTCCTCAGTGATCTTTATGACTTATATATCTTCTCACTACTTTCATTTGATTGGATGTTCGTAATGCTTTGTTCTTTTTTTTTTCTTGTGTTATGTGCTTATTGTGCAAATTGCTTTCCTTTGGAGGTAAGAGACTTAATCTTACTTCTATTCGCTCACTCAGGTTCTATGATTCTGGCTTAGGCTTTTCACGTTCTCCTAGTAGAAAGAGTGCTCTGAGTGCCCAATTGGCTGAGGGTTAAGAATAGGAGGACTGAGGCAAGTATGAGTGGAGGTGGCACTAGACCATCTTCTCCTCCTACGTAAGTGGTGATCTTAGGTCATCATCATACGATCTTTCTAGTGTTTTCAGGGGCAGTCTGTTGATGTCTTAGGAGAAGGTAGTTCATATAGGCCTAGATATTCATCCCTTAAAGTTACTCCCCGCCATGGAGGATTATTTGGATATGGCATAAATCGGATGGAGGGTGTTGAGTCTTTTTGGGATGACAACAATCTTGACTTGGGGTGGATGAAGACTAGGTTCCTCATGAACAAATATGACATCAAGAGCCTGAATGTAAGGCTGGATATGTGATTGCTGAGGTACTTATTGGAGAGTTTTCCCAAGTCTTTTTATTATTTTCTTGTTGTTTCTATTTATGTTGATTCTTCAAATTCAGTTATTTATTTTTATGTTGCATTCTAGTATGTGAAGTTGGAAGATATCCTTATTGAGTGGGTTGAGAGTTATAAAGAGTCCTCTAACTTTTTTGAAGCTGCTAATAAGGCAAGTACTTTGGAGGTAGCTAAGATGGTGAATGAACTGAAAATGTTAAGAGAGAGAACAAGAAGTTGGGTGAAAACTTCAAGACTATATGGGAAAAATATGACCGAGTTACAGCTACTACAAAGAAATTTTTACAATCTAAGGCTAAGAAGGCCTTGATCACTGAAGCTAAGGAGAGGGGTGCTACTATTTTCCAGTCATCAGATGTCTTTGTAGAGGGCCACCATGTATCGCACCTTAAGAGTTTATGATAATATCATTCGTGATTGTAGGCGTATGCTCCAAGAATTCAGCTTGGTTGGAGAGCATATTATTATGTTGTTAGAGCCTCGCATTCTCGATTTAAATATGATGCCCCTGCTGATCCACCTTTCACAGCGCTAGTTGTTGCTATCATGGGTGAGGTCTTAGTTGTTGCGAGCGATGCCGGTGAGGGAGGCTCAATAGCTAAGGTAGTTGATGCAATAGTTCCTTAAGGTCGTTTAGAGTAGCAGCTTTATGGCTTGCACTAGTACTTAGTTTCTTTTATTATTTTTGAGTTTGCATATATGACATTTTTTAAATTTTATTTTCAGACTTAGTTATTTTTATGTCTTTGGCTTCTTCTTGAGACTTTGCTCGTTGCTTGTGATGAGCTTTATCGCTTGGATTTAATTTGAAATATTTGATATTTTGCTCTTTTCTTTTCATAGCTTAATGTTCTATCTTTGGCATGTTTGTTTCATGAATCCTGTCATGATGAACAATATAGCTTAATTTCTAAGTGTTTCATCTTGAAGGGATCCTAGTTAATCACGTATGGCTCGTGTAGGCTAACCTCAAGGCACGATGGGTTATCCCGGGACATTTTTTACTTCCGTACCTCAAGTGGAGCTGAACTGTATGATTCTGGGGTCAAGCTGTCCAAGCCTATTTATGACCTTAAGGGAATCTCATCGTGCTTCTAGGATCGTTGTTTCTTTTATTGCTTATATAATACAAGAGATCATCAATCACATCAAAAATAAAAAAAGGAGACTTTGTTAATGTGCAAATAAATGGGTAAATAAATGGTGTGGTAGCTTTCCCATTGCTCATCAACATAGAGGAATCCAAAACTAACTCTCTTTTGATAAAGCACTTGAAGTGAACATAAGCCTTCCAGTGTTAAAAATAAACAAGTTAAAATTATCTCAGTAATGCGACTGCACCATCCTTGGTAATATTTCTTGAGGTTTGTCACATTTCAAGTACATGGCATATTCTTTCCATCCAAGTGCTATAGTTAATATGTGTCGGTATTCACCACTTCCATGATCTTGGAGGGCCCATCCCACTTGGGGTCAAGCTTCCCAAGTTGGTGAGAGATATCTGCTTTTCTTATCATCAAATCTCCAACTTTAAAAGTGCTAGGGCACACTTTGCAGTTGTAAGCTCTTGCCATCCTTGCCCTTTACATCTCACCGTGAGTTGACACCTTATTTTTAAGTTCTTCTATAAGGTTAAGGTTCACCTTGACTGCACTGTCATTAAGTTCAGGTGAGTACTGCATCAATCTCCATGTAGGTTTGACTATCTCAACAAGAGCTATTGCTTCTGACTTGTATGCCAAGTTGATTGGAGTCTCTCCACCTGAGGTTTGGGAGGTGGTTTGATATGCCCAAAGTACGCTATGGAGCACATCCACCAAGCTCATTTGGCGGCGCCAAGTCTTATCTTGAGGTATTGTATGATTATGTAGTTAGTTACTTCAATCTTTCCATTAGCTTGATGGTTCCCGACTGAAGTGAAGAATTATTTGATAAAAAGACCACTGCATCATTCTCTAACTCAAGCTCCATGTAATTAAATGTCGTTTCTTATACAAGGACTCATGGAATATTGAACCTGCATATGATATTTTTCTAAATAAACGTGATGACTTTTTTTTTCTATAATCTTCGCCAAGGGCTCTTCTTCCACCCATTTCATAAAATAGTCCACAACTACTATTAAGAACTTTTTTTAGCCAGATACAGGAGAAAATAGTTCCACTATGTCCTTACCCCACTCGGCGAAAAGACTTGAGCTCTCCAATATTACAAAAGAGCAACAAGTTGATGTGGAATGTTGGAGTGTTCTTGGAACGATCAATAATGCAAGACCAATTCCTTTGCATCTTCAAGCATTGTTAGCCAGAAATATCCTTGCCTTAGCACCTTTACAGCTAAAGCTTTGCCTCCTAAATGATTGCCACAAATTCCTTCATGGATTTCTCTTAGCACATAGTTAGCTTTCCTAGGGGCAAGGAACTTCAGGTAAGGTAGGGAAAATCCATGCTTGTAGCGCTCGCTGTCAATGATCTGGAAGTGAGATGCTCGCATCCTCAACTTACATGCATCCCTCATTATTGGTGGTAGCTCGCCTATTGTCAAGTATTTGACTATCTTATCCTTCCAGCTAGGTTCTTATTCCTTAGTGTATAAGATTTGCAATCTTTTTCCATCAATCTCAGCCTTACTAGAGGTGAGGAAGGTGATTCTCTTACTCTTGACACTCGCCATAGAACTTGCAAGTCTAGCCAGCTGCTCAACAATAGAGTTTTCTGTCCTCGGGACTTATTTTATCTCATACTCCTCAAGTCTAGCAAGTAGGTCATTCGTCAACTCTAAATACTTAGTCATTTTCTTGACTTCATAGGAGCCTCTCACTTGATTCACCACTAATTGTGAGTCACTGTGAATTACCAGCTTCCTCACTCCCACTGCAAGGGTCAACTTAGCTCTAGCTATGATTTCATCATACTCAACATCATTATTAGATGTCAAGAACTCAAACTTAGTAGCAAATCTAAATTTATCTCCTTGGGGTCACTCTAGTAAATTTCTTACCCCACTTCTTTTTGAGGTGGATGATCTATCAACATACAGTATCCATGTCAAGTTGCTTGCCTCATTTGTTCCATTTCGACTAGAAAGTCAGATAGGACTTGTGCATTAATTGCTAGTCTAGGCTAAAATTTAAGTCCACATTCACTAAGCTCAATAGTCCATTTCACTTATCTACTTGATATCTCAAGATTGGATAACACTTGGTTCAGCGCTTGGTTAGTCAGCACTGTTATTGGATGAGATTGGAAATAGGGGCAGAACTTTCTAGTCACAGTGTGAGTGCAAGGGCTAATTTTTCAATGTTAGGGTATTTGAACTTAGCTCATTGTAGGGTACAACTAATGCAGTAAAAGAAATGGTGATCGTTCCCCATTTCTTGAACTAGCACAATGCTTATGTCCTTATTTGCTAATTGCCAAATAAAGAAGCAACGCCTCTTCAGTCTCAGGCTTAGTCAGCAAGGTGATGAACATTTAAAAGTATACAATTAATTAGAATTTATATAATTATTTTTACTTTGAAATTATCATTAGAACTCCCAATTAAAACATTTTTGTGTTTTAGGAATAAAATGAAAAATCAACATAAAAAAATGAGATTAAAAAGTTTTTCTTTTTTTATGTGCAGGTTTTAGAAAAACTAGCATTACTTTTGATTCTGAAAAAGTTTTGGATTAATTCTTGAGGCTATGGATTGATAAGTCATTCATTTACAAGTTCATGCAGACCATGGATCCCATACTAAATGTGTAAGGACCAAAAAAGTTGGATTACAAGTAGCTGTATAAAATAGATCACCAAAAATTAAGATCACAGTTATGCCCAGTTCTGACCTTTTTACCAGTTGGATCATATCTCTTAAACTAAAATTGCTTTTGAGCTGAAATGTGGTTATGATATACAAAAGAGATAGATAAATAAGTTTTTGGAAGAGAAGATGGTGTGAAAATATATCAAAATAGTCAATAAACATGTTTCAATGTGCTGTTGATATTGAAGGATGACTCTTAAATATGATCCCATAATTTGACCATATCTCCCTCATCACGTTGCCAAATTTAACAAATGACATATGATATATCAGCAAATAAAGATCTACAATTTTGATTCTTTACTTATCATCAAAATTTGGTTGTATCTGCCCTAAAAATGCAATTCAATCAGGTAAGTGAAAAATAATTAGAGGATTTGGTGTAACAACTTATCAACTCTTAACAACTACCATACCACTTGATTTTTTAATTCCTCCATTATATGTTCTGTCTCTAGCATACGCCAAGTACTATAAATAAGCTATGTATTAAACTTGTAAGAGTGGATGGGGTAGAGGGGAAATAAAGTTTTATTATTATCTTCTATAGGCTAAGTCTTATAATAGTAATGTAAGTTTTCTAGTAGAAATAGAAATGTATTTTTTAATTTCTCTTCTATTTTTAGCCTTTTCTACTTTCATTATGTCTTTTTGAATTTTATTTAGCTGTGAAGAAATGATTATAAAGGTAGAAAATATTTAAATATGTTGTATTATTGTTTTAATTTTTGATCTAAACCCTACTTGTTTTGTGGTGATTCTTGATTTATCTATCACTAATGGCACAATAAATAGTTGGGTTTATTTAGCTAAATTTTTTATTTTACTACGCCAACCACTAGCGTGGAATCTATATTTGTTGTAGATAAAGGTGTGCATAAATACTCGATACTATAAACAAGTGTTGGTGTTAAGAGATAATTTGAAAATAGTAAGACAATATCAAGATTACCTTAATACATGAGTTATTTGATAACATCTTCCTATTGGAACCTTCATTATGTATGGATTCTAATAGTAGCAATTAAAAGAGATAAAAAGAATAAATAATCATTCCTCTATCTAAAACTTAAAAATAGATCCCTAATCCTCAATACTTTTTTTACTTTGTTTATTTTTTAGTTATAGCATATATTATTTTTTTATATATTCTAAACTACATAAAACCCATTTTTTTAGAAATATAATTATAAAATCTTCAAACAACTTTCTTCTGAATCAACCTTGGACTCACAAAAAAATTATTATTTGACATAACCTATACCTGAGTTTGCAACCTTAAAATTGTAGCAAGCTTTTAGTGCCGATACTGGGGAAGGCAAGGTAAGTATTCAGGTTTGTGAATATTTTTTCTTTGTAAATATTGTGTGTTTATTTTCTTTATGATTATATGGTTATATGATATTGTAGTCATAATTTTCGGCATTTAGTTAGAAATAATTCTAAAACTTTATTTGAAAATTTATTTGTGTCACCTCCACACACTTTTACCATGGCTAAAAATGAAAGTGCCTAAGATGAAAATGAGAATTAACAGGTACGTACCATGTGTTATTACTTACAACCTCCTCAAAATTCTTCTTCTTCTTGTTTCATTTTTCCTCTCAATGCAAATAACTTTTGATTCAAGCCAGATATGATCCCTTTACTTTCTAATTTTCATGGTTTAGACTCTAAAAGTCATTACTTACATCTGAAAGAATTTAATGAAATATGTGCCACTTTTAATAATCAAAATTGTACAAATGATATTGTCAAACTCAAATTATTTCCTTTTTCTTTAAAAGGTAAATAAAAAACTTGGCTTAATTCTGTAAAATCTAGGTCAATTGGCATTTGGTAAAAAATGCAAGCTGAATTTTTAAAAAAATTCTTTCCAACTCGCAAAACTAGTATTTTGAAAAGATAAATCCAAGACTTCTCTCAAAATTCTAATGAAGCTTTCTTTCAATATTATGAAATATTTAAAGATTTGTTGAATTCATACCCATATCATGGTTTTGAAAAATGACTTTTAATTAGTTTCTTTTCTGAAGGTTTAACTCCTGAAATAAAATAGTTTGTTGAAACAATATGTAATGGTGAGTTTCTTGATAAGGAACTTGATGAAACCTTGGAATATCTAGACCATTTGGCAAAAATCTCTCAATCATGGTATAGTGTTAATTCTTCCCAAGGTTCTATTAGATCTAATCTTGCTAATAGTAATAAAGCAAAATATTATCTTAGTCAAGGAGATGATCTAAATGTTAGGATTGTTAGTTTAACAAGAAAAGTTGAGGCCATGAAACTTAAAAAAGTAAAGGAAATCAAATTTATGTGAGAAGAAGAAGTTTATAGCAATTGTGAACTTATGGAGCACTCCACTAATGAATGTCAAAACATTCCAGTACAAGCAAATTTTATGAACACATTCAAAAAACCTTTTCATTCTCCATTTTTCGAAACTTATAATCCACAATAGAGAAATCATCCCAATTTTAGTTGACAATAGGATAACTGTGCCCAACCGCGACATTTACAAAAGCCACCACATTTTCCTTCTTCTCCAGCTCTATATACAAAATTCCTTAAGGAGACTTTGCAAGCATTTATGCATGAACAAACAAACATCAATAATCAAACTTCACAAGCCATCAATAAGATCAAAAACACACTTTCAACATTAACGGCCCTTTTGTGCCCTCAGGAAAAAGGTAAGTTTCTTGTTCAACCTCAACCTAATCCTTCCACTCATTGTCATATTTCTTATTTAGGTGAAAATTCAGTCAAGGATGCTAATTTGATCACAACTCTTCGAAGTGCAAAAGTTGTTGACAAGATTATTCACCCCAAGGAGAAAGTTTCTAATCCACCTTTAGGAATGAAGAATGAAAACAGTGTTAACAATGAAGATAAGTTTAATAAAGGTAAGTGTGAAAATGATAAAAAAGAAAAATATTTACCTCCAGCACCCTTTCCTTAAAGATTGCAACCAATCTATAAATTGAACTCAAATTCTGAAATCTTTGAACTTTTTCAATAAGTCAAGATTAATATTCTATTATTAGATATAATCAAACAAGTTCGTTCTTATGCCAAATTTTTGAAAGATTTGTGTACAATAAAAAAAAAATATCATGTACAAAAGAAGATATTTTTAAATGAAAGTGTTAGTTCAATCATTTAACAATTCACTTCACTCAAGTACAAAGATCCAGGTTGTCAAACCATTTCATGTACCATAGAAAACATTAGAATAGAGTGTGCTTTGCTTGATCTTGGTGCTAATGTAAATTTTCTACCTTTCTCAGTGTATGAATAATTAGGTTTGAATGAACTTAAAACAACTTCTGTTGTATTCCAAGTAGCTGACCATTAAATTAAAGTTCCAAGGAAAGTAGTAGAAAATGTGTTGGTACAAATTGATAAATTTTACTTTTTAGTGTTGGTACACATTTATAGCATCATATCTTAAAGATGAGTTGCATGAGATTTTATATCATACTCTTGCCATACATGATTTTTACTTATTGAGCTTTAGCTTATGTAGTTTATGCATTGTAGGTGAGCATGATGAGACTTGAGATCTCTGACTTACTGGGCTGGCAGTGGAGCTCTACAGGCTTTCAAAGATCAATGTACTTGGATGACGACTTGTTGGACTATTTTGTGGGCTACACTTTTGATTTTACAGTTTATTGTATTATATTAGTGACATTATCCTGTATATCACTTTCAAAACTCCTTTGTGACAGAAGAGTTTGAGTTTGTGATGATTTTGATAAACTTGTTAATGTTTTAATAACTACCTATGTATATACAGTGTTACAGGATGTGAAAGTACTTTACTTTTATAAATATTTTGTTAAGAGAAAAAAAAAGTTATACACACGCATACATGCACAAATTATGTTGCACAGGTTGTTTATATATATATATATGTGTATATATATAGTTAGGAGGTTGTGACAGAGAGTGGTATCAGAGCCCAGGTCTTAATTCTGTAGACTGTCCATGTACATGATCTTAGAACTTGGGGAGCACGGCTATGCGAGTAAGTTTTATTTTATGTTATATTGCATTATATATTTCATGAATTATATTGGCCATTTATTATAAACAAAATGGTATTGCAGTCATCGTGAGAACAAGGGGTGAAAGTAGTAGTAGAGCCAAATCCCCACGAGAGCAGACACCTATTTTAAATAATTATCGTGATGTTATCATCAATCGACTTACAAAGCTTGTTGAACGACAATTAGAACAAATTCAACAACTTATCCAGTAGAGGGATATGGGTGGATAACCAAGGGCTGAAATGGTTCAACCACAACCTCAAGTAGAATAGGTGGAGATAGTTGGGGAAAGATTTAGAAAACTAAACCCACCGGTATTTGAGGATGCACTAGATCCTACAGCTGTTGAAGATTGGTTGAGAACTCTTGAAAATATGTTTCACTACAGTAGAGTTTCAGAAGAAGAGAAAGTGATGTGTGCATCTTTTATGCTTCGAGGCAGTGCTGGACATTGGTGAGATACAATGAGGAGTATCAAAGACACCACTGTTATGACTTGAGATATATTCAAATATTTGTTTCGAATAAATACTTAACAACTCCAGTTCGTGCAATGAAGATGAATGAATTTATACAACTACGACAATAAACTATGACAGTTGGAGAATACATTCATAAGTTTGAACAACTATCTAGATTTGCCACACATATGGTCAACACTGATGCATTGAAAGTTGAAAGGTTTCTTGAAGGTTGGACATATTGTCAGAGCATGTCCAAATAATCTAAATCCAATAGGATAAAGAAAAGTGCTAGCTAGAGTCTTTACCATTTCTAGATCAGATGTTGAGGTGAACCCATTAGTGGTAATATGTAAATTCTCTATCTTTGGTACTCCAGTATTTGTATTGTTTGATTCTGGAGCTACAGTGTTGACATAATACTCCAGCATTTATACCTACTGAGTATATGAAGAGGCTGGGTAGAGTACTTGATACTGTTAAGGTCAGTTACAATGTGATAATCTCTTATGGAGATTCAAAAAAACTAACCATATTTTAAGAGATTGTGTTATTCCTATTGAAAATAGAGAACTCTATTTGATTTATTGGCTACGAATGACTATGATATGATTTTGGGTACGGATTGATTGTCAAAGTATTGTGCTATATATAGATTGTTTGAGAAAGAAAGTAAGTTTTCAACCTCCTAGTAAGGAACCATTCACCTTTATTGGAATCGTACAAAGTTTCAAATTCCCAATTATATCAGCATTAAGAGCACAAAGATTATTAGATAGTGGTTGTGAGGATATTTGGCGAGTGTTGTGAGCATTGAAGAACAACACCATCCTATCCTCAGTAAAGTGCCAGTTGTTTGGGAATATCCAGAAGTAATTCTTGATAATCTTCTTGAATTGCCACCAAACCGTGAGATAGAGTTTATCATTGAACTAAATCCAGGAACACATCTAATATCCAAAGCTCTATACCAAATGATACCAGTTGAGTTCAAAGAATTGAAAATACAAATACAGGAATTATTAGATAAAGATTTTATTAGATCTAGCTTTTCACCATAAGGTGCACCAGTTCTATTTGTGTATAAGAATGATGGTACAATGCGACTGTGTATAGACTATCAGAATTTAAATAAAGTTACAATCAAGAATAAGTATCCTCTGTTTAGAATAGAAGACTTATTTGATCAGCTCCAAGGTGCATCTATATTTTCAAAAATTGATCTGCGATTTGGATACCATCAACTAAAAATAAAGAGGATAATATCACCAAGACAACATTTAGCACAAGATATGGACATTATGAATTTTTGGTGATGCTATTTGGGTTGACAAATGCTCCAGTAGCTTTTATGGATTTGATGAATCGGGTATTTAAAAATTTTCTTGATAGATTTGTTATTGTGTTTGTTGATGATATCCTGATTTACTCTAGCACAACAGAAGAGCATGGTGAATATCTAAAATGGTTTTAGAGGTTTTGAAAGAGAAATAACTATATGCTAAATTTAAGAAATATGAATTTTGGATTGATCGAGTGGTATTTATGGGACATGTAATATCAAGAGCAAGAATATCTATAGATCCAAGTAAAGTAGAAGCTATTAATAGCTGGTCTCAACCTACTAATCTTTCAGAAGTATGAAGTTTTCTGGGTTTAGTTGGATATTACTGTAGATTTGTGGAAGGATTCTCTAAGATAGCTTCTCCTTTAACATAATTAACCAGAAAATGTTGTGACATTTAAATGGACAGATGCTTATGAGAAAAGTTTTCAGAAATTGAAGAAGAGGTTAACTTTCTTTCTATTCCATTAGATACTAGAGGCTTTGTGGTTTATAGTGATGCTTCAAAAAATGGATTGGGATGTGTATTGATGCAAAATGGTAAAGTAGTTGCATATACATCTAGACAGCTTAAAGAGTATGAGAAGAATTATCCCACGCATGATTTAGAGCTTACTGCGGTAGTGTTTGCACTTAAGATATGGAGACATTATTTGTATGGTGAATGATGTGAGATATATAATGATCATAAGAGCTTAAAATATTTCTTCACCCAAAAAGAGTTAAATATGCGACAACGAAGATGATTAAAGTTAGTGAAAGATTATGATTGTGTTATCAACTATTATCCTGATAAGGCAAATGTTATGGCTGATATATTGAGTAGGAAATCAACACAAAATACTGCAGTTTTAGCTTTGACTCAGAAACTAGAGTTAATTGAACTACAAAAACTGGATGTAGAAATTGTACAACAGGGATCAGTGGAGGCCAAATTTGCAGCTTTGACACTCCAACCGACTTTGATTGATAGAATTCAACAGGAACAATAAGTTGATGAATATGTTACTAAAATGATGAAAGATATGGCTTCAAAAAAGTTTTTTGATTTTAGATGTCAGAGAATGGTATCTTGCGGTTCCAAAAAAGGTTATATGTGCTTAATGTAGACAACATTCAAGAGCATATTTTGGCAGAGACACATTCAACACCATATTCAGTGCATCCAAGAGTTACTAAAATGTATAGAGATTTGATAACGTATTACTAGTGACCAGGTATGAAAAGAGATATTGCTCAATTTATAGAACAATGTTTGATATGTTCACAAATAAAGGCAAGACATCAAAGACCAGTAGTAACCTTGCAACCTTTATTTATTCCAGAATGGAAATGGGAAAGAATTATAATGGATTTTGTGTTGGGATTACCTAAAATAGTTAAAGGTCACGATGTTATTTAGGTTATCATTGATAGGCTAACAAAATTTGTTCATTTTCTTCCAATATGTTTTATTTATTCCATGGACCATTATGCACATATATATATGTATATATATAGGAAGTGATCAGACTTCATGGGGTACCACTATCTATTATTTCTGATAGAGATTCAAAGTTTTTGTCTATGTTCTGGAAGAGTTTACACAAGGCATTCGGAACACAATTATCTTTCAACACTGCATATCATTCTCAGATTGATGGACAATCAGAGTGAATAATACAAACATTGGAAGATATGCTTAAAGCTTGTATATTAGATTTTCATGGTCAATGGAGCAAATTTTTACCTTTAGCGGAATTCTCTTATAATAACAGCTATCAGTCCACTATTGAAATGACTCCCTATAAAACATTATATGGTAGAAAATATAGATCTCCAATTCATTGGGATGAAGTTGGTGAAAAGAAGCTTTTGGGCCAAATATGATTTAAGAAATGACAGCAGCTGTGACACAAATTCGTCAATGAATGCAGATTGCCCAGAGCCGACAGAAAAGTTATGCTGATCAAAGAAGAAGAATGTTAGAATTTGCAGTAGGAGATCAAGTATTTCTGAAGATATCTTCAATGAAGGGGATTATGCGGTTTGGAAAGAAAGGAAAGCTCAATCCTAGATATATTGGTCCATTTCATATTATTGAATGAATTGGGGATGTTTCTTACAAACTCGACCTACCTGGATCAATGTCTCAAGTGCACAATGTATTTCATGTATCCATATTGAGGAAATATATTGTAAATCCATCTCATATTTGAAAAATGAACCTATAGAGCTGAAAGCATATTTGAGTTATGAAGAAAGATCTATAGAGATTCTTCTACGAAAGAAAAACAACTCAGAAATAAAAATACCCCATTGTTAAAGTGTTATGGAGAAACAGTCAATAGAAGAAGCTACTTGGGAAAGGAAGATGATATGAAAGTTAAATATCCAGAACTCTTTCGGTAAGTAAATTTCAAGGATAAAATTTTAATAAGGAGGGTAAGATGTAATACCCAAGCCTCATACTACTCACTTGACCAATATGATTCATGCACTACATACTACTTATATGCTAATTTGCATTAATATCTCCATGGCATCTTATATAGCATTCTTAATCGTATACCTCCAATGCTATTACTTGATGTTAATGGTTGAGGTGCTATAACCTAATTAAGTAATTCTATATGTAGATAAGAAAAAGAATAGATTGGTCAATATATTGGATATTCATAGCTTATATGTTATAATTTTAGAAGTGTTAAAGTGTCACTAGTAAGCTTATATGATTCGATTCAATTAGATCGAGTGTTTTAAAGGTATACATCCATAGATTAACATACTTGGATATTGGATATGATATAATATGATTTAAGTGTCATATTACAAGGTCGATATGTGTATATGATTTTAGAAATGCAAACTAGGCAATCATTTAAAATCGGTGTCAATCGATTTAGAGACCGAATGAACAGTTAAGAAATTAGGGCATATTTATTATCCGATCATATGGAAATTAAAATAGATTATAAATAGATAAATAATTATTGAGAAACACTAGATTGGATCTATATAAGGTGTGAAAAATATTAGATTTGAACCACCACTTGTCACCTCAACCTTTGCCACCTCAAGCTTCCACCTCAACCTTTCTTCATTTCTATCATTGAACCACGACCATGAACCATTTTCTGAGCTATTTCACATCCCAAACCTTCATATGGAATTTTAGAATATTCTCGCAAGTAATTCCAAGTAAAGAAAAAAAGGTGAAGGAAGCAAAAGGAAGTAGGGAGGAGCAAGTAGGAACTTAAAAACTGTGCATAGGTAAGTTTAACTCATGTTTTTTATTTAAGTTCTCGAATTGTTTAAGGGTTTATGATTTTTAAAGCTTCTATTATTATTTATAATCATGTTAGGATGTTATTTGCGGTCTTATAATTCACAAAAGTAGGATTTTTAGTTGCAAAATCACAATAAAAATCACTAGGGATAGAAACTATATACTTGCTGATTTTTTATATTAAAGCTTTATATATGTATAATAACTTGATTAAAATCTGTGTATTTCACCATATATGTGTTTATATAGGAGTCTAGGCAATGTATGTAAGTTTTGAGAGGTTACAAATTGAAATATAGTGTGATAATTAAAGAGATGCTCAAAACTGTCTTCTTTAATTTCAGATTCTATCCTATGTGAATGGGGCTGGTTTTACAGAAATAAATCCATTAGTTTTGGTAGTAATTTGACCTGGTTGTCTCCTTATATATGTTATCTAAGTATGGTAAAATTTTTGGAGTGATTGAATATACTTAAGGGTGCCAAAACCATTAATGTCATAAAGTGTGCAAAACTGTCACGGTAGGAAAATAATCTGTTTCAGTATGTCGTGAAGAGAGCTGAACTTAGGAAGCTATATCCATGATTTTTAGAAATTATATGATATAGTTACATTCATATACATGTTATCTAAGTGTGGTAAAAATTTGGAAGTGATTGCATATGCTTAGGGAGGTCAAAATTATCATGCAACTAAATTGAAAAGCAAGTAAATATAAAAATGTGAATCTGTCCCATTTGATAACTTAGCATATTTCAACCTAGACATGTTGCTATTGAGTGTTAACAATTAGGTACATGATATTAGAGTTATAATATTCAATTATATGATGTTTACATGTATCTAAAGTGAGAAGTTAAGGTATTGGATGGACTAGATTGGGTTATAGTTTGTAAAAGTTTGATTATTACCTAGATAACTTGGTGTTTAAGGTCTTAGTATGATATTTTATACTTTCAGCTTGCTAAATTGGGAATGGTGCTTGATGATGGGTAATATTACAAGCTATTTTATATCTAAGATTGGAGGGGAATAATAAATAAATCTAGACTAAGCCACCAACCAAGTGAAAGGTAAGTAAAGATCCATTTGCAACTACAATGCACGAACATAGTATGTCTTGAAACATTTATACCTAATGTGTTAATGATAGTGAATTTGACTGAGAGTCTTATGATTCTTGAAATATGTTGAGAGCAAAATGACTTGCATTTCATATTGAACATACCATTCCATGAGCATTTACATGTGCATGCACGACATATGAGTATAGTGGAGGTTCATGCATGCACATATGATTTGAGATATGGTTTTCAGAAAGAAAATATTTTAGTTGGCCACTACTAGTGTATCGAGGCATACGAGGCGTGCTTATGTGATATTTTAGAGTATCGTGAGTGTTACTTCTCGGAGGATCACAGGGGTTGACAGGGAGTGTGCCTCTGGTGGTTACGACTCAGCCGATGGAAAGACTTATATTGACTCTTTATTGACTCAGCCAGTGGAAAGACTTCTGGAGGATCACAGGGGAAGACAGGGGGTGGACCTCTAGTGATCCAGAAGATGACCCCTGGACTGAGTAAATTTGTTTATGGCCATTGATTATTGATATTGTGTAGAGCTATTTCCGATACATAGTAGGTGGGCCAAGGGCCCAATAAAATAAAGTGATTTTAATAAAAACTCTTTGACTTATAAGTACTCAAATTGGACACATTTATAACATCATATTTTAGAGATGAGTTGCATGATATTTTATATCATACACTTGTCATACATGATTTTTACTTATTGAGCGTTAGCTCATGTAGTTCATGCATTATAGGTAAACATGGTGAGACATGAGACCTCTAACTTACTGGGTTGGCAGTGGAGCTCCTACAGGCTTTCAAAGATCAATGTACTTGGATAATGACTTATTGGGCTATTTTGTGGGCTATACTTTTGATTTTATAATTTATTGTATTATATTAGTGACATTATCCTATATATTACTTTCAAAACTCCTTTGTGACAGAGAGTTTGAGTTTGTGACGATTTTGATAGACCTTGTTAATGTTTTAATAACTACCTATGTATATACAGTGTCACAGGATGTGAAAACACTTTACTTTTATAAATATTTTTTTAAAATAAAAAAATATTTATAAAAGTAAAGTGTTTTCAAAATAAAAAAAAGTTATACACACGCATACATGCACAAATTATGTTGCACAAGTTGTTTATATATATTATATATATGTATACATATTATTGGGAGGTTGTGACAGATCTATAACCTATTCAAATATTATCCTGATCAAATCTTTCGGTGATGTATGCCTGACAATGAGAAAGATAATATTCTTAAATTTTGTCATTCTGGAGCATGTGGTGGTCACTTTTTGGCAAAAAAAATTGTTGTAAAGATCTTACAACGTGGATTTTATTAGCCAACTCTTTTCAAGAATACTTACACTTTCTGCAAAAGTCGTGAAAATTGTCAAAAATTAAAATCTATTTCGAAGAGAAACATGATGTCTCTACACCTTATCCTAGGAATTGAAATCTTTGACTGTTGGTGTATTAACTTCATGGGACCATTTTTATTATTATTTGGTTATATTTACATATTGGTCGTCATAGATTATGTCTTAAAATAGATCGAGATAATTCTTTATCGAAATAATGATCACAAAATAGTGATAAAATATTTGAAAGAAATTATTTTAAGTCGATTTGGAATTCCTTGATCAATTATCAGTGATGGGAAAAAATATTTTTGTAACAATATTTTGGGAACTTTAATGAGAAAATATGGAATCATACATAAAGTTGCAACCCCTTATCACCCTCAGACAAATGGACAAATTGAACTTGCAAATAGGGAGATAAAATAAATTTTGGAAAAGACAGTCGTAAAGATTGATCTTTTAGACTATCAATATACTTTGGGTTATATAGAACTACTTTCAAGACATCGTTAGGCATATCTCCTTATAAGACAGTTTATGGAAAATCTTGTTACTTACCTGTTGAACTTGAACATAAAGTTTATTGGTCAATCAAAATATTAACTTCAACCTTAATGAATCTTCAAAATTGTACAAATTACAAATCAATGAACTTCAAGAATTGAGAAATGATGCATATGAGAATTCTAAAATTCATAAAACAAGAATCAATGATTTTCATGATAATAAAATTTCAAGAAAAATATTTGAGGTTGGTCAAAAAGTTTTGCTTTATAATTTTTGATTGTATTTGCTTCCTGGAAAATTGAGATCAAGGTGGGGTGGTCCTTTTATTGTAAAAGAGGTATATCCTTATGGTGTGATTGACATTGAGAATCCTAGAAATGGTAACATATTAAAAGTAAATGGATAAAGATTCAAATCGTTTCTAGAGAATTATTTTCACAAGAGAAAATTCTTTTTTTTTTCTAACCCTTGTTATGATTATTATGTGTATATATGCTTATTTTCTCTAACTTTATTTATTTTGTAGCCTTTCTTTCTTTTATTTTTTTCCTGGCTAAGTGGCAGATAACGGTACATGTGGCTATTAAACTCAAACTTATCAGTTTTCCAAATAATTGAAATGTCTATATAAAGTTTCTCTTTTTTTCTTATTTTTTTTCTTGTTCTTTTCAAAATAGATGATATTCTTCTAACTCTGAAGAAACAATTTTATTTCCTTCCTAAAAATGCAATTTAAAAAATTTATAAAACCAAGATTGAAAGATATGCACAAGGGTATCCCAGGGGATATACGATAGACAATTAAAGCAAAGATAAGAGTATCAGGTGAGTTTTCATATGAGTCTTCAAACTTGCTTGTTAGATACATGTCTGGTTTTGGTAAAAGCACATATTAAAAAAAAAACAAAGGGCAAAAAAAATGCAAGTTTGTCACAAATGTACTCGATGGACTTGCAACACAAAATATTATTTTTTAGGAATGGTGTAATACCCAAACCTCACACTACTCACTTGGCCAATATGATTCATGCATGATATGCTATTTGTATGCTAATTTGTATTAACATCTACATGACATCTCATATAGCATTCTTAATCATTAGACTCCCAATACTATCACATGATGTTAGTGGTTGAAATCCTATAACCTAATTAAGTAATTCTATATTTATATAAGATAAAAAATAGATTGGTCAATATAATGGATATTCATAGGCTATATGTTATAATTTTAGAAGTGTTAAAGGTGTCACTAGTAAGCTTCTATGATTCGATTCAATTAGATCAAGATGTTCAAAAGGTATACATCTATAGATTAACATACTTGGGATATCGGACATGATATAGTGTGACTTAAGTTTCATAATACAAGGTTCATATGTGCATGTGATTTTAGAAAATGAAAACTAGATAATCATTTAAGAATCAGATGTCGATCGGTTTGGGGATCAAATGAATGGTTAAAAAATTAGGGCATAATATATTATCCGATCATACAAAAATTAAAGTACATTGGATAAATAAGTAATGAGAAACACTAGATTAGGACTGCATAAGGTATGAATCACATTAGATTTGCATCACTACTTGCCACCTCAAGCTTTGCCACCTCAAGCTTCCACCTCAACCTTTCTTCATTTCTATCATTGAACCACAACCATCAACCATTTTATGAGCTATTTCACATCCCAAACATTCATATTGAATTTTATAATTTTCTCTCAAGTAATTCCAAGTAAAGAAAATGGTGAAGAAGGCAAAATGAAGTAAGGAGGAGCAAGTAGGAATTTAAAATTGTGCATAGGTAAGTATAACTCATATTTTTTATTTAAGTTCTTAAATTGTTTGAGGGTTTATGATTTTTAAAGCTTCTATTATTATTTATAATAAATTTAGGAAGTAATTTGTGGTCTTATAATTCACAAAAGGAGGATTTTTACTTACAAAATCACAATAAAAATCACTAAGGACAGAAACTGTATACTTGCTGATTTTTTATATTAAAGCTATATATATGTTTAATAACTTGATTAAAACCTGTGTATTGCACCATATATGTGTTTATATATGAGTCTAGGTTATGTAAGTAAGTTTAGAGAGGTTATAAATTGAAATATAGTGTGATAATTAAAGAGATGATAAAAAATGTCTTCTTTGAATTTTAGATTCTGTCCTATGTGAATGAGACTGGTTTTATAGCAATAAATCCATTAGTTTTTGCAATAATTTGACCTGGTTGTCTCTTTATATCTAAGTATGGTGAAAATTTGGGAGAGAATGAATATACTTAAGGGTGTCAAAACCATTAATGTCATGAAGTGTGCAAAACTGTCATGGTAGAAAAAATCTGTTTCACTATGTTGTGAAAAGAGCTGAACTTGGGAAGATATATCCATGCATTTTAGCAATTATATGACATGGTTACATTTTTTTGGATTTTATATAAGTGTGGTAAAAATTAGGGAGTGAATGAATATATCTAAGTGTGTCAAAATCATCACGCAATTTAGTGTGGCAGCAAGAAAATGTGAAGCAACGAATCTGTCCCATTTGGTTCATTAAAATGTTCTAACATGGATGTGGTTCATTTGACCCCTAAAATTTAGAGGAATGTTATAAGAGTTATAATACATCAATTAAGTAAGCTTAGTATATATTTAAAATGTGGAACAAATGTGCGTAGAAGATTGTATTCAGTTATAGTTTCTAAATGGTAAGGTTGTTTAATCAAATTGAGATTCAAGATCTTTATACTACATTAGGTATAATGAGCCTGTTAATTGAGGATGGTGATTAATATCTTATATTTTTACAGATTGTTTCACATCTAGGGTTGGAGAGTAGTTTCTTAACACACAACTGATCAAAGGTAAGTAAAAATCCATGTGCAACTATAATACATGGGCATAGTATTTCTTGCCTTATCTATATTAAATGTGATCTTTGTGTGTTGATGAGTGTATTATGAGTATTATAAAGATCTTATAGTGCATACATTTCTTGGATGATGGGACATGGGATCTGTTGTGTCGTTGAACATGCCATTCATCAACATTTACACGTATATACATAACATGTGTTCACAGTTGAAGTTTTGCATGTATAACATTATTTTCAGAAAAAAAATATTTTGGGGCCACTACTAGTGTACCGATGCCTCTATGGCTTATTGATATGATATTTTGAGACGCCGCGAGTATTACTTCTCAGAGGATCATGAGGGTGGACAGGGGGTGTGGCTTTGGTGGTCACGAGAGGGGGGACCACTTGACTGTACCTTATCGACACCACTGGTGGGAAGATTTTTGGAGGATCACAGAGAAAGACAGGGGGTAGACCTTTAGTGATCCCAGGAGATAGCCCCCGGACTGTGTCGATCTATTTATGGCCATGTCATTTTTGATATTGTTGAAACCTCTATCCACTACATAGTAGGTGGGCCAAGGGCCCAATGATGGAAAATAACTTTGAATGAACTATTTTTGATACATGAGTTTGCATTTTTATCATGATCTCATATAAATGCACTGTATATGTGTTAGATTATCCCTTCATCATGCATGATTTTCACTTACTAAGCATTAGCTTACGTAGTTCATGCATTGTAAATGAGTTTGGTGATACTTGAAGCCATGAACTTACTGGGCAAGCGGCTGGAGTTTCTACAAGTTTTGATGATCGATGTACATGGATGATGACCTATTGGGCTGGTTGTTAGCTTATTTGATTTTGTATTTATTGTATTAAATTTTTGGACTTGTACTGTGTGCTACTTTTAAAACTTTTATGTATATGAGTATATAAATATTGTGGTTGTTATGGGTCCTCTGCAATTATATATATTAGTCTGTGAGTGAAAAAATAGTTTATTATTTATTAATATATTACAAGAAAAAAAAATTATGCATGTTCACAGGTTCTATCATGTCAAATTATACTATATATATAATTATGTAATAATGGGGGTGATACACAGTGGTATCAAAGCTCGGTTATAGGTTTTGTAGACTGTCCATATATATAAACTTAGAACTTGTGGAAGCACAGCCTTGCGTGTAAGTTCTATTTTATTATATGATAAATTATTATTTCATGAATTATATTGGCCATGTTCTGAAACAGTATTGCAGTCTTGGCAAGAACAAGGGGTGAGAGTAGTAGAGGAGGTAGAAATCAAGAAAAAGAGACACTTATGCCAAACGATGATCGGAAACTGTTATAAAATCGACTTGCAGAACTCATTCAACGACTATCAGAACAAATTCAACAACTCATACAATAGAGTGATATGGGTGGGCAACAGAGAGCTGAAATGAATCAACAACAGCCCCGAGCGAAACAAGTGGAGATAGTTGAGGAAAGATTCAAAAAACTCAATCCACCAATATTTGAAGATACGGTAGATCCCATAGCCTTAGAGGATTGGCTGAGAACCCTAGAGAATATGTTCCAGTATAGTAGATTCTCAGAGGAAGAGAAAGTGATAAGCGCCCCTTTTATGCTTCGTGGAAGTGTCGACACTGGTGGGATACAATAAGGAGCATAGAGAATCCCTCTACTATGACTTGAGAAATATTTAAAGAGTTATTCAGGAACAAATACTTTACAACCCCCATTCGTGCAATGAAGATGAATGAATTTATACAGCTGTGACAGAGAGCTATAACAGTCGTGGACTACATTCGAAAATTTAAACAGTTGTCTAGGTTTGCCACGCATATGGTTCATCTTCACAGTTGAGGAAAGATTCAGAAAACTCAATCCACCAACATTTGAAGATACGGTAGATCCCACAGCCTCAGAGGATTGGCTGAGAACCTAGAGAATACGTTCCAGTATAGTAGAGTCTCAAAGGAAGAGAAGATGATAAGTGCCTCTTTTATGCTTCGTGGAAGTGTTGGACACTAGTGGAATACAACAAGGAGTATAGAAAATCCCTCTACTATGACTTGGGAAATATTTAAAGAGTTATTCAGGAACAAATACTTCACAACCCCTATTCGTGCAATGAAGATGAACGAATTTATACAACTGTGACAGAGAGCTATGATAGTCGGGACTACATTCAAAAATTTAAACAGTTGTCTAGGTTTGCCACACATATGGTTCATCTTCACAGTTGAGGAAAGATTCAGAAATCTCAATCCATCAACATTTGAAGATACAGTATATCCCACAGCCTTAGAGGATTGGCTGAGAACTCTAGAGAATATGTTCCAGTATAGCAGAGTCTTAGAGGAAGAGAAGGTGAAAAGCGCTTCTTTTATGCTTCGTGGAAGTGTCGGACACTAGTGGGATATAATAAGAAGTATAGAGAATCCCTCTACTATGACTTTGGAAAATATTTAAAGAGTCATTCAGGAATAAATACTTCACAACTCCTGTTCGTGCAATGAAGATGAATAAATTTATACAACTGTGACAGGAAGCTATGACAGTCAGGGACTACATTCAAAAATTTAAACAATTATCTAGGTTTGCCACACATGTGGTTAGCAGTAATACACTGAAAGTAGAGAGATTCCTTGAAGGTTTGAGGCCAGAACTATACAAAGATGTTAATATAGTGGGAATTCAAGGAGTTACCTATTCACAGATTGCTTAGAGAGTATTAGTTATTGAGCAAGCTAAACTTAGAATTGTTTGTGCGCAAGAAGCTCATCGCCAATTAAGCAAGGACAAGGACAGAGGTAGGCTGGAAGTCAAAAGAAGAGGCCACTCCAAGCTCAAGGCCAGAAACCTGAATTTTTGGTCAAAATAAGGGTAGCAACAGTGGGAGCAAAATAAGAGGCCAAAGGTAGAGCAGGAGAAAGCGTCGATGCCACAATCTATGTGCCATAGATACGGTGGCCAACATATGGGAAACTACCCTGCAGATTCTAGAAGGTGCTATGTGTGTGGAAAGGTTGGCCATATTGCCAAAACATACTTGGAGAATGCAAACTCTACAAAGTAACAGAATGTACCAGCTAGAGTTTTTACCATCACTAGAGCAGATGTATAGACGAATCTATTGGTAGTGATAGGTAAGCTCTTTATCCATGGTACTCGAGCATTTATAATATTTAATTCAGGAGCTACACATTCATTCGCGTCCACTGAGTATGTGAAGAGGCTGTGTAGGACACTTAATGTAGCAGAAGTTAGTTATAATGTGATGATTCCTTTTGGACACTCAAAACAGACCAATCAGATTTTGAAAGCCTGTGCCATTCCTATTAAAGGTAGAGAACTATATGCTGATCTGATTGTATTGGCCATGAATGACGATGATATAATTTTAGGCATGGACTAGTTATCAAAGTATGGTGCTACCATAGATTGCCAGAAAAAGACAGTGACATTTCAACCTCCTGGAGAAGAACTTTTTATTTTTGCTGGGATTATGAAGAGTTTTAGATTCCCACTAATATCAGCGCTGAAGGCACAACGTTTACTAGAAATGGGTTGTGATAGGCATTTAGTCAGTATTATGAGAATTGAAGAACAACACCATCCTAATAGGTGGGCCAAGGGCGAATGAAAGAAAATGACTTTGAATGAACTATTTTTTATGCATGAGTTTGCATTTTTGTCATGATCTCATATAAATGCACTGCATATGTGTTAGATTATCCCTTTATCATGCATGATTTTCACTTACTGAACATTAGCTTACGTAATCCACACATTGTAGGTAAGTTTGATGATACTTGAAACCATGGACTTACTAGGCAAGTGGCCGGAGTTCCTATAGGTTTTGAGGATCGGTGTACATAGATGATGACCTGTTGGACTAGTTGTTAGCTTATTTGATTTTGGAGTCTACTGTACTTTTAAAACTTTTATGTACATGAGTATGTAAATATTATGGTTGTTATAGGTTTTCTGTAGGTATATATATTAGTTTGTGAGTGGAAAAATAATTTATTATTTATTAATATGATACAGGCAAAAATAAAATAAAAATTATGCATGCTCACATGTTTTATCATGTCAAATTATACTATATATATAATTATGTAGTAAAGGGAGTGTTACAAATGATTTCTAAAAATCAAAAAAATAAAATTCAATTCATTATGAATGAACTGAGTAAGGAGTATTTAGATGATATTATATTGACTCTTGAGGCGCATTTATATGGATTAATACATCGTGTTATTCTTGATTTATGGAATTATTTTTGGGATGAATATGAGCATTATAGTCTTGGGAATCTAACATTAAAAGACATTGTTTGCTAATTTATAATAAAAATTAGATGGGAAGCATATCCTCGACCCATAGAGGGTATTTAAGCTGTTATTGAACGTAAAACTAAAGAAAGATGTGATCCACAATCACAACTACATGTACATTCACATGTAAGTAGATCATTTTTAAATTTTGTGTGTCCTTATTTTCAACTTTTCTGACAAAAAAAAGGAGTGCAACAAATGCATTCCCTGTTCATACCTCAATAAATAGCACCGTATCTACTCTATTTTTGCGCAACTCATTTAAAAAAAATTAATTGAAATTTCTTCCACTTGCAAGTTCAACTATATTTATGTCTTTTGTGGATCCAATCTAGGAAAATATGATGAGTTTATAGGAGCATCCCAAAACTTGATAGAACATTAGCAAAAAGAAAAATCCATTTAGTGTATGGAAGAGACAGTCTGGGGTTAATGGAGAGTGTTGCTACTTCTGCTCTTGTGGGAGGAGTCAAAGTTTTGGGAGTTATCTCAAAGCCTTTAACAGTACATAATATCATAGGTATGACCATCAGAGATGAGCTAAAAGTGTCACATATTCAAGACAGAATGCCTAACATGTTAAATAATGTAAATAGATTCATCACTCTACGTGGTAGTTTTGGTATACTGGAGGAGTTATTCCAAGTTATCTTTTCAGTACAATTCAATATTCATGAGAAACTTGTAGGTATTCTTAATGTTAATATTTTTTATAATGGTTTGCTATCTTATGTAGATCATGTTGTAGAAAAAAGTTTTATTTCACTATTTGTGAGACGAATCCTCATTTCTGCTCCAACACCTGACTAACAGATTGATCAACTTTAAGCATATATGCCAGAACTTGATCCAGTCTTAGACTGTGTGGATTGGTCCAACAGGAATAGTGGTTGAAAACATAAAATAAAATTGACTCTTAGCCTGTGAAATTTATTCTTAATGGTTTCAACTAATAGTGCATATTTTATGTTGTTTCAGATTTATTTTTATCAATTAGCCACACTTCATATGATATCTTTTAAACTCTACTTTCCTATCTATTTTTTACATTGGGGATAATGTCTCGATTAGGTTGGAGGAGGGAATAGTTGATATAATGTCTTGTGTGATCAACGTGTATTTTTCTAGTTTTTTTTAAATTCAATCGTATTTTCATTTGGGTTCATTGAAACTCTTAACACTCTTGAGAAGTGTTCGTGAAATATTTTGCAAACCGCAAGTGCACGGTGTCAAGGATTGTAATAAAAAATTACAACAAGTATTGTAGTTCAAATAGTCCTAATTTTATCTAGAAAATTAATTGATGATTGGTAAACAAAGTAGAATAAGATAAAAATTGCAAAGATAAAACTAGATTTCATAGAAATAATACAACAAACACCTTATGAACAAGAAATTCTAGAGAAATGACTCACCTAATTATCACCTATGTTCTTCCTTTCAAAACGTACTAATTCAAGTCAACAATCATGTAAGTCAATAATTCCTAAGCTTATCAATTCCCTCTCTCGAGTGCTGAGTTGATTATGAGTTTTAATATAAATTTCAGTATCTTTATAAAAACTCAATAATAAAACTCTATAAAGGTTCAATAATTTTTTTTTCAAAACTTCAAAGGTTTCATAAGGTTCTCAACTCTATGATTCCTAGGTTATGTTATCTTTATGATCATGTATAATATTTCCTCTCTCGAATATCGAATCTCATACATCAAACACTCTCAATTAATGGCCAAATAATCAAGATGACATACTAAACAAGATAACACAAACAAGCTGAATAACTTGAACTAATAATATTTGAAATTCAAAACATAGGATCAAATAAGGTTACATCATCATGTAGAAAGAAATGTTTAGTTTATTTGTATGAATATAACTTTAAGAAATACATAAGAAAGAGCATGGAAATTGTTTACCAATTTCTGAAGTGGAAGAAATGGTTGAAGCTCTCCTTGTCTCAAAAAATGACTCTCTTTTCTCTCCAAGAATAGCTCTCTATCTAGCAGCACCTTTTTGTCCAAGAATCCCTTCCCACGTCCAGAATACCTTTGGAGGCTCTTTGGGGTCCTTAAAATTAGATGGAAGAAGCCCGAAATAGGGCAAAAAAACCTATTTTACCCCTTTTATCCACGTGGCAATGCATAGGCGCTGACTAGACAGTCTGCCACAGCTAAAGCACTGAACTTTTTATCTTTAGCATCTTCAGCCTTTTTAAACCCATTTTTGAATGCCTTCTACTCCAAACTGACTTTTGGTTCTTCATAGAAATTGTAGATCTATTTCTTGGCTTTCAATAGGCACTTGAATCAACTAAATATGACATCTGTGTAGATAGTTATGCTTGAATTATGTGTCATAGCAGGAAATTTTACCCAGTACTGACTTTTGAACTCGATTTTTCTCATTGAGATTGATAGAATTGGATTTTGTAGTAAACATAGAAGTTATATATATATATATATTGGCTTTCTACTGGTTCAAGAATCAAGTCAAAATCATATTTGAACAAAACATTAAGATTGAAATACGAAAACTGCTATCAGTAGCACTACAATTTAGATTCTTCAACATTTCAACAAAGTTTTTGTTTTCTTTCCATTTTATTCTCTTTTTGTCATTACCTATAAATTTTCAAACTAAATGCATAAAAATAGCAAAAACACTTGAAAATAAATTAAATGTTAATCAAAAGGTATATGAATTATTGGTATAAAACCAACTTAACAAATACTCTCAAACTTGAAGATTTGTTTGTCCTCAAGCATCAAACACGAAATTCTCAATAATAACCCCTCTATGAATTAGGTAACCAAAGTCGAGAAAGATTTTTTTTTTCATCTCATCTCAAAATATTAGAAAAATATATCAAGTTTACATGTTAACATGCATATTGGTTTCACTTAACTTTATGGTCTTGGGTGCATGAGTGTGAAAGTAGTAGTTTATCAAATTTTATTTATCATCCGGATAGGGTTACAAAGCCAACTACTCATATTTAATTCACTTTTGAAGTGTTTACCAAACTCCATAGACTAATTTTTCACACTAGTCTCCACTAATGTAGGTAAATCATAGCATTAAATATCAAAAGGACTTCCAAAGCTTGTATTGTGAGGCTTGGATAATGGTGGGAATATATGAAAAATTATAGCTAAAATTTACCCATTTTACACAATCATACTATAACCTTTATGAATGAACACCAATTTCTTCATCAATCCCTTCATTTTTCTTTATTGAATAACCCATTCTTCTTTTTGATCTTGGATTACCCCCAAACTTATTTGTTTTATTATATGTAACAGGAGGTCTATTTGTTTTAGGGAGTTCAAATCATACACCTCAATTCATAATCTCTTCATTTTCATATTTTTCAATCTTTTCTTCTCTTTGTTTTTTTTTTGCTTTTTTTTTAATACAATAATTCATTTAAGAATGATTGTGTAAATGAGATGAAAAAGGGTACAATATTGAATTTTTTTTCATAAAGCTCGATAATGTGTATCGAATATCTAACAAATTATTTCAATAGACTTAGAGGGGACATTGGGGAATAATTCAAGTGTAGGTTGACTTAAGAGGCTCAAACGGTCCAAAAATAGCCAAAATCATTTTCTTAATGCTATGCTACCTAGGATTTCACCTCGACTATTAATCAAACAAGTTCTAGAGGTTGGTGGGATCATTTAGGAAATAATTTGACCTTATAAACTGTCTCTAAATAATTAAATGTAACTCAACAAACTATTTAGTGCATCAAGATTCACAAAATCTCATAAAATAAATAAAATTAATTTTTTATGTTTAGACATGTAAACAAACGTATATATTCTAATGTTCACTTTTTTTTTAACATGCACATTATTGATCACTAAACTTGACAATCAATAAACTAAACAAATCAATAAACCAAAACAAGATACAAATTATCATTAAATGTCTCAAACAACAAGGTAATTATCCTAAACTCCCCCTCCCCCCCAAAAAAAAAACTTAATATAAGCATTGTCCTTAATGATTGAAAGAACTGTAAAAATAGAGGACTTTCCTGAAAATGGGTGGTGTTCTTTAGGAATTAAAACCCTGCTGTTTTTTTTTTTTTTGTATTTTTAGCATTTAGCCTGCAAAAATGAGTAAAATATCAAGGAATAATCATTATGACATGAAACAACACACTAAAAACAAGAAATAAAACAACACACATGAAATCAAGAAAATAGAGGTTGGGTTGCTCCCAAGAAGCGCTTTGTTTAAAGTCTTTAGCTAGATTGAAACCGAATACCTTATGTTGTTTCCCCAAGTGGAAGATTAGACATCTTTCAAATTTTATTTTCGTAATAATGTTTCAACCTTTGACCATTGACACAAAATAATGTGTCATCCTTATCTTTGAACTCAACTACCCCAAATGGAAATGTCTTGTTGATAATGAAGGGACCGGACCATCTAGATTTCAATTTTCCTAGATAAAGTTTTAATCTTGAATTAAAAAGCAACACAACTTGTCCAGGTTGAAATTCTCTTCTCATGATCATTTTGTCATGCCATTGTTTTGTTTTTTCTTTATAGATTTTTGCATTTTCATAGGCATCAAGCTTAAATTCCCCCATTTCATTGAATTGCAACAATCTTTTTTCTCCAATTACTTTTGTATCAAAATTTAATTATTGTACAACCCAATATGCTCTATGTTCTAGCTCAACAGGGAGGTGACAAGGTTTTCCATTAACTAATCGATAAGGAGACATACCTATAAGAGTTTGTTGTGCAGTATGCCCACAATGCATCATCAAGCTTATGTGTCCAATCCTTTCAAATAATGCTTACCGTTTTCTCAAGGATTTGCTTCACTTCTCGATTTGAAATTTTAGCTTGTCCATTTGATTGAGGATGGTATCCAAAAGCTACCATGTGTCTTACACCATACTTAGCCAAAAGATTATTAAATATTTTATTGTAAAAATGAGAACCTTTATCACTGGCAATTGCTCTAGGTGTGCCAAAACGAGTGAAAATATATTTATGCAAGAATTTAAGCACTACCTTGGCATCATTAGAAGGTATGGCAATTACTTCTATCTACTTGGAAACATAATCCACAATAAGCAAAATATATAATCGACCATTTGATGGAGAAAATGGTCCCATGAAGTTAATTCCCCAAACATCACAAAGTTCAACTTTCATCATGTTAGTCAAAGGAAGCTCATGGTGTCTAGTAATTGTTCCGACCCTTTGACACCGGTCACATATCTGCATAAAAGTGTAATAATCCTTAAACAAAGTTGGCCCATAAAAACTAGATTGCAATACCTTAGAAGCTATCCTTGTAGGTCCAAAATGATCACCACATTGGGATGAATGACAGTGCTTGAGAATTTCATTTGTTACCTCCATTGGAATGCATTTTTGAATCACAGAATCTGAACACCTTTTGAAGAGTAAGAGATCATCCTATAGATATGATTTCACATCATGTAAGAATTTTTTCTTTTGATGATATGTGAGGTCCGGGGGCAATAATCCACTTGTAAGATAATTCACAAAATCTGCATATCAAGGTAAATTATCTTTGATTGTCAAAATAAACTCATCTGGGAAAAAAATTTTAATTGGCCCTTCAAAGTTCTCATTTTTCTGCTTTAACCTTGATAAGTGATCCGCCACCACATTTTCACTTTCTTTTTTATCTTTGATTTCAAGATCAAATTCTTGAAGAAGGAGTATCCACCGAATTAGCCTTGGTTTTGCATCCTTTTTATCAAATAGGTACCTAATAGCAGCATGATCGGTATATACTACCACCTTGGTACTTATAAGATAAGCATGAAATTTATCAAATACAAAAACAACGACTAACAATTCTTTTTTAGTGGTGGTGTAATTTTGTTGAGAATTATCAAGTGTTCGGCTTGTATAGTAAATGACTTTGAAAATTTTATCTTTTCTTTGTCCTAACACTGTTGTAACCACATAATCACTAGCATCAGACATAAGTTTAAATAGTTGGATCTAATCCAGTATCACCATAATAGGAGCTGAAATGAGAGCCTTCTTGATGTGATCAAAGGCCTCTAAGCAATCAACATTAAAGTTAAATGACTTATCTTTTTCTTAAAAATTGCACAAAGATTTTACAATTTTTTAAAAATCTTTAATGAATTTTCTATAAAACCCGGCATGTCCCAAAAAACTGCGAATAGCTTTCACATTGCTTGGTGGTGAAAGTCTTTTAATAGCAATATTTTTTGCTCGGTCTACCTCAAGTCCTTCGTAGGACACTCGGTGACCCAAAATAATACCTTCTTTTACCATAAAATGATATTTTTCCCAATTTAAAACAAGGCTAGTCTCCACACATCTCTTCAAAACAAGAGAAAAATTATGTAGACATATATCAAATGAGGGGCCAAATACTGAAAAATTATCCATTATGTTCTCCACCAAATCATGAAAAATTTCCATCATGCATATTTGAAATGTGGCTGGCACATTATATAATCCAAATGACATTCTTCAAAAAGCAAAAGTACCATAAGGGCATGTAAATATTATTTTTTTCTTAATCTTCGGGTGGTATGACAATTTGATTGTACCTCAAATAACCATCAAGAAAATAATAGTATTGAAACCTTGCAAGTCGGTCCAATATTTGATCAATAAATGTGAGGGGAAAATGGTCCTTACGAGTAGTTTTGTTGAGTTTTCTATAATCAATACATACTCGTCAACCTGTGATCGTTCTTGTTGGTATTAGTTCATTATTATCATTTTGAATTTTGGTCATGCTACCCTTTTTTGGAACTACTTGAATCGGACTTACCCAAGAACTATCAGAAATTGTATAAATAATTCCAGCATTCAACCATTTCAAAACTTCATTTCTTACAACCTCTTTCATTGAAGGATTTAGTCTACGTTGATGTTCAATAGATGGTTTGAAAGATTCTTTCATTAAGATTTTATACATAATAATTGAAAGACTAATACCTTTTAAATCAAAAATTGACCAACCAATAGCAGATTTATGCTCTCTTAAAACATGAAGCAAATTTTCAACCTCTAAAGGAGATAAGGATGCTGAAATAATTACTGGATAAGTGTTGTTAGCCCTAGAAATTCATACCGCAAATGCTCGAAAGTTCTTTCAACTCCAATGATACTATTTGTTTCTTGATTATGGAATCTACTATTGCTTCCTTGCACTGATCTTTCTTCAACTCCACCTCTCCTAATTCAAAAAAAGAGCAAGTAATGCATTAAATCGCCATTATCAATATCATGGTGATTACCTTGCATTATGGAATAAACAATGTATTGCTCTAAAGGTTCGGTAGGAATTTGTTTGAGAAAATAATCATGCAAGCAAGTTTATAACATTTCAATCCTATTCCAAGTATGTGGTTCCTCTTGAAACTTCAATGCACAATAAATATTAAACATCACTTCATCTTCATTAACTTTTAAAGTTAATTCACCGCATTGCACATCAATCAAAGCACACCCGGTAGCAAGGAATGGTCGACCAAGAATTAAAGGAATTTCATGGTCTTCCTCCATATCTAACACCACAAAATCTGCAGGAAATATGAATTTATCCACTTTTACCAATACATCTTCAACAACTCCTCTTGGATAGGTAAGAGATATATCCGCCAATTACAAGGTGATAGTGGATGGCTTGACTTCTCCAATTCCTAGTTTTCTAAAAATAGAAAGTGGCATCAAATTAATACTTGCTCCAAGATCATATAATACTTTGTCAAAGAAAGATCCTCCTATGGTATAAGGAATAATAAAACTCCCAGGATCCTTTAATTTTAGAGGAAGTTTTTTCTGTAAAATGGCACTACATTCTTTTGTGAGATTCACAGTTTCAAACTCAACTAATCGCTTTTTTTCTTGACACCACATCTTTCATGAATTTGACATAGTTGGGCATTTGCTCAAAAGTATCTGCAAAAGAAATATTAATATGAATTTTCTTGAAGATTTCCAAAAATTTTGCAAATTGTGAATCAATCTTTTTCTTTTGAAATCTTTGTGGAAAAGAAATAGGAACATTAAATTTAGAAGTTTCAAAGTTAGGAGTAGATTTTAGCTTCTTAGCCTCTGTTTGTTTATTTGATTACCTTTCTTCTTCCTTTGGTTATTACTCCATAGGACCTTGACTAGATGTGCTTTCCATTGGCTCATCATTATTATAACATTTCATTTCCAGCCCCTTGATTTTAGTTCCACTTTGAAGTTGGATGGCTTTGCAATGCTCCCTTGAATTGATTTCCGTATCACTAGGAAAGTTTTCTTTATGTTTTTGAGCATTAAATTCAGTATCAAGCTGTCCAATTTGAGTCTCCATTGATTTCATTTGAGCTCCTAATTATGAACTCAGCTGCCCCAATAGAGTCTCAATGTTGTCTATCTTTATTTCATCCTTATTGAATTAGGCTCTTGTCTCGCCAATGGAAATGCTAATCAAATCCTCCAAAAATGCCTTTTTTCTCACCTACTTGAAGGTTGGAATGTGGTGGATTATTGTAACCCGATGGGGGTTGAAGCACATTTTAATTATTGATGTAGGAAAAATTCTCATGATTTCTAAATCCCAGATGGTAGTGAGTTGGTAATTGATTTTCTCTTAAATTAAAATTACGATTATTAACAAAATTTACATGTTCATTACCTTTGGTTTTCATCAATGAAGTACTAGGGGATGCCATGGAATCCATTCTTTAAGAAGCTCCATTAGAAGTCCAAGCTACAAATTGATTAGAAAGAGCATAAATTTGTGCAGTTAATTGTGTAAATGAATCTAACTCAAAAACACGGACAACTTTTTTAATCAAAAACCTCTCAGAAGGCCATTGATAGCTTTTAGGAGTCATCTCCTCTAGCAAAATATAGGCTTCATTTGTGGTCTTAGACATCAAAGTCCCACCAGCGGCACTATCTATTATAGTTCAAGTTTGCCCGTTCAAACCATTGTGGAAGTATTGTACTTGCCGTCAATCCTCATAACCATGTTGAGGACACCTTCTTAGAAAATCTTTAAAACTCTCCCCAAGCTTCATATAGTGGTTCAAAGTCTTGTTGGCAAAATTGAGCTATATCACTCGTGAGTTGAAGTATCTTGCTTGGTGGAAAATACTTAGCAAGGAATTTTTGTATCAAGTCATTCCAACTCGGTATGCTACATGGTGCAAAAGATTATAACCATATCCTAGCTTTGTCCCGGAGTGAGAATGAAAATAAGCAAAGTCTAATGGCATCATCGGGCGCTCCATTCATTTTGATGGTATCACAAATCTCCAAAAATATGGCTAAGTATGCATTAGGATCCTCCGATGCACTTCCACCAAATTAATTTTGCTGCACCATGCTAATGAGGGCTGGTTTGAGCTCAAAATTATTGGTATTAATCGGTTGTTGAGCTATGCCAGAGTAATTTTAATTAATGGTTGGTTGAACCCAGATTGCTCGTTGTGGTGGCGGTTGTTGCAATGAAAGATTGATATTCACATTAGCATTGTTAATGTTATTCTTCATGGCTTGATTGTTAACTTTTTTTGCTACTCTAATAGCTCGAAGAGTCATCTCGATTTCTGGATTAAAATAACCCAAGTCAAGACTCCTAGTCTTACGCATACAGATACATATAATTTAATGTAATATAAGACAACAACAAAATATGAGAAGAAAATAAAAATAATTAAGTCATAACAATATTAATGTAATTATGATAAAATAATCCCTAACAACAGTGCCAAAAACTTGTTCATGAAATATTTTGCAAACCACAAGTGTACGGTGTTAAATTTTAATACAATGATGAGTTGAGTATCATAACTACAAGGATTGTAATAAAAAATTACAGCAAGTATTGTAGTTCAAATAGACTTAATTTTATCTAGAAAATCAAGCGATGATTGGTAAACAAAGTAGAATAAGATAAAAATTGTAAAGATAAAATTAGAGTTCTTGGAAGTAATACAACAAACACCTTATGAATAAGAAATTCTAGAAGAATGACACACCTAATTGTCATTTATGTTCTTCCTTCCAAAACATACAAATTTAAGTCAACAATACATGTAATTCAAGAATTCCTAAGCTCATCAATTTTCTCTCTCGAGTGCCGAATTGATTATAAGTTCTAATATGTATTTCAATATCTCTATAAAAACTCAAGAATAAAACTCTACAAAGGTTCAATAAATTCCTTTTCAAAACTTCAAATGTTTCATAAGTTTCTCAACTTTATGATTCTTAGGTTATGTTATCTTTATGATCATGTATAATATTCCCTCTCTCGAGTATCAAATCTCATACATCAAACACTCTTAATTATTAGCTAAATAATCAAGATGCAATACTAAACAAGATAACACAAATAAGATGAATAACTTGAACTAATAATATTTGAAATTCAAAATAGATGATCAAATAAGGTTACATCATCCTCTAGAAAGAAATGTTTAGTTCATTTGTATGAATATAACTTCAAGAAATACATAAGAAAGAGCATGGAAATAGTTCACTAATTTTTTAAGTGGAAGAAATGGTTGAAGCTCTCATTGTCTCCAAGAATGGCTCTTTTTTTTCTCCAAGAATAGCTCTCTGTCCAGCAACACCTTTCTGTCCAAGAATACCTTTCCACATCCAGAATACTTTTAAAGGCTCTTTAGGGTTCTTAAAATCAGATGGGAGAAGCCCTAAACAGGGCAAAAATCTATTTTACCCCTTTTATCCACATGGCAATGCATAGGCGCTGACTGGATAGCCTGACATAGATAGGCACTGAACTTTCTATCTTCAGCGTCTGCAGCCTATTTAAACCCATTTTTGACCACTTCTTACTCCGAACTGGCTTTTGGTGTCTTCATACAAATCGTAGCTCTATGTCTTTGATTTTAATAGGTACTTGAATCAACTAAATATGATATCTGTGTGTGTCATAGCAAATAATTTCAGCCCAGTATTGACTTTTGAACTCACTTTTTCTCATTAAGATCGATAGAATTGGATTTTATGATAAACATAGAAGTTATAGATATATCTCTTGGCTTTCTATTGGTTCAAGAATTATCCATAAAGTCGATATAGAGATGCCACTTTCCTCTAGTCTTAGGTATGAGAACCACATTAGCTAATCACTTGGGATAGCTTATGAGGCGCATATATATTTCATGTATGTATATTGTCAACCTCTTCCTTGATATGTTTACTCCGATCTGCCCCAAAAGTTCTTTTCCACTGCTTCACTTGCCTTGTGTTAGGATCAGCGTTAAGGTGGTGAACCATCACTGCTAGGGGAATACTAGGCAAGTCATCCATTTCCCAAGCAAAAGCTTCAACATTTCTTTTCAGAAAGGTAACTAGACTTTCCTTGATTGCTAGCTTGAGACTAGTGCCAATCTTTGTCACCTTTTATGCATCACCAGGTATCAGCTTGACGACCTTGAGCTTTTTGATTATCTCCAGCGTTGCTTCATTGAGCTTCCTCTTCTTTACCTCAGTTGTAGCTTCTATGATTGGCCCATCTTGTAAGGAATGCACAAAGCTTCAGCTTCTCGTTGTCTATGATAGAATTATCTCTATCCTAATGACAAAATTAATTATTCTCTCTGCACAAAGCGTTGGCATAACATTCCCTAGCTATTCTCTGATCCTTAATTACTTCTCCATTCTTTCAGGCATTGGGAACTTCAACTTCATATGATATGTAGAGGCTACAACGCGAAACAGATTCAAACTAGGCGTCCCTAAGATCATGTTGTACATGGAAGGGGCCCTGACAACTAGAATTTTGACCATCTTTACCATCCTCCTAAGGTATGATCCTAACAAATTTGGGAGAGAGATCTCTCCAAGTGCTTCCACAACATCTCCACTAAATCTTATGCTTAGTTGTGTATTATCAATTCCCAACTACACGAAAGCATCAAAGAATATAATATCCACCAAGCTACAGCTATCAACAAAAATTTTCTTAACCCAAAATATGACACCATTGTCTATATGGCTAAGGCATTGTTATGTGCATATCTTGACCCATCTAAGTCTGATTCTTAAAAGTGACATCTTATCTTGAGGTCTATAAATTGTAGACATGCTCGACTAAGTTATCAAAATGGGAATGTGCCTTTCCAGCAATGTGCAAGTGGGCTCTCCTAGCATTGTGGGAATCTCTACTTATAGTGCCTCTAGAGATAGCACCAATCACTCCTGCTATTGATAGGTTGTAATCTTCAAGACCCTTCTTCTTACTCTTACTTGTCTGGCCCTGAGGTGGGTCTCTCAGTCTCAGCATGCCAGATGGCCTAGAGTTACCGCACTCATCCCTAGGCTTGTCCATAACTCTGTCAAGTATTATCTTTTGATAAGCTTCTCGATCTCATTTTGTAGGTGATGGCACTCTTCAGTTGAGTGACCTCTATCTTAATAGAAATAATAGTACTTATTTGATTTCTATTATTTAGAACTTTCCTTCATAGGACGAAGCGGCTGAACCAAACCCCTCTGCACTTCCACAACCAGTATCTCCAATAGCCTAGCTTTTAGGTGGGGGGACGTAATGATTATAGCCGGGAGGAAGAGCATGCCTCATCTCTTCCTTCTCATTCCCATATGTTTTCTTTTTTTTTTGATATTTTCTCTTTATTGGTGTACTTACACCAGTAGTTTCTTCAATTTTGATGTGCTTTTCTGCCTTGTCTAACAACTCTTCCAAGGTACTTGATGGCTTTCCAACTATAGACTCTTTGAACCTCCCATGATGAAGGTTTTGTTGCATCATCCCTGCCAACAGCTCATGGTTGACATGTGAAACCTCATGTACTACCTCTACAAAATGCATGATATATTCCCAAAGTTGCTATTTTTCTTGTTGTGCAACTACAAGTAAGTTATGGTCTTCGAATATTTGTGATTTATAAAGAACTAGTGCAAAGACGTTTGATTAGTTGCTCGAAGCTGGTAATGCTAGCAACAAGATAATATTGCGGGCTTGGTGAGTGTAGTGCGGAAGGTCTTGCAAAATACATCATCGCTCAAATTATAAAGATCTACCTTTGTATAAAAAATTTCAAGGTACTCCTGCGGGTCACCTATGCCATTGAATTTTGTAAGGTTCGCGACTTTGATCCCCACATGCATAGATTTTGCTAAAATAGCTATAGAGAATAGGTGACACTTAGGTGGTACGATCACAACTGGGAAGTACTCCATCATGCATCCTTTGAAGTGGATGGGAGTGTTGTTGGCATAGTAGGCATTTCTTTCGTCTCTACCTTACGCCTAGTATTTTCCGTAGAAGGTAAAGCCCTGCTACTAGCATTTGCATAAGTACCTCTTCCTCTGCCTCTAGTCTCTTTATGCCTTAGCCCTGTCCTCTCGGGAATTAGAGTAGAATCTTGGCTTTGATAAGAAGATAGAGGGTGCTCTTTCTTGTGCTCGTTCTTAATATATTAAGCTACTATTTGAGCAACAACTCTAGCTGTAGCATCCTTAATCATAGTTCTCCATACCTCCTAGGTGATCTGCAACAATGTTGGCTGGTAAGGATCAGCAAGATGCAACTGTGATAATCACATCGGGTAGGTGGTGGTGGACGCTGGTCTACTCCATTTTTGTTTACGTATCTAAATGCGGCTCGCCCTGGATGCCAGCTGCTCTAGCAACTTTGGATTTAGTCTGCATCCTTAGTGTTCAAGTAGTGTATTCCCACAGGCGGTGCCAGAGATATGTGGTATCACCTCGATTCCTAAATCTCTAAGCTATATGTCTATTGCCAAGTGGGCTAGTGCCTGTGTCATAACAAGTCGTTAGGGGCATCAGGATTTTTTGACGAAAACCCTCCAACGATCAAGGCAGAACCAAATGAATGAAAAATCTAAAACAAAGGACTGAAAGCTGTAAGAATTTCAAATGAGTTGCGTATCTTAAAAAAATAGTATAATGGGGTATTTATAGTACTCTAAAGGAGGGTTATTAAGTGGTGTTAGGTGGTGTGTGGGCCATATAAGTTCTATGGGCCCATTGGAATGAACCATCTTGTTGAGCCTCTCTGGATTATTTTTTTAAGCCTTGTGTTGTTGGATCATGTCTCACCAAACATATTTTTTTATTTAATAAGATTTAAAATTCAATCTGAACTCAACTCAACAAGTTAAAAACTGATAAAATATGTGTAAAAATATTAAAATACTCAAGTTCAACTTGTGTTCACTCGATTAAAACTCATTCGAGCTCAATTTATTTAATAATTAAACAAAGCTCAAACATAATATCAAATTCAATCAAAAATTCAAATTGAGCTTAATTTAATTCATTTTCACCTCATTTATCTTGCTATAAAGATGTTTGTGGAGAGGAAGCCAATTGTATAGATATTTTTATCTTTAAAAAAGAAGTTTTACATCGTTATTTGACTTCATGTTTTCTACTTAAGTTATGCTTTTGACCCTATAACTACCTTCCCCTATTTTTTATGTTTTAGTTATGGTTAAAAAAGGTATAATTCTTATTAACGAATTAAAAAACATATATCTTATCTGTTTTTTATAGTGGGGTCAAATGAACCTTACTAATGCTACCTGTTGCTACGGATAGCCTTGGTGGATAAATCTCACCATCCCACAAAATCTAGTCAATCTCACATTTACATTAACATTTCACTTCATATCATGGAAGGGTGGGGAACCTAACCAATGAGCATCGCAGTGGCATTGCAACCATAATCATGAGCAGCCAATCGGTCATCCATGTCTAAGAATCCCACTTTTAAAGGTTAATATAATTTTTTTGACTTGACAACAAGCATAATATTGATGGGCTAGCAGAAAAGGAGGAATACACAATGATTTAAATTTAGGTCTAGATATAGATATTGCGGCGTGCACCTAAATTTGTATTTGGATATTTAGCTTCGTGTAGGGTTAAATCTTTTTTTAAATATTTATCAATTTTCTTGGATAAACACAAGGGATCAAAGTTAAAACAAACAAAACTTTAGGAGATATTGTAATTTGACATACCATAGGAAATGTCCCTGTGTTTCAAAAAAACCTTGAGGGGGGCTGTATAATTCTAAATGAAGGATGTAAGAGTCTTTTCGTGAAAAAAAATGTTATTATTTTCTAACAACTACTAAAGTTAGGAGAAGTGGATGTAATTTAAAAAAGTTGAAAGGCCTATCTGTTAAACCAAACATGAAAGAAGGTTTTTGCAATGGGAATTGATCCTAGCACTCTAAAAAATGATTCCCACACTCCACTTTGACTTTATCCCTAAATAATTTACAATAGTCATTACTTTATGAGAGAATATCTTTGGATTTTTCCAGACAATGTTGCACTTCATTTATCATAACTAATGGAATAAAGGCCAATTAGTATTGGGATATTATTGTTGCACATTGCTTACAATAAAATATATCATGTGACATTTTTTACTACAAATCTCTAGCTAAAACTAATTTACAAAAATAAAAATCACCTTGGTATCATGTTATCAAATTGAATAAATCAAAAAAGTAAATATACAAGACAAGACCATAGTAATTTTTGTCTAAAAAATGAAAATGAATAATAATTGAAGCCCCCAATGAGATCATCATTTTCAATTGTTGCATTGTGTTATTTACTTCTTAACATGTCTTGCAATTTAATTGAACACAATAAATATTAATTTCAAACAATAAGGTTTGTTAAATGAATAATAAAATAAGAATTGGTAACTTATTGAGGTCCTAACTTCAATTTGTAAACCAATCAAAGGAAATCGAACACTATTAATTCACCCGTCATTAATTTAATATCAAACATATAAATAAGACAACAAAGATGAGACGCAAAAGAATATTTTTGACAATTGATTAAGGTACTTAAAAAATAGAAAGAGGTAAAGGCAAAAATAAAAAATAAAAAAAATCTTTGTATTTGATTGATTGCATTGCACCACAAGTGAAAGAAAAAGGTTTTAGGGAATAAATACAAGTATATTCTCCTATTAGTTAATGGACAATCTTATCAATTATTAAAAATTAAAATTAAAATGGTATGAAATCATTTTGTAAAGTGCGAATATCAACTCTTTAGTCATCCCTAGTAGTTATGAAAATAGATTATAACTCGTTGGAAACCAAAGGAACAAAAGATAGGACTTGTGGAAGTCAATTCGATCATTTTTCATCCGAAAATGTGGATGCTGCTTTACCAATTTTTCAAATATTATTTTTATAAAAAAAAATTGAGAAGAGGCTTGAAATCCCAAGTTGAATGTTCTAAGTTTTTGCAGATACTTATAACGACTAAATTTAATCTCAAGATGCGATTATATTTTGCTCCAGAATGTTGCCATCTTATGTAATGGAAATGGCAATTGATGTGGATTCTGTATATGTGTGAAAATCGACCAATTTAAGCGTAAATCAGTCAACCTAAGTTAGGTATATGTGGTGGGGGTACAATCTCAAGTTACTTAGGATTATGATTTAGATTTTAGACATATTATTCTTGTAAGGGGTACTAAGTCATTGACATTGAGTTTCTTTTTTGCTTTGTAAAAAGAAAAAATGATATGCCATATGAACAAGGGTTAGGGAATTCAGATGCCCCAACTAAAATTGTTTAACATTCAAGCCAAATTGAGGTCTTAAAAAAACTAAAAATGGACTCAATATTATGTAAGTGATACCTAATATATGAAAAAAATAAAAAATAAAAATTTATGGGGCATTTCAATGGATATAAGAAAAATGTGTAAATTATTCTTTGATACTCTTTGATATTTGTGATATGTTATTATTCTAATTTATATTTGAAAACTTAGAGTGTTTTCAAATTTTTTTTGTTTTTTGGTCTTTCTGTGAAAATAAAATTGTGTTTTGATTATTATAGAAATATTAATTTTATTGAATTGAAAATAATATTTTAGTATAAGAATAATTAATGGGTCCTATTATTTTCTTTACGTTCCACCAGTCAAATTATGTTGGTTAAAAAATTTATTACTTAATTTATTGTGGGTTCCATTACAGAAGGAGAAAATATTACTTAATTAGTTAGTATTTTTAAGTACTTTAAAATTAATAAAATATCATATCATATATTAATAAGTTGGGTCTTACTTTGACTAAATAGATTTGTAGGTTTAAAATTGATGGTTATAGGTATAAAAATAAAAAAAGGGATATTTTTGTTGAAAATGGATAAAACAACCATGTTTTTATGTTTTAACAGTAGAAAAGGTAAAATCAAAATTTCATAAACAAGGCCAAAGGTTTTAATGTCTTTAAAATTAGGTATATGATGAGAATACCATTATTTAATCTGTAATCTTTATTATGTTAGCCTAAAGTCGATTTGTTTTTTATTTAATCTTTATAATTTATTAATTTTTTTAGTAACATTTATATTTATAAATTGTCTTCTAAGAATGTCCAAGTGTTGGGATTTCTAGATGACGTGAAGAAATAACTTTGCACAATAGATAAGTGTTGCAAAATGTGTTGTAATATTGATGATATAGGATTTAATAATTTATTATATTTAATATGTGCAGGTTTTTATAATTCAAAAAAGTTATAGATATTTGTGATAAGTATTCTACGAAATCACACTAAAGAAAAATGTGGTAAAAGGGATGATATGCGAGTTTTGATTTGATAAAGAAATAGAAGATTTTGGTGGATTTTCAATTTAATGTGTGATATGCAGCTATCTATACCCGAATGTAAACGTGATTTATGCTAGTTTTAAAGCTTGAAGAAATGCGTGGATATGCAGTATCATGTCACAAGGAATTTTAAATTGATGCGAGTCAACTCATATACATTTTTCAAGATAAAAAGGTGAAGGTATTTGGGAGAAGGTCGAATGAGTCATCTAAATAAGTTTGGAGCTAGAGGAAGTCCAACAATGCTAATCAAGTCGAGGAAATCTCACAAAATAATTAATTGGTGGAATACATAAAATGATCTCAATTGGAGAGGGAGTTTTTAAATTATTTTAAGTTAATATATTATATTTTATAAATTATTATTAATTAGTGAATTGTTGTTTATCAATGTTGTCTCATATAGTAGGATATTTTAATATCTGAATCACATTAGAAATCTCCGTCTCAATTTCATATTAATGCTGCATGTTTCAACTTGATATCATAACATTTAAAACAACATTGATTAACAAATTGGAATTAATTAATAATTGTGGAACAGATTCTATCAAATATATCTATGTAACATGCAAACTATACTAACTTCAATGATAAAAGCTCTAAATATGTGCAAAACAAATCATAATTTTTAGAAGATTATAATATAGAAATTATTTATAAAATATTATTATTACATAATTTGGTAAGATTAAAAATTTTAAGAGCAAATTAAATATGTAAGGACAACACGAGATATGGATATATATATATATATAACTAATTGTAATTCCAAGTGCATAATAATCCAGTCAATATTAATACTCACTAGTATTTCTGAACTTTCATTTCTAAACAAAAAGAATAAGCATATTTGGAATCACTTTTTAAATGGACTTTTAGATATAAAAGTCCATTTGAATTTTTTTTAAGTGTTTGATAGTTTATATTGAATGGACTTTTAAAATCAGTCACATCTCAAAAAATTCATTTTAGAGAAATAAGAATACGTACCTTCTCAAAACTCATTTCCTGCACTTTTATTTGGAGGTTACTAAAAACTTGGTATTTTCCTATTTTATCCTCTATCTTTTTATCTAAATTATTCATATTAATCTTACCCTAATACCTTTTTACATTGAAAGTTCTTTGGAATTGCATTCATACTTTTAAAATTTTATACAAATATAAATCAAAAGCTTTTATTATTCAACATCTCTTTTCTTTGTTTGTACATCTTTATTAGTTTAAGGATGTCATCAATTAATTGAAATTGAAATGATCTTCAATTTAATAAAATTGCAAACTCATTTTATTATATAGTTAAATTTGCAAACTCATTTTATTATACAATAAGTATTTCATGCTCTATTTTTTATGATCGATATTTTTTTTTAATTTGATATTATTTGCATTTTTGCTTATTTGATTTTTTTTTACAACATGTCATGTATTCTTCTTTTCCAATTAGATTTCTCAATTTCATTTACTCTATTTTTAACAATAATATTTTACTTTTGAAAAAATGGTATTAAAATAGTTGTTGGTTTCAATTACTTAAAAATTGAGGCGGCAGTCTTGGAAGAGAAAATGAAACTATGAGTTAGTACTTTTTCTATTTATTTGATTTACAATTTTTTTTTTGAACAACTCTATAGAAAAATATAAAAATAATAATTGACGAAAAATATAACATTATAACTTATTAAAGTATTATTAAAAAAAAGTATGTCGCGATTTGAGAAATCATATGGCGCAAAATAAATTTTTAATATAAGCAGGGTAATATCATTAAATACATATTAAAAATGCACTTTTCAATTAATTTACCAAACATAGTTACATATAAAAAATGAATTTCTAGTTCTAAAGTATTTTTTCGAAATGAATTTTACCAAACATATGTTAATAATGAAAAATGACTTCAAAAAAAGACACTTAATGAAAAGTCCATTTTTTAAATAAACTTTTATTGTAGAAGTGTTTTTAAACATACACTAAGTTTATACCGTCTCCGCTTAATTACATATTTTTTGCACGAACATATCAAATTCTATATTAGTATATAATTAACAATGAAATTTAAAATTTAAAAAGTAAAAACTCAATACTTAAAGCAAAACCCTCCTGCATCAACCCCAAGAAATCACAAAGTTAGGTTTCAATTTTCATTAGGCCTGACTTAGCTAAGATAACTTTAAAATCACAAACGTCAGATGGACCAAAACAAAATTAGCAACATCTGCCCAACCTGAACCGTAGACATGAACACCACTAGTCGTATTATGCACATGTTTGAGAAATTTTACCATAAAATCCTCAACTGCACTTAGCTATACTTTGCATTGCAATTGTAATCAATTTTCATACAAGTCACAGGCATATAAGTAATATTTTTTTTTTTTTTAATTTTTGCTCCTTGGGCTATTTTCTCATGAGCATTCCCAATTGTTGATGTAATTCAAAACAGGCACTGAAGCCATATATCAACTGACAGCTACTTGGCATATAAATTCCTAGCCTGCAAAGTTGAAGCAGAAAAAGAAGAGAAAAAGAGTGCATGATTTTCCCCAAGTGAAACTGCAGTTTCTGCGAGTCCAAAAACATTTGCCTGCAGGAAAAGACGCACTCATGCATGATAATATCTTATGATGATTCATTTGTTTTGGGGGGAAAGGGAAACTTATTAGTGGAATCCTATCATTGGGCAATTGATGCCCCCCCCCCCCCCGCCACCCCCAACCAAAAAAAAAAAAAAGGACACAACGTGAAAGAGTTTGATTGTTTGATCTGTAATCCAACATAAAGAAGCCAGCCTAAAAGATCATTATACTTCTGATATGTGTGTACTGCCATAGTACAATTATGAGTTCTTACTGTTTACAAGGTTGAGTGGTGTCACTTCGCTCAATCCTTTGTCAAAATCGGGCAAAAAGGGTAGTTAAAATTGGATTCATCTGCAAAACATTTTTGTAGAGTTGCATTGCATAAAACATTTTTGGTTTTTTGGGAAGTGAGAAAAAGAAAATGGGATAGATTATTGGACATACTTTAATGTATGTATTAACTTTTTTGTGCTTGTATTTCGTTTGCTAAAACTATTTGCGTCTAGACAAGGAATTTCTGAGTGCGTAGTGCTTTTATAAACTTATGGTTGATCTCAATTTAGTTTTTCATTTTATTTTGAAAAAATATTCAAAAGTTGAAAATAAAATTTCATTGAACAGAGTGTAAAAAATAAAATATTATTTAGATGAATTAAGAAGTTGACTAGTTGATATAGCATTTTAGAAAGATTGGTTTACTTTGTTTAGTTTATTACATTTCAAAAGCTTGGAATTAGTGTTATTTGAAAATGTACTTGTCTTTTTATGAAAATAACACTAAACAAAGGCAAAATAATTGAAAACGTGAAAGGAAACAAAATACTAAAGTATGTTCTCAAAACAAAACCAAAAACTACTTAAAAGTAGGCAGACCTATTTTATCCATCTTGATGCTATGTTTCTGTTATCCTCCTAACAATAGAGATATTTATTCAAATTAGGAATGATAATAATGTGATATTTTTTAAGAAAATTATTGATAAAGGAAAAAATCACTCTCCAAATATTAGATAATAATCATAGCATCATTCTATGCGGCTCAAAAAACATCATAAATAGAACAATTAATTCTTATCACTTAACTTCTCGGCAAATTAAAAGATAATATTGATAATAAATTCCAACAAAAATACAAAAGAGCATAATTCACCAATCATGAATGCATATATCCAAACCTCTCATCACATTTCCATTTGCTTTTGAGATATTTGAGTGAGTGGCTACTTAAAAGCTGCAAATGGCAGTATATATTCTATGCAGTATGTTAATGGTAGGAACTAACTTTCCACCTTAACTACTCTACTGTTGAGTTGATTACCCAATTTTTATTTTTATTTTTTCACAAGAGACAGACGAGTAATAGAGACCTCCTTGATAACATGATGGGAACTAAAATTTTAGTGAGCAAATTTAAAAAAAAAATGAAATAAAATTACATTCACTTTTTGTTTATAAAGTAACTAATGATTCTAAGAATGTAACTGATTAACATGACAAAACAAACACAACAAATATAAATTAATTAACACTCGTAATTAATTCGCACAATTATTTCTTTCATATTCTTCTTCAAACAAAACGGAGAAAAAGATTTCATTTAGTAGTTTTCACATTAGAAAATACGGAAGCATAGCCTAAAGTTGAGCATTGATTTTAACTCCAAGGGATTTCAAATCTCTGGATTTCTTGATTTAACTGGACACTAATTGTATAAGATCAAGAATTTAAAACGTGTAATCCTTAACGTACGTAAAACTTTGTTGAGAAAGAGATAATCACATAAATTCTAAACTCAAAATCGGTTCAAATCAATAAAACTCATGCAATCAAGAAGAATAGACACCCCCAAAAAACTTTACAAGGCTTCCCCCCAAAACCTAAAAAGAAGGGAATAAATGTATGTTCATGACCATTGTCTCATTGTCTACCAATAATAGGCATATCATGTGTTTCTCTACCTTTTTGTGACTTCAAGTGGAACAAAGATTTCCTTTGAAAATCAGTTAGCACCAACCAAAGCAAAAGTAACACCATTAAGGGCCCCTACATCCACTCTCGGTGATCACTTACAATTCTTAGTCCATGCATGAGTTGGTGCAACTTTCTGCCAATTCTAAGTATAAATAGTCATCTATATGCACCTACATATCTTCATACACAATCTTAAGTACACAAAGAATAAAAAAAGAAGACACGACGACGAAAGAAAGATGGAGGACAAAGAAGTGAAGCCAAGATTCAAGAAGGGTTTCTGGAAGCCAGAAGAGGACTTGATACTGAAGAAATATGTGGAGACTCATGGAGAAGGAAACTGGACTGTTGTTTCTAAGAAATCAGGTAAACTTTTTCCTTGTCCTAGACTGATTACTCGTATTCCCACAATCTTTATTTTCTAATGCTTTGTCAGGGATTTGTCTTTCAGGTTTGCTGAGGGGTGCTAAGAGCTGCAGGCTGAGATGGAAGAATTACCTGAGACCCAACATCAAACGTGGTGTGATGTCTGAAGATGAAAAGGATCTCATTATTAGGCTGCATAAGCTTCTAGGCAACCGGTTAGTACTCGACTCCATTACAAACTATAGAAATATTTTCGCGCAAAGTTGCATTAAAACCTAAAAACCTCAAGTCACTTCAATCATATGTGATCTTCATATAGAACAAGCAAGTATCAAACCATAGTGTGTCATAGGGTGCACTGACGTATGCTTACACATTTTGTTGAACTTACTCCTTCCATTTCATAAGGATGTCTCGTTTGAGTTTTGCTAGGAACAACAAAAATTAATTTTATTCCACTTTCTTCTAAAACTACCTTTTTCATAAATGCATATATTATGTGTGGAAAATATTATTGAATTGAAGAGAGAACAAAAAGATTTACCTTGCAAAGCGTGTGGCAAGATTTAACGTTATTTAATCAATATATGTTGTCTATTATATATATATATATATAATACTTCTTTCCTTATAATAAAGGGATTGTGTCACTGTAAGACTTCTTTCGTTATAATAAAGGGATTGTGTCACTGTACGAATGATTTCATCCAATATGTTTTAACTAAAATTTAAAATTAAAATAATGGCCTCACAGTCATATAGTACAAAAAATCCATATTCTTAAAGTAAAGGACAAATAAAAATAGAATGTGATACATTTTTGTGGGACAGATGGGGTCCTTTTTTGAAGCTTAATGAACTGAAAACTCATCACTACACCATAAGTAGTGTAGTTTAGTTAAAATTGCAACGTACTTTTTGGCAGCTACACTCGCGTGACAGTAATAGTATAAATATAATGGAATAAAAGATACAATAAAAATTACAATAGAAAATTCTAGAAAATTGTACAGTGATAACACACAGCACTACTCCCAGTTAATTGAATCAAATTCACTCTTGCTATGGTTGCTGAAAAATTCTAATCAGGAAGAGAACTGGATATTATCATGCATGCAATGATATGGCCATTGCTGTCTATTTCTTTAAGTAAATTCAGCTCACAAATTAGTCAGCCATATTGCAAAACATGTTGTATAATCAGATTTATCAGCACAAGTTTGTTTTGCGCAGTTGGTCATTGATTGCTGGTAGGCTCCCTGGCCGGACGGACAATGAAGTTAAAAACTATTGGAATACCCATTTGAACAAGAGGCCCTCCAAGGACCAAATCACTCACCTGGATTCCAAAAGTGAGGAAAAACGCCAATTATCATTGAGTTCCCACACCGTGCAAGAGAAAAACCTGCAGACAATAATGGCAACAAGTGCTAAGGAAGGGGAAATAGATACTTCTATAGATTCTTGGGTAGAAAACCTCAAAAATGTTGACTATGGTATGAATATGCCTCCACTCCCTCCTGACTACTCACCATTCTTCCACAACTATGAGGCATTCATGCCCATACTGGACAATTTGGTTTTGTTGGAGCCATTTGGAAGCAGTGCAGGTGACATAATGCGGGAAACTATCTTCCTGTAACTTGAGACCAGAAAATAAAATTTCGTGTCTGTGCTTGTTTTTTAACCTTCTCTGTTAGCCTATATATGCTATCAGATATTGTAGTCGAACATGATCTCACTGTATTAAGTGTTGGAACAAACGCGAGTTGTCTCATGGCCCGTTCGTATTGAAATTGAGTTGCTTGTGAGAAATATTTCATCATTTCAAAATACAAATGACTCAGCTCTTCAAATGAAAACTCACATCACAATGTAAGGGCTCGATGGGCTGGCACTTGGTTCAAGTGCAGACTGTCAATTGCACTCAGCATCCTTAAGTGGCAGCGAAGGTGGATTTCCAGGAGGGATACAAACTGCTCTGTTCTCACCAGCGGATACACACAGCATTTTCGCATCTCTGAGGGTCGCATCAAGGTCAATTTGACAACTCAGTTCATTGATAAAATTTAGGAGTGTGTCAAAACCCATCTTTTCCCCCGTTATCCTACCACGATATCTCTTTAGGATGGCGACACAAACATAAAGGTGTATATGCTCATCACTCAGATAATGAGTCCATAATACCTCCTACAAACGCATTGTCCTCTAGTACACAAATTCCCAGCAAAACATGAGACAGTCACTAATAAAAACAAGCAGAAGTATCCTTCCGACCACGTTATGCCTCTATAAATACGACTTGTGGAGAATATGGACAATAGAAGACGATACATGAGGTTATTGATAGTAGTTATCTCAATCTATCTTATCCACCTTAACCATATCTTTAGCTTAAGCTTTATTGATCTCCAAATGTTATATAATGGACATTGTAAGCGTTTTTGCAACAGAAAAATATTTTGTTGACCCAAGATCGACAACCAATAAGTGGAAGAAAACAACAAAAGAAGAGAAGAATTCCTTTAAAATGTAGAAGAGTAAAGAAGAGAGAATTTTCTGAGAGAAGTGATATTATTTGAGGATTTATTTTATCACTTAACTTGTCACAAAATGCATAGAGGACTCACTCTTATATACTACTCAAAAGATACATCTAGAAACTATAATATTATAGAAAAACTAAGAAAAAATAAATCCTACTCTAGAAATCTCTTGAAATGAAACTAACCTAGGAAAATGTTTAACTCTAGAAATATATTGAAACCATCTAGGAAAATATAGGCACTCTTGAAAAGTGGTAGTCAAAATTGTAGTTCCAGAAAATCAAATTTAATTTTTCACTACCCTTTAAAGTGATTTTAGGAAAATTAGTCAAAGCTTAGTAAGAAAAACTCTTTTGTGAAGATATCAACAATATTTTCTTGACTTCATACTTCCAAGGCACTAATAGTACCATCAAAAACTTTTTCCCAAACAAAGAGATGCTCAATCTCAATATGCTTAGTTCTTGCATGACACACTGGATTATTTGCAAGCTTGATAACACTTTGGTCGTCTCCAAAAATTATCGTTGGCTTAAGTAAAGGAATATGTAGATCATCAACAAGTCTTTGTAGCCATACACATTCTTGAGTAGTAAAAGCAGCAACTTTGTACTCTGCCTCGGTAGTTGAAAAGAAACTGAATTTTGTTTCTTGCTACACCAAGAAACACTCGTATCACCACAAAGAAAAACATAACCTATGTAGATTTTTGGTCATCCAAGTCACCACCAAAATCAACATCCGTGAGTCCAGTTAAGGAAACATTAATCTTCTCCTTAAAAAATAAGCCCAAATCTAGAGTTGAATTGACATATTTCAAAATCTTCTTTACGGCTTCCATGTGAGGCTTTCATGGTGATTGCATAAATCTATTATCATATCCAACTAAGAAAACAATATCCGGCTTTGTTATAATCAAGTATAAAAGACTGCCAACAAGAGCACGATAAGGTTGAGGAGTTACAAGAAGTGATCTTTCTTCACGCCTTAGCTTTGTGTTTGCATCAAGAGAAGTAGAGCATTTTTAACTTTGATTTAATCCAAGTTACTCAACTAGTTTCTTCGCATAGGTTTCTTGAGTGACAAAAATTCCATTCTTCATATTTATCACTTCTAAACCAAGAAAGTGATGTAAGTCTCCTAACTTGATGTCAAACCTTATCGCAAGTTCATCATGAAGTTTTGCAACTTTCTTTTTGTCATTTTCAGTTATTATCATATAATCCACATATAGAAGAACAACCATATGCAAGCTTCCTTGCTTTTTAACGAATAAGCTTGAATCTGAATTTGTTTCAGTAAAGCCACAAAATTGTAAATACTGAGAAATTTTCCCATACCATGTTAGTGGAGCTTGCTTAAGCCCATAAAGTATTTTCTTAAATTTGCAAACATAATCAGGATGCAAGTTAGACATGTAACTTGGTGGTTACTCCATGTAGATATCTTTATCTAGCTCCCCATATAAGAATGCATTCTTTACATTAGTTGCCATAATTTCCAATTATAGTAGGCTGCCAAAGCTATCACCTCTTGGATTGAAATCATTTTAGCCACAAGAGAAAGTTTCTTCATAATCTTCACCATATTTTTGAGAGAAACCTCGAGCAACCAATCTTGCTTTGTTTCTGTCTATACTCCTATTAGCCTTTTTTTATTTTATACACCTATGAATAGAAAATGAGTTGCACATTATTTGACTTAGGAATAAGGCTCCAAGTTTGATTTTTCTTAAGAGCATCCATGGCAAGCTCCCACTCTTTGTTTCTTTTAACTTCTTTAAATATAGAAGGTTCTTTATCATTAATTGGACCTGCAATAAAATTTTGATCTTTATAACGAGCTGGCTTGATAATGGTTCTCCTTGGCTTTTGTGAAATAATCATCTCAGATGGATCCTCTTTGCACTGTAAATTAACTTGTTGAATACACAGACTCAATATTTGAAGAAGATGGGTTGCTAGGAGAAATAGTACTGATAGGCAATTCTACACTTTCATGATCCAAGGGTTTAAAAGTTTTGTTGTTAGTCACATCCTCTTTATAATATAATGAAACTTAATAAAAAATGATATCCCATGAGACAACGAAGAGGTGAGACTTAGGATCCATGCATTTCCAACCCTTTTTCCTTTCATCATATCCAACAAAAATGTATTTTCTTGCCTTTGCGTCCAACTTGCTTCTTTGAGATTCCGGCACATGAACATAACAAATGGAGCAAAAAAAACATAGATGTTTGACACTAGGCTTTTCTTTAAACATTAATTCATATGGTGACTTCAATTTGATTAGAGAAAGAGGCATTCTGTTAATCACATATGATGCACATTTCATACCTTCAGCCTATAAAGCTTTTTGTAGATTCTTGGCATGCAACCAGCTCTTGCATGTCTCTGTTAAATGTCTGATCTTCCTTTCAGCCACCCCATTTTACTGTAGCATCTCAACACAAGTGAACTCTCTCTTAATGCCATGTTGATGACAAAAGGACAAAATTATTCTGAAGTAAATGCACCACCATTAACAGTCTACAATCGATTGATTTTAGAACCAAGCTTGCCTTTAACCATTTCTTTAAATTTCTTGAACCTGCTGAAAACTTTTAACTTCTGCTTTTCAAAATAAACCCATGTAAATCTACTATAGTCATCAATAAAAAATAACATGTAAGAATATCCTGAAAATGAAGGAGTCCTTGTTGGTCCTATTAAGTCACTGTGAATAAGTTCTAATGAGGCCTTATATCGTAAAGATGATTTATCAAAAGGAAGTCGATGAGCCTTCCCAATTGACATCTTTCACAAACTTCTCCGTCTCTAAAATTAGTTAAATTGGTTAGCCTTTTTATAAGATTTATTTTCACCATAACTTTTAATTTATCAATGCTAAGATACTTGAGTCTAGTATGCCATATATGTGTATTATCATTTCTACTCATCTTCTTTATATATGAACTATAGGCAGAAAATGAATAAATCATTTACTCTCTTACCAGTACGAACGACATCTGCCTTGAGCATTTTGATATTTCATAGGAACTTCAGATCATGTGGGCTAAAGAGTATAAAATTTCCAGCATCTATAACATTTACAACTGAAAATAGATTTTTCTTCATTCATGGAACATGAAATATGATTTTGAGTGTAATGGGATCTTTTTGTTGTTTATTGATAACAATGGAGCCTTCATTCTCTATGTGATGGACTAAATTATCTGTCGTCATAATGGCCTCACAACCATTGTATTCTTGAAAGCTAGAAAATTTTGACTGTTCTCCCTTGAGATGATGCCAACAATCAAAATCAACAATCTACTCATTCTCAAAGCCATGACATCCACAACTCTTGTTTTTGCCATGAAGCACTTCTCAATCGTTTTCATTTTCCACTTTTTCAGGTTCAGCCATATTGCCTTCCTGTTATTTAGTTTGGCAAAATCTCTTAATATGCCTTGTTTTGCCATGCTGATAACATTTGATAATTTTCTTGTGGGTATCAGATGACTCTTCTTTTCTCCTATGTGAACTCGAGCTATTTTTATTTCTCTTTTCTTTAAATTTTTTCTTTCTTGCCAAAAGAGCATTTTCTTTTCCTTCTTTAATAGAGACACCAATTATTTGCTTAGCTAATGACTCTTGTGATGATAGTAAACCCTAAGAAAGGTTGTTGAACCCATATATTATGACTTCAATCCTTAAATAATGTTTCCCCTAATACGAGCTTTAGAAATTGCTTCTTCTGGATATAGAAGAGAAATTTCTGAACATAAATGCTTGATTTTTAAAATACTCGACAATGGAGAGATTGCCTTGTGTAGTGTTTGCGAGTTTATTCTCCAATATTTGCAGCCGAGCTTCATCCTTTTTGTTGAACAACCCATCAAGAGTTTGCCAAATTTCATAAGTTGATTTACACTGCATAATATGATCGAACAAGCCATGAGAGATTGATCTCTTTAAAATGAATTCAGCATTTGCATTCAGCTACTTCCACTTCTTGAGTGCACCAACATCTTCTGGTACGGTTGTAGGAGCATCTGTGTTACCTCTATTAACAATTTTCCACAGACTCCATACAAGTCCTCCATACTATGTAGTAGGACTGATTCAGCAAGTCCATACCAAGTCCACAACACGACCATTCATGTCAATTTTTGAGGCATCGATTGAGTCTTTCACCAATAGATCTTGACACATGATATGCCAGAGCCTTTATGGCTCTGATACCATGTAAAAATTATTACAATAGAAGAATATTATGTTGGCCCAAGATCGACAATCAATATGTGGAAGAAAACAACCAAAGAAGAGAAGAATTCCTCAAAAATGTAGAAGAGTAAAGAAGAGAGAATTTTCTAAGAGAAGTGATATTATTTGAGGACTTATTTTATTTGAATTATTAAGTACCGAAATTATGTTAACTCAAATTTTATTTGAATAAAATATCTAGAAAAAATATATATATATACAAGAAAAATTCAAATTAAAATCAGAGTTACTTGGTATCGGTATTAACAGAACAAAACAATCCCTGACAACGGCGCCAAAAATTTATTGCGGATTTTAGTAATGCAAGTGCACGTTATCATTAACAAGTAATAAAGTGATGAATAAGTATCATTCCCACGAGGATTGTTGATTTATTAAGTATCAAAATTATGTTTACTCAAATTTTATTTGAATAAATGCAAAAATACGTGATGATTATGAACTAAATTCAACTAAACTAAACTAATAATAAAAAATATTTAAAAGTAAAATTCACCAACTTAAAAAGTCTAGGGTTATGATTTCACCATAATTAATCCGAATTGAATAATTTATCTCATTAATCTCAATTTAATTTTCAAGTGATAGTCGAGAATCCCTAAATTATCCACTAGTCTCTCCCAAGGTCTAATGAAAATATCATCAATTGCTAACTCACTATATTCCTATGTGAATTACAACAATCAACAATTCATTAGGTTCTATGGATCTCAAACAAGACTACACAAATCATGTAAGTATATTTCTATCTCACATGCAATTTATGATTTCTATACATAGAACTAGACACGTATACCACCTCCCGGTTCAATATGATTAGCAAATCATTCAATTAGTGACCAAGTAATTTAAAGTATTAAGAACAATGCAGAAAACTCAACTTGAAAAATAAATGAAGAATTGAATTGATATAAATATTCAAAGACATCATAATTAGATTATATCACAACCCTAGAAAAATAAATTAGTTCATAATGATAAAAATGAATAATAACTTAACAATATCCATGAACATAATTAATGAGAGAATGAGGAAAATGAAATAAAACTTGGAAGTAAGATGAGTTTCTTTGCCCTGTAGATGTCTTCTTCTCAACTCTTGGAAGAAATCTCTCCTCTTCTTCTCTTATTTCTTCTTCTTTTGTGGCTTGTTTTCTCTTCTCTCTCTTTCTCTTCCTCCCTTCAAAATCTGAAATGGAGGCTCTTGGGATCTTAAAAATCAGATGGAGATGCCCTAAAGAGGGGAAAATTATCATTTTGCCCTTAGTTGTCCGCTCTGCAGTGCCTAGGCGCTGCCCATTCTGTCCAAGGCAATACCTAGGTGTTGCACTTAATGGTTCTTCATATGCATTAAATCACTCTATCTTATCTTTCTATATCTACATGAAGCAGCTCAATATGACATCTGTGGAGGGAGTTATAACAAAAATACCAAGATATGTCTACTAGAAATTTTCAGTCAAGTGCATACTATTTAACCCGAATTTTCTCATTGAAATAGAAAGAACTGGATTTCATGGTAAAAATAAAAGTTATATATCTATCTTTTGGATTTCTAATGGTTCAAGAAACAAGTAAAAATTATATTGGAGCAAAACGTTATAATTGAAATACGAACACTGCCTTCAATAGCACCAAAAGGCGGATTATTCTAAATTTTAACCAAGTTTTATGTTTCTCTCCATTTTCTTCTTATTTTGCTATTACCTACAATATTTCAAACTAAATGTATAAAAAGTAATATAAATACTAAAAAACAAATCAAAAAGTTAAGCAAATTGTACTTAATTAATTGGTATAAAATCCACTCATCAGAAACTAACCTAGGAAAATGTTCAACTCTAGAAATGTATTGAAACTATCTAGAAAAATGTAGGCACTCTTGGAAAGAGGTAGTCAAAATTGTAATTTCAAAAAATCAACTTTAATTTTTCACAGATATGACACTCAGTTCTTTCATCATCCAATTCAAAACTAATTTTTTGTTTTTAAAGGGACAATTATATAAACATTCGTTGAGATTAAATCAACATCTCCTAATATTTAAAAAAATACATTGATACCCTTATCAGTATTTGCCATTCAAAAAAGTGAACTGAAATAATGAAGTGCCATATTTGCCCTCTTGAAAACAACCAAAAAACAAAAAAAAAAACAAAAAAAGGACGAACAATGTAAAGATTCTGCAGATAATTTTACTCTTCTTATAATTACTCTAATATATTAGCAAGATATGTGTTACAAATTAAATAGAACTTTTAAATCTCTCTCTCAATCTCAATCTCTCTCTCTCTCTCACACACACTCTCTCTCTCTCTCTCTTCTCTCTGTCTTTCTCTCTCTCATGTGTGTGTATATATATATGTGTAAAATGGCCTAAATCACTTCCCTAATGTTATGTAGCCTAGGATTTCACCTCGAGTGGCAATCAAACAAGTTTTAGAATTATATGAGATCGCAAAAAAAAAGAATCGAGTTGACATACGCTTTTTCTAAGCATGCAGAAAATCCAAATGTTCAAAACTATGTGCTTAATATATCAAAGGATTATAAGAAAGATAAAAATTATCATAAGAGCCAAGCACATATACAAGCACAACATTCATCAAATTCCAAAAGTTATAAACAAACAAAATCAAATGAAATACATACATCCACCCCCAAACTTAGAACTAACATTATCCTCAATGTTAAATAAAATAAGATAAGGTATAGAAGACTTCCGTGAATGGTGTTAGTTCTCATCAACTTAATCATAATCCTCTTCTAGAATAGTGATGGATGTGCATTCATTAGTTGGTGGCATATCACTCCTTATTTTGCAAATCCTCCCCCAAACTTGAGTTGGATCCTGAAATGAAAATAAACAAGAATTCATCAAACTGAAAGAAAAAAAAAGAATATTAAACAACTAAATAAGAAAAAAAATTATAAAATACTTGATTTGCCTCATAAGAAGCGCTTAATTTATAGTCTTTAGCCGGACTTCTTCTTTGCTCAATCGGGATCCAAAAAATAAGTGTTTTTCATACCATGCCTTGGTATGCTCAAGAAGTGTAGGTGATCCCGAAAGATAAGCATAGTGAGCATAATTCGGCATGGGATCATGTGCTTTTTGTACATTGATGAGTGCATGGCCGATGACCAAAAATAGTTCTCTTTGTGTGAAAGAGATGTTTGTATCCTTTTCAATTTCAGAGATGATGAAATCTATATAGATAATAGATTTGTCAATATTCTCAAATACACCTTTATTTTCTACCATAGAATGCTTTAATGAGCAATCTACCAACTCTTGATCCTCCAATTCATACTTGTACGATGAGATCCCCATATCATCCTCCACAATATTTTATATAGGCTTGTTATTTTGTAGAAGATGGGGATAAGAAACTTCGAGTGATGGTTTTTGAGATGTGCTTGATAAGAGGAATTGATGAGGTAGGTGTGGGCATGCAATTGATGCAAAGATATAGTTCTAGTGGGTAAGAGGAAGAAAGGCATCGGTGAAAAGTGGTCTTGACACTGCAGAAAGAACTGATGGAGAAGACAAAGGTGAGAGGTGGTTGGCCACTCATACACACCATCTTTACTTTGTCCTGTCAAAAAGATTGTCCCCATACATAGATCTTTCACATGAAAACCAATGGGTAAAAATTCAATACAGACATTGTTAGTGCTGCAAAATTGGTAAATAGATAGAAGTCTTTTTTACATATTGGGAACACAAAGAACACTATATAAATTAAAAGTACGATAAGAGGTAGGAAGATTGATGGAAGTAGTATGGGTGATTTGAAGATCCGAGCCATCTCCAATCATAACATTCTTAGGATTGTCATAATAAGTGTAAGGTGACATAATCGGCAATGGCATGGTGAGAGGCCCTACTATCAAGTAGCTAAGTGGAGGTGTCGGTGGACTTGACAACATCATTAGCTCGAGATTGCCATGGGAATGCAGGGCGTGGTGTTTGTGGACATGGAGTCGATGATAGCTGAGAGCTGATAAGGCAATAGGTGGGACATCGTTTGATAGTGTCACCTTGAACACCCCAAGCCTGACAATAACTGAGATACTGTTGTGAAGTATGATGATTTGGGTAGGGAATATCGAGTTGCATTGCTATGTTTGGAGAGACAAGATGAGAAGGACGTCAAGGTTGCTTGTTGTTTTGGTTGGTAAGGTTGTTTGGTTATTGAATGTTTTGGATGGTATGAGATACAAGTGAGTTAAGGTTTCTTCAGAAGCAATTGCTGATCAAAGAAAGAAAAATAAAGAGAGGAGAGAAGTCAAGAGCGATAGACTCTGATACCATATAGGAATTATAAAATAATAACTTGATTCTTTCATTGTTTGGGGGTTACAATATATAGACAATTACAAAGAATCATTAAGCTACTTTCCTCAAATTGAGGATTTGTTATAATGAAAGAATATCTACAAAATTAAAGTTCATTACAAAATTAATTAATTAATTAACTAAATATTTTCTTTAATATCTCAAAATCAAAATTGATTGCAAAATCAACTAACTAAATATTTCCTTCAATAGATATGTGAGCGGCACCAGGGTGGGATGGTGGAAGGGTTGCTATAGTGGGGGAGACTGGCTGAGGACGTGCTAGATGGATTGAGGTTGGCACGAGTGCTCGGGTGGGAGGTTGGCGGCATTGCTAGGTATCGACAATTGTGGGTTAGTTGGGATAGGTGGTGGTGGTTCAGGGTGTAAGTATAAAGATAGTAATATATTCAAAAATAGTTATGTTATTTTTAGTCCCTAGTTAATTATTTATTAGTTGATTAGTTAAAAAAAATTATTATTTAATTTACACTAAGATAAATTGGTTAAAAATATGAGAAAACTACTAAATTGATTAAAAGATAAGTTTAGCAATTAATTTCTTTTTTTATATGAGAAAATTATAATTTGGAAATTTTTAAATATTAAAAGTATGAGAAAATTATAAATTGTTTAAAAAATGAGACAAGTAGTTAACCTTTTTCTTTCATATGATTTGAACAATTACAACTTCTTAATTTGAGTATTTGAATTATTTTAAAAAAAAAAACTAAAAAAGACTAATATAAAAAAATAAAAAAATTGATTTAAACTTAAAAAATAAATAAATAAATAAATTTTAAAATACTAAAGAAGCTTAGTTGGAATTTCAATTTTGGTGAAAATATAACATTTTAAACCCCTAAACTATTTTGTAATATGAACTACACCCCTCGCTATGTGGAAGGGTATTTTGGTCCAAAAAATTAATGACCAAAAATCCAGGAATGAAAATTATGTCTCCACTGAGAAATCTGATTTTCCTTTTGTTGAGATGAGTTATCAACTTTTTATTAGTTTTCATATAAAAAATGAAAATGTGTTTGGTTATATAATTTCCATGAAAATTTTATAGGGTGTAAAATGAGAACATGTTTGGTTTAGAATATTTTTTTGGATGTTTTTATATGAAAAGATGAGATTAAATGATAATTTGTTAGGATGATACGTAAGTGATGGATATTATGATGTTGTTTAGAAATAATAATATAATGATTAGATAAAATTGATAGTAGCGGTATTTAATTTGAATATTTAATTTATATATGATAAGTTTTAGGATGGTTTGTTGTGGTGGATTCCACATAAATGATAATATTTAAAAATAATAGTATATTAATTAGATAAAATTAGTAGTGGTGGAATTCACTTTGAATATTTAGTTTGTATATAATAATTTATTAAAATGATTTATAGGTAAAATAATGTAATTTATGCATTTGGAATAGTAAAATATGGGAAAGCTACCATTGGAAATATAAACAAACATCCCGAAAGGTTTTTTTTATGACGGCATCAGCATTTTTAGGGCCGAAAATTATCAGTTGGAAGAGACAGGAGCATCAATATAATTATGCAAACACGAGGAAGTGTTTATGTAATTACACCAAACCTCGTAGGGTATTTAATTATGCTTATATTAAATGAGAATTGACAACATCCACCAAAGTAGTATATGACCTCACTATTTAATTTTGGCTTGTTAGAAATAGTTGAAGTATAACAATTTTAGTCAATTTCTTAATAGTTTTTCTGAAAAAAACTAAGCTATGTTGGTGATATTTTTGTTGTTTTTGGGAGAAAATTTTAGAGGGCATATTTTGGATAGTGGGATTGGGGAATATGCTAGAATATAAATATGTTTCGATGATTTGTTGAGAAATAAAAATGTGATGCATTTTCATGAAAAATGCATTTGGGTAAATCATATTTCTTTTTATGGAAATGCATTTGGTTTTTAATGTAAACATTTTCAACTATAGATGCTTTATTAAAGTAGTTATTTGATTGTTAATTGTGTTAAATCACTTTGATAATATGGGGTGTAGGATAATTTGGTTGAATTAATAACTGATAACATTGCTATTATTATAGTGACTGGAATTTGATTAGTTATGTGGAAGTATACAATTGCATAAGAATTGCGACATTCTTTATAAGTTAACATATATGTATATGATTGCATATATGAATATAAACACATATATAAGTACATTACTATATGTAAATTTACGAATTCATGTATATATCATAAATGCTAATGTGCAGGGTGCTGATGAGGCATTGATGCAGCAGTGGTGCTGTCAAAAGTTGTCCCAATGAAGACATATCGCCCACAATTGAAGCGCAATCTGTGACATCGCCAGAGAAGGGCAAGCAGTGACGCATTTTTCGTAGACGATTGGGGTGGAAAAGCTTTCTCGTGCCATGGCCAGGACCGACATCGGCCATCCTAAACCATTAGCTGACGGGTCTGAATTAGTAATTATAATAGGGTCCTCATGCCCACCATCATTAGTGTTGTCGTCATCTGCAACAGTCAACTGTGTTGCCTTCTCGGTCGTACTTAGCTCTCGATTGTTGTAAAAAAGATTTGAAAGTATTGTAACATCCTAAAGCTTTAAGAAATGTTCTCTTACCTCTAAAATACGGAAAATATGACAAAAATGACCATGCAATTTCTGTGCAATGTCTAGTAATGTGCGCATCAAAATCATCATTTATGTTTGATCTAATTTTCTCATCAAGGAACATATAGAAAAACCTTTCATCGACTTCCAGACCCCATGCTTAGCCCGATTCATTATTGTCAAAATCTAGCATGCATCTTCCACTCATACATACATTTCAAATTCCACTAAACATATATAATTCGAACATGTAAATTACATGCATAAAGAAAAGTAGATTGATATCTAATTAAAAAAATTTAACTATAGATAATATGCAATAAATGTGGGTAGAACTTTGAAGTGTGGGCAGAACTCCACACTTCAGAGTGGGGGTAAGAGGGTGCACCCTCCGTTGTAGTGGTTCCCGTAAGTATATTGGATTGCAAATATCAAACATGAATCTACCCACATAAAATTACCACAATGATTACGACCTAGTGGACTATTAAAAAAATATCTACCATAGTTATCATCTATTTTTCCATCAACATCGTCATCGGTCCACCGCTACTATTATTACAA
>CM033107.1:7250268-7282871 GCA_019321725.1 Paulownia fortunei | reverse complement strand
GGGAAACATTTTGTATAATGAAGAAATATGGAATCATACATAAAGTTGCAACCCCTTATCACCTCAAACAAAACAAGTTGAACTTGCAAATAGGGAGATAAAACAAATTTTGGAGAAAACAGTTAACCCAAACCGTAAAGATTGGTCTCTTAGACTTACCGATACACTTTGGGCATATAGAACTGCTTTCAAAAATCATTAGGCATGTCTCCTTATAGATAGTTTATGGAAAACCTTGTCATTTACCTGTTGAACTTGAACATAAAGCTTATTAGGCAATCAAAATGTTTAACTTCAACCTTGATGAAGCTTCAAAATTGCGCAAATTACAAATCAATGAACTTGAAGAACTGAGAAATGATGCATATGAGAATTCTAAAATTTATAAAGCAAGAATCAAAGATTTTCATGATAATAAAATTTCAGAAAAAAATTGAGGTTGGTCAAAAGGTTTTGCTTTATAATTCTCGATTGCATTTGTTTCCTGGAAAATTGAGATCAAGTGGAGTGGTCCTTTTGTTGTAAAAAAAGTATATCCTTATGGGGCGATTGACATTGAGAATCCTAGAAATGGTAACATATTCAAAGTAAATGGACAAAGAGTAAACCATTTCTAGAAAATCAATTTTCACAAGAGGAAATTCTTTTTCTTTCTAACCTGTTTATGATTAGTGTTGTATATATTTTTTTATCTGACATTATTTTTTTTTTCTTCTCTTCTTCTTCTTTTATTTTTTATTTTTTCTTTTCCCGGTTAAATGGCGGATAACGGTACTCCGTGGTATAAAAGTCGGACTTGTCAGTTTCCCAAACAACTGAAATCTTTGTACAAATTTTCTTTGCTTTTCTCATTCTCTTTTCTTGTTATTTTCAAAATGGGTAACATATATCTAACTCTCAAGAAGCGATTTCCTTTTCTTCCTAAAAATGCAATTTTGAAAATTTATAAAATCAGGATTGAAAGATTGAGGATGCTTATGCACAAGGGCATTCCGGAGGACATACGATGGATAATTGAAGCAAAGGTAAGGGCAGGTGAGTTTTCACATGAGTTTCCAGATTTGCTTACTAGATACATGTCTGGTTTTGGTAAAAGCACATATTCAAAAAAACGAAGGGCGAAAAAAATGAAAGTTTGTCATATTTGTGCTAGATGGACTTGCAACACAAAGTGTCGTTCTTTAGGAATGGTCTCTAAAAATCGAGAAGATAAACTTAAATTCATTATGGATGGACTGAGTAAGGAGTCTTTAGATCACATTATATTGACTCTTGAGACGCATTCATGTGGATTGGTACAACGTGCAATTCTTGATTTATGGGATCGTTTTCGAAATGAATATGAGCTTTATAGTCTTGGGAATCTGACATTAAAAGACCCTGTTTGCCAGTTTATAAGAAAACTGGATGGGAAGCATATCCTCGACCCATAGAGGGCGTTTAAGCCGTTACTAGACATAAAACCAGAGGAAGATGTGAGCCACAATCACAACTACATGTACATACACGTGGTAGTAGGTAATTTTTAAATTTCGTATGTGTCCTTATTTTCAACCCTTTTGACAAAAGAAAAAGACATGCAATAAATGTATTCCCTGTTCACACCTCAATAAATATCACCGTACTCACTCTATTTTTGCACAACTTATTTTCAAAAAAAAAAAAAAAAAGAAAAAAGAAAAAAAATGGAATTCTTCAACTCGCAAATTAATTCCATTTGTGTTTTTGTGGATCCAATCTAGGAAAAAATGGTGAGTTTATAGGGGCAGCCAATAATCTTGGTAGAACTTTAGCAGAAAGAAAAATTCATTTAGTGTATGGGGAGGCAGTTTGGGGTTAATGGGGAGTGTTGTCATTTCTGCTTATATAGGAGGTGTCAAAGTTCTGGGAGTTATCCCAAAATGTTTAACAGTACAGAATATCACAGGTATGACCATTGGAGATGAGCTGAAAGTGTCACACATTCAGGACAGAATGCCTAATATGTTAAACAATGCGGATGCATTCATCATTCTACCTGGCGGTTTTACACTGGAAGAATTATTCCAAATTGTCTCTTGGGCACAACTCAACATTCACCAAAAACCTATAGGTATTCTTAATGTTAATGGTTTTTATGATGGTTTGCTATCTTTTGTAGATCATGCTGCGAAAAAAGGGTTTATTTCAACTTCTGCGAGAAGAATCATCATTTCTGCTCCAACACCTGACCAGCTGATTGATCAACTTCTAGCATATGTGCCAAAACCTGATCCAGCCTTGGCCAATGTGGATTGGTCCAATAGGAACAATGATCGAAAACGCAAATTCAAATTGACTCTCAGTCTGTGATACTTATTGTTAATGATTTTATCTAATAGTATGTGTGTTTTTTTTTTTGTTGTTTCAGCTTTATTAGCCGCATTCAGGTGATATCTTTCAAACTTTACTTTCCTATCTATTTTTGACATTGGGGACAATGTCTCGATTATGTTGGGGGGAGGGATAATTGATATCATGACTTGCATATTCAATGTGTGTGTTTTTTAGTATTTAAAAAAATATAAAAAAAAATATAAAAAAAATAAAAATAAATAAAAATAAAGCGTGTTTTTTTTTGCTGGGTCCGTTGAAAGCATGGAAAAAAAGGTGGCTGAGTAAAGGGTAATTATAACACTCTTGAGACGCATCCCTATTTTTTGCATAATATGGCAGGTTTGTAAAGTTTTTAACAAGTGTTTGTGAATTAGCAATATTTTTTGAGTCGTATAGGTTCTTCCAACTTCAATGATTAAAATTAAGCATGAATAATATGGTTTAATTGATGATGGGTGTTGTTTTGGACTTTGATGTTGTTATTTGGTTAATATATTTTTGCGATAATTATACTCAAATTTTATTTTGCACAAATAGTTATGTTATTTAGTGTGAAGACAATCATGTCAAAATATATAGTTCTTATGCCCTTACTCTAATCATCACTTGAATCTTCAACATGTAGGGGTTGAGTATTAGAACTTTTACTTTGGTCTGTCGAGGCGAACGACTGATAGTGCACCACTAGAAAAATGATTAAGGCATTAAGCTTTCTAGCACCATTGCCAAATCAGCTTGTTCCCTATATGATGTTTAAAGAAAATATCCCCTAGTAAACCACTTTGAGCCTTACAATAAATAATTTTTTTTTTTTTGTAACCATATCTTTTTACCTAGCCTAAATATACTATTATCCAACCATTGTTCTAAAAATGATTGGAGTTTAAGAGACATTCAATTGAAAGCTTGGACTTACAAAAGAAATTCAGGTTGGGATAGAAGATAAGTGTGGGGGAGTTTCTCTATACCAAAAAAAAAAAGAAAAAAAAAAAGAAAAAAGAAAAAAGAAAAAAGAATAAACAATATAAAAAAAAATTGCAAAGTGCTACAAGTTGCAACTAAAAATGAGATGTTGCAAGATGAATAAGAGGGGTCCAATTCAATAACAATAGACTCCAGTGTGAAATTTGTGGAGTTGGAGAATTCTTCATCGATAAATTTTATGTCTCTGATTCCATAAAGTTTTTAGAACCTTTGTTGCATCCTATCCTTTTATTTCTTAGCTACATCACCACCCTTTGCCCCCATTACAACCTTTGTTAAAGACCTTTTGATTTCGTGTGGTGCCTTCAGTGTAGTGGAGATTTGCACCAAAGGAAGAGCCTATGATGTTTAACTTTTCTGTTAGAGATTGAGTGATGGTTTTGTAAGGTTTTATGAGAATTCACTTATTTGAAACATGCATAGTTTCATCACTATTGACATTAACTGTCCACACACACACTTGAGTATGATTATTGTGGAAATGTATTAATTTTTGAATGACTAAGAGTTAAACTCAACACTTGTTTGATTTTATTTCCATATTACTTTGTTGCTTCATAAGAATAAAAGTTGGAAGATAGTTATTATAGGTGTTTGTAGGTATCACTGCTGGAAACCTTCACGAGACTATAACTCGTTCTCTATGGGCCACCTAGGGGTTTAAAGGCTTGTTGCATATGCTAAATGCAATCGTGATTTCCTACGAAAGTGGATTAGTTTATGTTTGTTTTAAGTTTGCTCGAGGACAAGCAAGGGTTAAGTGGGGGAATTTGATAAGTGCATATTTTGACATATTTTTAGATCAAATCCTTTATACTTTTCTTGCTTTATTCTTGTTAATATTCTTGTTTTATTAATGTTTTGTTTAGGGAATAAATGGAAGCATGTTTTCAAACTTGTGCAGTTTTTGTAATTTGAGCATAACTTCATGATCAAAAGCTCTATGGACCTGAAGATTGTTTCATTTGAACGCCAACAGATAGAGGTACAACTTTTATGTTGGAGGCTCAGCCCAATTCAGTCTTGATGATAGCAGAAAATTCATCCAAGTAATTACACAAAATGGATCACCAAAATTCGGATCAGAGTTCAGCCCAGTATTGACTTATTACCAATTCGGTTATATATCTTGAGCCCAAATTTATTTTGGTCTGAAATTCGGATATATTATATCCAAGAGGTAAATAAACAAGTTTTCTGAAGACAAGATGGTGTGAAAATGTAATGCCAATTCTCAATTCTCTCCTATATAGCCAATAATAAGCATTTTGCATGAATTGGCATCTAATCAATGTGCATTATTGAATTATGGCTTACAAATAGCATGATTGCACGAACATGAATAATTGTTATTATATGCTTCAGTTATGATTTAACATGCATTAGTACATGAAATATGAGATCAAACTTTCATTTTTTAATTTAACATATTCCTTAAGTGCCCTTTTTGCAGTGAAAAGCTCGGTATCTCGTTAAGGAAGATTGATGTGTTGAATGGCTATGAAATGAATTATTTGTATTGCTCCATACTAGTTATATGCTAAAGTGATTAATTGTCTAAATATTTACTTGAAATATGTTACATTGGCTAAGAACTAAAAGTATGCACAATGGTGCAATTTGATTGGTTGGTTGACTAGGTTGCATAAAACCATTCTAAACTGCATTGCACTTGATTATAACACCAAAGCATCAATTTTTGTCATCTCCTAAGCCCATGAATGTGGCTTTTGGCATGAGAAGACACCAAGCATGATGCAACCAATCATCACCCTCCACTTACCTCTCTGAAAGGTCAAAGAAATCATTTTCATCCATATTTCTTGTGGAAGCACCTCAAAAACGACCAGCCCTTATTCTCCTAAGTTTCTCCCAAATTTCTACACTCTCATACTCACAAAAGTTGAATTCAATCCATAGGAATCCATAGAACACAAGCTAGAACAAGTTTCCATCCTTTTAAGCTTGAAAACCGTTGATTTTGAAGCTTAAATCCAACTTAATCAAGGTATATTCTTTTCAATGTTTCTTATGATGAATTTGTAGTATCTTGGATGGTTACATGTTTTAGTATGCTTTTGTAGGATTGAAAACTTAAGTAAGTTACACTTGAAGCCAAAACCAAGCTAGTTAAGCTAATTTTTAGCAAAATTGATAGTCTTGTGAAATTGTTTAATTTACTTGTTTCTATTGATTTTGTAATGCTTATATGGTGTTTGGAAGTTTCTTTGAATGATTGAAAACAATAGCAATTAGTTTTTAATTGAAGGTTAGAATCAATTTAAGTTAGAATCAAGTTTACATCATTTTAATTCGGATTGTGTTCATGTTTTAGGGGCTGCCCTAATAATCATTTGAATTATTAGTTATTTAATGGCTGCCCTAATGTTTAAATTTTGAATTAGTAGTAAAATATGGAGTATGCATTGTTTTTAAGGTTATGTAATTGATATGTAATTCTTTACAAAAGATTGAAAAGTGTATATAAACTTTAACTAGAATAGACTAAATGATTTATAAAAAGGATATTAAATGGTACATGATTTGATTATGTTAGGCCTTTAACACATCCTATCTTCCAAAGAGATTGGCCTTTTCACCTAGCACAAAGTGGAATTGAGGTAAGTTGAAGCTTTCATTTGGTGTATCACAAGAATCATATAATGTTTGTTCATGTTTTAATGTGATTGTTGTTGTTTGTCAAATGATGTAATGTTTGATGCATTTATGGTTTATGAAGCGTGATACTATTAAGAATATAATGCGGTTTTTGAAAAGGAAGTATGGTACTTGATTGATGGTCGGGTAGACGAGGGACGCGGGAGGACCGGCGGACCCAACAAATGGTGGCAAATACTTGAGGTTGAAAAAACGGTATAGGAAAGCCACAATGAATGAGATAGAATACGGCTAATACCTGAGGTTGAAAGACCAAGTATGGAAACCCCGTATTAGTTCTCTTATTGGCCAATCATTATGAACAGGTTCCGAAAACTATGGTCTATCACTATTAGTTAGGTACCACACTTCAAGGCCCTAAAGAATGATTTATGAATGAAAATTATTAAATAGAATATTGCATTTAATGATTTATGAGATGTGCATATATGTTATTTGTTATTGCATCAGTTTCACCTTACTGAGCCTTTAGCTCATTAGATTCATGTGATGCAGGTGGAAATGTACAGGTTTAGAGGTTGACTAAGTCTCTAGAGCGGCCGGACAGAGATTTGTTCATATGCCATGCTTCGACATGTTTTGTAGTTTATTTTGAAAACATAGTTTTGTTTTTAAATAAGCCGCTCTGTTATGGTTTTGTAAACAGATGTACTCAGTTTTGATATATGTATATGTGTGTTAAAAATGATTCAAGTTCTTTCTCTTATAGCTAAGAATGGGAACTTTTATTAAAAACCATAACTCTAGTAAAGATGAAAAAAATTAATATTCTTGACTTAACTGTATCAGTTTGTTTAGGCTCTGCAGTTAGGTTAAGGGGTGTTACAGTTTGTGGTATCAGAGCGGAGTTTAGTCGTTCCTGTAGACAGAAGAAGGCATATGAACACATCCTGGCTGGGAAACTTGGTCAACTGCATGTTTATTTTTATGTTTATTTTATTATATTTCATTCCATGTTATTGTCATGATTATGCATTTATTATTGGCTAATGAATGGAATGAGACTGGGCAATGCATATCAGGTCATGGCACCAAAAAGGAAGACAATGGATGATCATGAGGGTAATCATAGTGTGGTGGATAATTTGACTGATCTCATTCAACAACAAACTAGAATGCATGGTGAACAGATACAACAATTGCTAGATATGCAACAAAGAACCCAAGAACAGAATCAGCGCCTTCCTCCACCACAAGCTCGACAGGATCCTCACAGGCTGTATATGAGAAGTTTAGAAAGATGGAACCGGTTGATTTTAATGGTGGGTCTGATCCCATGGTTGCAGAGGAATGGGTGAAATCTTTGGACACTATCTTTGACTACATGCGAATTGATGATGCTGAGAAGGTACTCTGTGCAATTTTCTTATTGAAGAAGGATGCTAGAACATGGTGGGAAGGAGCTAAACTTGCAGTGAATATGAAGAACTAACTTGGGAGAGGTTTAAAACAATCTTTTATGATAAGTATTTCACCAGGGATGCTAGGTCACTCAGAGTAAAGGAATTCTTGGAGTTAAAACAAGGAGCGATGTCTGTATGTGATTATGTGAGAAAATTTGAACAGGGTTGCAAGTATGTGCCATACATTGCCAGAGACAACAATGAGAAGATGGATCATTTCTTGAGGGGCCTTAATCCTGAAATTAGAAGAGATGTGAGAATGTCTTCAGTAACAGAGTTTAGAGAACTGGTGGACAAGTCTTTGATGGCTGATTTAGATGAGAAAGAGATTGAGAAATTCCAACAACAAAAGAAGCAAGTATTCACTCAAGAAATCTAAACCAGTGGAAGAAAGGAGAGCAAAAATTAAGCCAAGGAATGAAAAGCGTCCTAGAGTTGGACAGACTTCTTCTACAATTGAAAGGCCTAAATGTACTAAGTGTGGGAAGAATCATTTTGGGGAATGCTATAGTGGTACTAATCGTTGCTTTAAGTGTAAAAAGCCTGGACATATAGCAAAGGATTGCCCAACAGTACAGGGGAAAGTTCAGGGGAGAGTGTATGCAATGACACAAGAACAAGCTGATGCAGATGCTTCCGTAGTCACAGGTACTATTTTAATTTTTGGGATACCTGCAATTGCATTGATAGATTCTGGATCTACGCATTCATTTGCATCATGTGCATTTGTGAGAAAATTGGGCATTACACCAGATTTATTAAAAGTAAGGTACAGTGTGACTGTTCCATCTGGGGAAGAGATGGATTCCAACCAAATGTTAAGGGCTTGTTCTATTCAGATTAGTGATAGGACTCTCTATGCAGATCTTGTTGTTTTACCGATGCCAAATTTTGAGGTTATTCTAGGTATGGATTGGCTTACCAAATATCATGCAACAATTGATTGTAATAAGAAGATTGTGATTTTTCAGCCACCTGGGGAAGAACAGTTTATGTTTAATGGTATCTCATTCTCACGGTCCTTACCAATTATATCTGCATTGAAAGCTCAAAAGATGTTGAATAAAGTTGTGTTGGGTATTTGGCAAGTGTTCTGGACACCTCAGTTGAAGCACAATTAAAGCCAGAAAATGTAGATGTGGTTCAAGAATTTGTTGAGGTATTTCCAGATGATTTACCGGGACTACCACCAAATCGAGAGATCGAATTTGTGATTGATGTTATGCCAGGAACTACTTCTATTTCTAAAGCACCATACCGAATGGCACCAACAGAATTGAAAGAGTTAAAAGTTCAATTGCAAGAATTGCTTGATAAGGGTTTTATTCGCCCTAGTTATTCTCCTTGGGGAGCACCTGTGTTGTTCGTGAAAAAGAAGGATGGTACATTGCGGTTGTGCATTGATTATAGAGAGCTGAATAAGATAACAGTCAAGAATAAGTATCCACTCCCAAGAATAGATGATTTGTTTGATCAATTGCAGGGAGCATCTGTATTTTCTAAGATTGATTTGCGTTCTGGGTATCATCAATTAAAGATCAAGGAAGAAGACATACCAAAGACTGCATTCCGAACAAGGTATGGACATTATGAATTTCTAGTAATGTCTTTCGGTTTAACCAATGCCCCTGCAGCTTTTATGGATCTAATGAATAGGGTGTTCAAGCAATATCTCGATAAATTTGTAATTGTGTTTATTGATGACATCCTAATTTATTCACGTGATAAAGAAGAGCACAAGGAACATTTGAAGATTGTGCTGCAAGTTCTTAAAGAAAAACAGTTGTATGCTAAATTCAAGAAGTGTGAGTTTTGGCTTGAACAAGTGATATTCCTAGGTCATGTAGTATCAAAGGATGGTATTTCTGTTGATCCGAGCAAGGTAGAAGCTGTCATTAAGTGGCCAACACCAACAAATGTATCAGAAGTAAGGAGTTTCTTGGGATTAGCAGGGTACTATCGACGATTTGTTCAGGGTTTTCAAAGATAGCAACTCCAATGACAATGTTGACAAGAAAGAATGTGAAGTTCTTGTGGACCAATGCTTGTGAAAGAAGTTTTGAAGAACTGAAACAAAAATTGACTACAGCTCCTGTTCTTACCATTCCAACTGGAATTGGTGGATTCGTGGTGTATAGCGACGCTTCAAAAAATGGTTTGGGTGCTGTTTTGATGCAAAATGGGAAGGTTATTGCCTATGCTTCAAGGCAATTGAAGGAATATGAAAAGAATTATCCAACCCATGATTTGGAACTTGCTGCTGGTTTTTGCCTTGAAAATTTGGAGACATTATTTGTATGGTGAGAAGTGTGAGATATACACAGATCATAAGAGTTTGAAGTACTTCTTTACCCAAAAAGAGTTGAATATGAGACAAAGAAGATGGTTAGAACTTGTGAAGGATTATGATTGTGTGATCAACTATCATCCTGGTAAAGCGAATGTGGTTGCAGATGCATTGAGCAGAAAATCCACGTCTTCTCTTTTTGTTATACAAAAGTCAATATTACTGGATTTGCAGAGATTAGAGCTTGAAATTGTACCTAAAGGGAAAAAGTGTTTGTTGTCAACCTTAGTGTTGAGACCTGTACTTCAAGATAGAATTAGAGAAGGTCAAAAGGTGGACACACATTTGTGTAGATTGAAAAGAATGATTGAGGTTGGAAAGAGGCCAGACTTCTCTATTACTGATGATGGAATTATTCGATATAAAGGGAGACTGTGTGTGCCGTTTGACAAGGCCATGAAAGGAGATATTTTAGAAGAAGCTCATACTACTCCTTACTCAGTACACCCAGGTAGCACAAAAATGTATAAGGACTTACAACAACATTATTGGTGGCCTAAAATGAAGAGAGATGTAGCAAAATTTGTGGCTGAATGTCTAACTTGTCAACAAGTTAAGATTGAACATCAAAGACCATCAGGGTTGTTGAAGCCTTTATTGATTCCAGAGTGGAAATGGGAGCACATTACAATGGACTTTGTGCTTGGATTACCTAGAACACAAAAGGGGTATAATTCCATATGGGTGATTGTTGATAGATTAACTAAATCAGCCCATTTTCTTCCAGTGAAATCCACATACAATATGGACCAGTATGCTCAACAATATATTAAAGAGATAGTCAGGTTACATGGGGTGCCAGTTTCAATAGTATCTGACAGAGATCCTAAGTTTACATCTATATTTTGGAAGAGCTTACACAGTGCCATGGGAACAAAACTTGCATTCAGTACAGCATTTCATCCACAAAGTGACGGGCAATCAGAAAGGGTTATTCAAATATTAGAGGATATGTTAAGAGCTTGTGTGCTAGATTTTCAAGGGAGTTGGATGCAAAGCTTCCATTAGTGGAGTTTACTTATAATAATAGCTACCAATCAACAATTGGAATGACACCTTATGAAGCATTGTATGGAAGGAAATGTAGATCTCCAGTTCATTGGGATGAAGTTGGAGAACGAAGCCTACTTGGTCCAGAAATAGTTTCACATACCGCTAAGGTAGTGGAGAAGATACGAGAGAGAATGAAGATTGCGCAGAGTAGACAGAAAAGTTATGCAGATAAACGGAGAAAAGATCTAGAGTTTGCCATTGGGGATCATGTGTTCTTAAAAGTAGCTCCCATGAAAGGTGTTATGAGATTTGGAAAGAAAGGAAAACTCAGTCCAAGGTATGTCGGCCCATTCGAGATTCTCGAAAGAGTTGGTGATAAAGCTTATAGAGTGGCCTTACCTCCATCATTATCTACTGTTCACAATGTTTTCCATGTGTCATGTGTCTATGTTGAGAAAGTACATTTCAAACCCTTCTCATGTGTTGAGTTATGAACCGTTGGAATTGACTCATGATTTAGCCTATGAAGATCCAGTGCAAATTCTAGATCAGAAGGAAAAAAGTTGAGAACGAAAAAGATTCGACTTGTTAAAGTATTATGGAGGAATCATTCTGTAGAAGAGGCCACATGGGAAAGAGAAGAAAATGCAGAGCAAGTATTCGGAATTATTTGGTACGTCAAATTTCGAGGACGAAATTTTTATAAGAAAAGGATTGTAATGCCCAATTCTCAATTCTCTCCTATATAGCCAATAATAAGCATTTTGCATGAATTTGCATCTAATCAATGTGCATTATTGAATTATGGCTTACAAATAGCATGATTGCACGAACATGAATAATTGTTATATATGCTTCAGTTATGATTTAACATGCATTAGTACATGAAATATGAGATCAAACTTTCATTTCTTAATTTAACATATTCCTTAAGTGCCCTTTTTGCAGTGAAAAGCTCGGTATCTCGGTTAAGGAAGATTGATTGTGTTGAATGGCTATGAAATGAATTATTTGTATTGCTCCATACTAGTTATATGCTAAAGTGATTAATTGTCTAAATATTTACTTGAAATATGTTACATTGGCTAAGAACTAAAAGTATGCACAATGGTGCAATTTGATTGGTTGGTTGACTAGGTTGCATAAAACCATTCTAAACCGCATTGCACTTGATTATAACACCAAAGCATCAATTTTTGTCATCTCCTAAGCCCATGAACGTGGCTTTTGGCATGAGAAGACACCAAGCATGATGCAACCAATCATCACCCTCCACTTACCTCTCTTTGAAAGGTCAAAGAAATCATTTTCATCCATATTTCTGTGGAAGCACCTCAAAAACGACCAGCCCTTATTCTCCTAAGTTTCTCCCAAATTTCTACACTCTCATACTCACAAAAGTTGAATTCAATCCATAGGAATCCATAGAACACAAGCTAGAACAAGTTTCCATCCTTTTAAGCTTGAAAACCGTTGATTTTGAATTTTCTTATGATGAATTTGTAGTATCTTGGATGGTTACATGTTTTAGTATGCTTTTGTAGGATTGAAAACTTAAGTAAGTTACACTTGAAGCCAAAACCAAGCTAGTTAAGCTAATTTTTAGCAAAATTGATAGTCTTGTGAAATTATTTAATTTACTTGTTTCTATTGATTTTGTAATGCTTATTATGTTTGGAAGTTTCTTTGAATGATTGAAAACAATAGCAATTAGTTTGCTTAATTGAAGTTTAAATCAATTTAAGTTAGAATCAAGTTTACATCATTTTAATTCGGATTGTGTTCATGTTTTAGGGGCTGCTAATAATCATATTGAATTATTAGTTATTTAATGGCTGCCCTAATGTTTAATATTTTGAATTAGTAGTAAAATATGGAGTATGCATTGTTTTTAAGGTTATGTAATTGATATGTAATTCTTTACAAAAGATTGAAAAGTGTATATAAACTTTAACTAGAATAGACTAAATGATTTATAAAAAGGATATTAAATGGTACATGATTTGATTATGTTAGGCCTTTAACACATCCTATCATCTAAAGAGATTGGCCTTTTCACCTAGCACAAAGTGGACTTGAGGTAAGTTGAAGCTTTCATTTGGTGTATCACAAGAATCATATAATGTTTGTTCATGTTTTAATGTGATTGTTTTTTGTCAAATGATGTAATGTTTGATGCATTTATGGTTATGAAGCGTGATACTATTAAGAATATAATGAGGTTTTTGAAAAGGAAGTATGGTACTTGATTGATGTCGGTAGACGAGGGACGCGGGAGGGACCGGTGGACCCAACAAATGGTGGCAAATACTTGAGGTTGAAAAACCGGTATAGGAAAGCCACAATGAATGAGATAGAATACGGCTAATACCTGAGGTTGAAAGACCAAGTATGGAAACCCCGTATTAGTTCTCTTATTGGCCAATCATTATGAACAGGTTCCGAAAACTATGGTCTATCACTATTAGTTAGGTACCACACTTCAAGGGCCCTAAAGAATGATTTATGAATGAAAATTATTAAATAGAATATTGCATTTAATGATTTATGAGATGTGCATATATGTTATTTGTTATTGCATCAGTTTCACCTTACTGAGCCTTTAGCTCATTAGATTCATGTGATGCAGGTGGAAATGTACAGGTTTAGAGGTTGACTAAGTCTCTAGAGCGGCCGGACAGAGATTTGTTCATATGCCATGCTTCGACATGTTTTGTAGTTTATTTTGAAAACATAGTTTTGTTTTTAAATAAGCCGCTCTGTTATGGTTTTGTAAACAGATGTACTCAGTTTTGATATATGTATATGGTGTGTTAAAAATGATTCAAGTTCTTTCTCTTATAGCTAAGAATGGGAACTTTTATTAAAAACCATAACTCTAGTAAAGATGAAAAAAATTAATATTTCTTGACTTAACTGTATCAGTTTGTTTAGGCTCTGCAGTTAGGTTAAGGGGTGTTACAGAAAATGTGTTGAAATGGTAAAACCATAGGCTGCAAGTTGCTACTGATGTTACAGGGCGGCTCTTGGACATGACTCGGTAATTTGACCATATCTCCTTCATCCGATCGTCAAATTTGACAAAAGATATATGAAAATATATCAGCGTTGAAAGATCTACAATTTTTATTCTTCACGTATCTTCAAAATCTGGCTGTATCTGACCGAAAAATGTAATTCAATTCAGTGGATGAGAAATTTGTGTAACAACTTACCAACTCTTGGAAACTAGCATACCACTTGATTAACCCCTCCATTATTTGTTTGGCCTCTAGCTTACTCCAAGTACTATAAATAGGCCATGTATTCAGCTTGTAAGAGAGGGGGGGTAGAGGGTTTCTTTAGGCTAAGTTATCTAGTTTGTATGTTTTCTAGTATTGTAAGTTTTCTAGTAGTAATAGAAATGCATTCTCTAGTTTCTCTTATATTTTTAGTCTTTGTTACTTTTATTATGTCTTTCTAAATTTTATTTTGCTGAGGAAAAAGGGTGAATCTCTTGATGGAGGAAGAAAAATGGTTATAAGGGTAGAAATTGTTTAAGTATGTTGTATTATTATTATTATTTTTGATCTAAACCCTACTTATTTTTGTGGTGATTCTTGATTTATGTATCTCCAATGGCACAACAAATACTTGGGTTCATTTAGCGTATTGTACGGTTTTACCCCACCGACTGCTAATGTGAAACCTTGATTTGTTGTTGACGAAGGAGTACATAAATGCTTGATCCCATAAATAAGTGTTGGCGTTAAGAGATAATTTGCAATAGTAAGACAATATCATGATTACCTTATTGTATGAGTTAGTTGATAATATCTTCCCATTGGAACCTTCATTATGTATGGATCCCAATTGTGGCAATTAATAGAGGTAAAAAGAATAAATAACCATTTCTCTATCCAAAACTCTAGAGTGGATCCCTAATCCTCAATACTTTTATTACTTCGGTTTTTTCTTTAGTTACATCATACATTAATTGTTCATATATTTTTGATTCACATAAACTCCATCTTTTTATAAATATAAACTTGAATTCTTCAAACAACTTCCCTGTGGATCGACCTCGGACTCACGAGAAATTTATTACTTACTACAACCTGCACTTGGGTTTGCAACCTTAAAGTTGTAGCACAATTGCAAGCACTTCGAGTCAAAGTCTTATAGAGGAACAACCAAAGGAAGAAGAAAGATAATCAAATGAACAAACAGGGGCTGAGAAGCTAAAATCTACTCCTAACTTTGAAACTTCTCCTAAATTTAATATTCCCATTCCTTTTCCACAAAGATTTCAAAATAAAAAGATTGATTCAAAATTTGAAATTTTTTTGGAAATCTTTAAGAAAATTCATATCAACATTCCTTTTGCAAATGCTTTTGAACAAATGCCCAACTACGCCAAGTTCATGAAAGATGTGATGTCAAGAAAAAGGCGATTGGTGGAATTTGAAATTCTAAATCTCATAAAGAAATGTAGTGCTATTTTACAGAAAAAATTTCCTCAAAAAATGAAGGATTGAGAGAGTTTTACTATTTATTGTACCTTAGGAGAATCTTTCTTTGATAAAGTATTATGTGATCTTGGAGCAAGTATTAATTTGATCCCATTTTCTATTTTCAAAAAATTAGGAATTGGAGAAGTCAAGTCATCCACTATCACCTTACAATTGATGAATAGGTTTCTCACCTATCCAAGAGGAGTTGTTGAAGATGTAATGATAAAAGTGGATAAATCAATATTTTCTACAGATTTTATGGTGTTAGATATGGAGAAAGACCAAGAAATTCCTTTAATTCTTGGTCGACCATTCCTTACTACGTGGTGAATTAACTCTAAGAGTTAATGAGGAAGAAGTGATGTTTAACATTTATCGTGCATTGAAGTTTCAAGAGGAATCACATACTTGTAATAGGATTGAAATGTTAGAAACTTGCTTGCATGATTATTTTCTCAAACAAATTCCTACCGAACCTTTAGAGCGATGCATTGTTAATTTCATAATGCAAGGTAATGACCATGATATTGATAATGAGGATTTAATGCATTACTTAATCTGATAATGAGGATTTAATGCATTACTTACTCTATCTTGAATCAGGAGAGGTGGAGTTGAAAAAGAATAAATACAAGGAAGCAATATGAGATATCACAATCAAGGAATAAACAATATCACCGAAGTTGAAAGCACTTCTCGAGCTTTTGCAGTATGAATTTCTAGGTGCTAACAACACTTATCCGGTAATTATTTTTAACATCCTTATCTTTTTTAGAGGTTGAGAAGTTGCTTCATGTTTTATGAGAGCATAAATTAGCTATTGGATGGTTAATTTTTGATTTAAAAGGTATTAGTTCTTCAATTATCATGCATAAAATATTAATGGAAGAATCTTATAAACCATCAATTGAACGTCAATGTAAATTAAATCCTGTAATGAAAGAGGTTGTAAGAAATGAAGTCTTGAAATGGTTGAATGCTGGAATTATTTATACAATTTCTGATAGTTCAAGTAGTTCTAAAAAAGGGTGGCTTGACCATAATTCAAAATGACAACAATGAACAAGAACGGTCACATGTTGGCGAGTATATATTGATTATAGAAAACTTAACAAAGCTACTCAAAAAGACCATTTTCCCTCCCATTTATTGATCAAATGTTAGACTGACTTCCAGGGTATCAATACTATTATTTTCTTGATGGTTATTTGGGGTACAATTAAATTGTCATAGCACCTGAAGACCAAGAGAAAACAACATTCACATGTCCTTATGGTATTTTTTTTTTAAGAATCCCATTTGGATTATGAGATGCCCCATCCACATTTCAAAAATACATGATGGCAATTTTTCATGATATGGTGGAAAACATAATGGAAATTTTTATGGATGGTTTTTCAGCATTTGACTTCTCATTAGATATATGTCTACATAATCTTTCTCTTGTTTTGCAAAGATGTGGGAGACTAACCTTATTTTAAATTGAAAAAAATGTCATTTTATGGTAAAAGAAAGTATTGTTTTAGGTCACCGAGTGTCCTCCGAAGGACTTGAGGTAGACCGAGCAAAAAATCATTGTTATTGAAAAACTTCCACCACCAATCAAAGTGAAAGTTATTTGTAGTTTTTTAGGACATGCTGGGTTTTATAGAAAATTCATTAAAGATTTTTCAAAAATTGTAAAATCTTTGTGCAACCTTTTGAAAAAAGATAAGTCATTTGATTTTAATGTTTATTGCCTATAGACCTTTGATCACATTAAGAAGGCTCTCATTCCAGCTCCTATTATGGTGGTACCAAATTGGACCAAACCATTTGAGCTTATGTGTGATGCTATGCAGTTTGAGCGGTGTTGGGACAAAGAAGAGATAATATTTTTAGGGTCATTTACTATGCAAGCCAAACACTTGATGATGCCCAACAAAATTATACCACCATTGAAAAAGGGTTGTTAGCTATTATTTTCTGCATTTGATAAATTTTGTGCTTATCTCATTGGTATTAAGGTGATAGTGCATACTGATCATGCTGCTATTAAGTACATCTTTGCTAAAAAAGATGCAAAACCAAGGCTAATCTGGCGGATACTCCTTCTTTAGGAATTTGATCTTGAAATCAAAGATAAGAAGAGAAGTGAAAATATGGTGGTTGATTACTTATCGAGGTTGGAATAGAAAAATGAGAATTTTGAAGGGCCAATTGAAGATTTTTCCCATATGAGTTTATTTTGGCAATCAAAAATAATTTACCTTGGTATGCAGATTTTGTGAATTATCTTGTAGTTCGATTGTTACCCCTGGCTATCATCGAAAGAAAAAATTCTTACATGATGTGAAATCATATCTATGGGATGATCCCTTACTCTTCAAAAAGTGTTCAAATTCTATAATTGGGATATGCATTCCAATGGAGAAAACAAATGAAATTCTAAAGTATTGTCTTCATCCACATGTGGTGGTCATTTTGGATCTACAAGGACAACTTCTAATGCATTACAATCTACTTTTTATTGGCCAACTTTGTTTAAGGATTGTTATGCTTTTGTGCAGACATATGACTAGTGTTAAAGGGTTGGAACCATTACTAGATGCCATGAGCTTCCTTTGACAAACATAATGGAAATCGAACTATTTGATTTTTGAAGGATTGACTTCATGGGACCATTTCATCCATCAAATGGCCGATCATATATTTTGCTTGATGTGGATTATGTTTTCAAGTGGATAGAAGTAATTGCCACACCTACTAATGATGCTAAGGTAGTGCTTAAATTCTTACACAAACATATTTTTACTCATTTCGGCACACCTAGAGCAATTGTAAGTGATGAAGGTTGTCAATTTTGCAATAAAATGTTTAATAACCTTTTGGCTAAGTATGGTGTAAGACACAAAGTAGCTATTGTATACTATCCTCAATCAAATGGACAAGCCAAAATCTCAAACTGGGAAGTGAAGCAAATCCTTGAGAAAACAGTAAGCATTAATCGAAAAGATTGGGCACATAAGCTTGATGATGCATTGTGGGCATACCGCAGAGCATATAAAACTCCTATAGGTATTTCTCCTTATCAATTATTTTTGGAAAAGCTTGTCACCTTCCTGTTGAGCTAGAACATAGAGCATATTGGGTTGTGCAATAATTAAATTTTAATACAAAGGTAATTGGAGAAAAAAGATTATTGCAACTTAAATTTAGGCTTGATGCCTATAAAAATGCTAAAATATTTAAAGAAAGAACAAAATAATGGCATAACAAAATGATCTTGAGAAGGAAATTTCAACTCAGACAACTTGTGTTGCTTTTCAATTCTAGATTAAAACTGTTTCCTAGAAAATTGAAATCTAGATGGTTTGGTCCCTTCATTGTCAACAAGATATTTTCATTTGAGGCAATTGAGTTCAAAGGTAAGGATGGCTCTTTATTTCGTGTCAATGGACAAAGGTTGAAATATTATTACAGAAATGAAATCTGGAAGATGTCTAATCTTTCACTTGGAGAAACAAACTAAGTTATTCGGTTTTGGTCTAGCTAAAGACTTTAAAAAAAGCACTTTTTGAGAGGCAACCTAAGCTCTCTTTTCTTGTTTTTGTGTGTGTTGTTCTATTTCTTGTTGTTTTTGTGTTGTTGTTTCATATCATGATAATTGTTCCTTGATTTACTCAATTTTGCAGGATTAAAGGCTAAAAATTTGATCCTAAAAAAAAGAGAGAGAGAAAAAGCATGCCGCGACATATAAAGAGCATGTCACAAGCATGCCGCAACATATAAAAAGCATGTCGTGAGCATGCCGCGGTATAGCTCTTTAGCCTGGAGCATGCCGCAACATGCTAGTCTAGTAGCTAGCATGCCACAACATGGCTCTAGAGCATGTCGTGGCACAGGGTTGACCATGCCACGACATGCGAGTTAGCATGGAAGCTTGTTGCAGCATGGTCAGAGCATGCCGCGATATGCGGGTATAGAAGAGCTTGAAATCCGAATGAAAGACTAAATTCTTCAAAACTCATCTAAACAAAATCCCCTTTCTCTCAAACTCCAAACACCTCTTCCCTAATTTCTACTAATTGTTTGCATTCCAAACTAGTTAGAAGGTGCATCATATCATATTTAATCACATTAACTCACTTCTAATCAAATTAATTGGTGGATTTTTTAGGATTCAACTAAAAAACTCAATTGTGGGAATTTTTCACTCACATTCGAATTTCAACCAATTCTTGCAAAATTTGCAATAAGTCTTCAATCTCTTAAGCTTGATGTTGTTGTTGGTTGATGAATTGATGCTTGGGTGTTGATACATTGTGCTCAAAGTTCATATTCTCTTGAAAATTTGGTTAAGAACTTTTTACAAACACTTGATATGCGTTGTAATTTTGAGCTTAATCATTTGTTTCTCATGAATATTACCAATTAAGTTGAAATTTTGATGATATACTGCTTGAGCTCTGAGGTTTCATCATCCATATTGAATGCATAATCAATATTTTCATCAAAAATACCAATTTCCCGTACATATTACATGAAATAGTTGGTAAATGAATTCAAACACTCCATTTTCATGTCAACCTAGCTTTGTAAGGGAAAGTGAGGTAACATCACATGAAATGCTTATAAGCTACTTTCATTTTTGGCATTTATTCTCCTTACATGCATTTTACAGATTTGGCCCCAAAGAAATAAATAGAAAAAGGCAAGGCCCTGGTTGCTACTTCATTCGACAAAATGTGCTTTGTGAGTACCGAGGCGGATGAGAGATACTGCAAGCTCTATGAGAAAAATCTAATCCCAGAGAGAGGCCTTCATCGTAATTCTAGGAATGATGGGGACCTTTCCACCATGATCAGAACTAAGCAATAGATACACCTCACGGCACAACCTAAACTGGCTGTGATTGAAGTTGTTCAGGAATATTATGCTAATGCGGGAGAGCATAACCTCCGTCAAGTCTCTGTCTAGGGTAAAATGGTGTCCTATGATAAATAGGCCTTCCAAGCTTACTACCGTTTTCCCAACATCAACAGAGAGGAAATAAGAAAATTCTTAGTCGAGCCACTAGACCTTGAGCATATAACTCAAACCCTTGGTGAGCCCAGTACCAAATGGTCGAAATTGGCAAACAACTAGAGTGGCTACAACAAATTTAAAACATTCAAACTCAATCGCTTAGGGAAGGCATGGTGCTACTTCATATGTTCAAATATACAACCCAACACTCATTATAGCTATGTTGACAGAGGCTAAGCACTTCTTCTTTATACCATCATGCATAACATAAGTGTTGATGTGGCTTACAATATTCAGGGGTCTATTAATTTTATCATTCGAAAAAGGCTCCTTAGGTGGGCTTGCCATGCCATCCCTCATCTGTTCATTGGCCAAACAGACAGCAGTCACTTGGGATAAAAGAGAGGTTGTTGCAAAACCTGCTTCACTCATTGATCATGACAAGATCATGAGTTATATATCATGAAATGGACGTCCCTACCCCTCTGGTGCTGGATATATACTTGAGGAGGAGAATAGAGCTGATCACCACCCAGGAGAAGAGCTATCCCTCATACTAATCATGTTGAGGACATAGACCCTATTGAGCACACTGCCATTACATCCTACCCTCGACCTCAGGATTCCATTTAGCATTTGCAAGAAGAGATACGGTGCATGAGGAGATGATAGAATCGCCACATTGAGGGATTTGATGCATACATGGAGTACAACATCTAACATATGTAGACCATGCAAAGTATTACTTTGGGGGACACCACTGTTGAGTTCTATCCACCTCCAATTCTTCCTACATAGTCATCATCTTTATTTGATGACGCCCCTCCCACCCAGGACTGAACACCACCCAATTTCTGGAAAGTCCTCTTGTTTTACATTTCTTTCAATCATTGAGGACAATGCATAATATTTAGTTTGGGGGGGAGTTCAAGAGTTTACAAAAATTGCTTGTTGCTTTAGAAGTTCAATGCTTGTTTGTAGCTTGTTAAGTTTAGTTTATTGACTTGTTTAGTTTATTGATTGTCAAGTTTAGTGATGAACTATGTGCATGATTGAAAAAAATGAATATGTACATTTGTTTACGTGTCTAAACATAAAAAAATAGTTTTATTTACTTTATGAGGTCTTGTGAATTTTGATACACTAAGTAATTTATTGAATTATATTTAATTATTTAGAGATATTTTATAAGGTCTAATTATTTCCTAAATGATCCCACCAATCTCTAATACTTGTTTGATCACTAGTGGGGGTGAAATTCTAGGTAACATAGTATTAGAGAGGTGATTTAGGCCATTTTAGACCGTTTGAACCTTTGAAGCCAACTTATACTTGAATTATTCCCTAGTGTCCCCTCTTGAGCCTATTGAAATAATTCTTTAGACACTCCATACACATTATCGAGTTTTATGAAAAATTCTAATTTTTGATCCTTTTTCATCTCATTTACACAATTATTTTTGAATAGATTGCTGTATTCAAGAAAAAAACAAAAATAAAAAAAAAGATTAAAAAATGATAAAAATGAAGAGATTATGAATTGAGGTGTATGATTTGAACTCCCTAAAATAAATAGACCCCCATTGCATATAACAAAAGAAATAAGTTTGGGGGTAATCCAAGATCAAAAAGAAGAAAAATGAGATGTTCAATAAAGAAAAATGAAGGGATTGTTGAAGAAGTTGGTGCTCATTCATAAAGGTTCTAGTATGATTGTGTAAAATGGGTAATTTTTAGCTACAATTTTTCATATTTTCCCACCATTATCCAAGCATTACAATACAAGCTTTGGAAGTCCTTTTGATTTTTAATGCTATGATCTACCTACAATAGTATAGATTAATATGAAAAACAAGCCTATGGAGTTTGGTAAGTATTTTAAAAGTGGATCAAATAGGAGTAGTTGGCTATAAACCTATCCGAATGGTAAATGCAAGTTGATAAACTACTATTTTCACACTCACACACACAAGACCATGAAGTCAAGTGAAACCAATATGCATGTTAATATGTAAACTTGGTATATTTTTCTAATATTTTGAGATGAAATATTAGAAAATTCTTTCTTGACTTTAGTAACTTGATTTATAAAGGGGTTGTTATTGAGAATTCAAGTTTGATGCCTGAGGACAAGCAAATCTTCAAGTTTGGGGGTATTTGATAAGTTGGTTTTATACCAACAAATTAAGTACTTCTAGATTGATTATTTGATTGATCTCAAGTAATTAATCTAGTTTTTATGTGTGTTTAGATATATTACATAACAACTCTCCAAAATACAAGTCAAGAAGAAAAATAAAGGACAAAACAAGTTAAAATATAAAAAAGATAAAGGCATGTCGCGACATAGTCATTCCATACCATGGTATGGCCCAAAAATGAAAAGGTGCATGTTGCAGCATGGTCTGAGCATGCCAGTCCAGTAGCTAGAATGCCGTGAGCATGCCTCAACACAAAAATGCATGGCCTGGCATGGTTTGAGCATGCCCCAACATGGTCTGAGCATGCCCCAACATGGTCACATTTTGTGCACACGATCTACCTTTTCTTGTCACCTGATTTTAAGGGAATAAAAGAGATGATGGGAGACACTTGAACCAGATTTTAGGGGCTAAAAAGTATATCATAAAATAAAGAAAAAGAAGACTAAAAAAAGGGAAATGATTGCTAAAAGAGGGGACAAGATGGAGAAGAAATAGGTTGGCTACAACTTACTAAAAAAACGGATTTTGGTGGAGATAAAAATGGAAAAACAACCAAGAAGAAGAGGGGACGATTTTTGGGGTTTTTAAAAAACTATTGAGAGAATAAAATAAAGCAATCATCTTGAAAAGTTGAAGAGAAGATTTGCATCAATCAAGGAAGTTATTTTTGGAGATAAGGAGATCTTCAATCATTCCTCTCACTTCACAAATTGGTGAACAATTTTCATGCTATTTCTTTTCTATTTCTTGAAATTGTATTCATCAATGATGAACTGAACTTTTCTTTCTAGAGGATAATATAACCTTATTTGATCCTATGTTTTGAGTTCTAAACAATATTAGTTCAAATTATTCATCTTGTTTGTGTTACCTTGTTTAGTATTGCATCTTAATTATTTAGCCATTAATTGAGATTATTTGATATATGAGATTCGATACACGAGAGGGAAGATTATACATGATTATAAGGATAACACAACGTAGGAATCATAGAGTTGAGAAGCTTACAAAACCATTGAAGTTTTGAAGAATAATTCATTAAAACTTTTGTAGAGTTTTATTTTTTATTTTTTATAGAGATATTGAAATTCATGTTGGAACTCATAGTTAATTTAACACTCAATAGAGGGAATTGATGAGCTTAAAAATTCTTAACTTGCATGTGTTGTTGACTTGAATTGTTATATTTTGGAAGGAAGAACATAAGTGATAATTAAGTGAGTCATTCCTCTAGATGTTTTTGCTCATAAGGCATTTGTTATATTGTTTCTAAGAATTCCATTCTTTCTTTTGCATTTTTTATCTTACTCTACTTTGTTTCACAAACATCACTCGATTTTCTAGATAAAATTGGGACTATTTAAACTATGGTACTTGATATAATATTTTATTACAATCCTTGTAGATACAATATTCAACTCACTGTTATATTAAAATTTGACACTGTGCATTTGTGGTTTGCATAATATTCACAAATAATCATCACGTGAGGTGTACCTATAGCAACCCGTGCATTATAAGGTGTAGTGTATCATTTTACAGATCATATAGACTAGTTGGATTGTAGTATCTAACAAAGTTCTAGACCAAAACAAGGTTAGAAACAATTTTACAAATGAGACTTGGGATACTACTCTGTTTATAAAGATGCCAAAATTTTTAAGGTTGCATTTAGATTGATTGATTTGGATTTGAGTGAATAATTTTAAGATAAAGATTTCAAATGCTTTTAACATTATGTGAATTTTAAATACGTATTAATGATTGAGCACATAATTCGAAATAGTTGTTAAACAACTTCAAAATCTATAGTAGCTTAAAATTATCCCAATAAGTCTAATAAATTTTTTTATTGTGAATTTAAATCCTTAGCTCCCTACTTCTTTGATTCAAATTCAACCTTTAAAACACATGACAAAATATACCATGTTTATGAGACCTTGCACCAATGTAGTCTTATTTAAGTGGTATGATTGAGATTTCAAAACTCCACAATTTAAAATAAATCTTGGGTTCGAATATAACAAATATTATGTGAGTATTTATTTACTTTGATAGTAATTTTTTTCTTTAAATATATAAGTCATTGATCATATTTAATTAGTTTTGATATTTTAATATAATATTGAATGATACAGTTGATAACTTGTCTAAAAAAAAGAGGATGGGGAGAGGGCTGCAGAACTGCTATAATTTAACCATACAAATAGAATAACATCATTTTAATTTTGTTATAGTATTTCTTTTGCAGATTGATAACTTAAATTGATTTTTTCACATAATATTCAACAAATTACATTAAAAGTCAGGGGAATAAAAATACTAACAACCACTTAAAAAAATATTGTTTTCCAAAAAATCCATGAGTAAATTAATTTGTTAACCTAAAAATTCATTCTAATAGTTTTTTGACTGAAAGAATATAGGCAGTGTGGGCTGTGGGGATTTAGAAGGGCATTGAAAAAGGGTGTTGCTTTTCTCTAGTAAATAATCATCTGAAAAAGTAGTGCTACAACCACTTTGAATAGGGTAATATCCGTGTTATATGACGTGTATGTATGAATATCAAGTGTCCCATTTTATGAAAAATAAGATATTTGAATATAAATTTATATCAACTGTATATACACCAAGTGTAGAACAAGAAGAGTGCCATCAATCTTGGACCAGGTGACCTTTATCCACCATCAAGAATTTAATATTATGAAGTTTGGGTTCAAGTTCCACATTATGTGGGATTGTTTCTCTTCCTTTATATTGATGTAAGAAATGATATCTCGTTATTAGCTATAATTAATTAGTTATTAATGATTGTACGAAATTAATTATTTTTTTCAAAAAATAAATATAAAATAAATCTTTCAAATTCACCTTCACTAAAAGAAAAAGAGGATATAAGTCGTAATGAGAAATATTAAGTAAAAAGAATTTTTGTGCATCACAATAATAATTTTTAATAGCAATAAAATTTGTATATAAGTTATCGCTATTGAAAAGTAACACAAGAATAATATATAAATTATCATTATTGATAATTAGTGATATATATACGTAGATATGTGTCATTAAATATCAATAGTCACAACTTAGACATAATTATTGTTACTCATCCTTATTGTGTTGAAACAAAAAATGTAAGTCACTTTACACATATTATTAGAGACAAATTGACATTGTAACTTACCATATTGTCAACAATATTATTTTTTATAGTGCATGTAGATTAGAAGATTCGAACCACTGATTCTTTATAGGATGCCCCAAGCGCTTTACCGCTGTGTCACTTCAAGTGGAAGCAACATCATTTATTTTTCTTGTAGGGCATGTAGAATCCATTGTTATGGGTGTTCCAACAACCAAATCCACAAATAGGACATGAAGTTGTTCGAATGGGCCTTGTAATTTCGCAGGCAAGTCTTAATTTGTGTAACAACAAGTACAAACTACAATAGTCTTTGTTTATCTTCGAGTATATTATTTTTAGGGCTTGTTTACTTTGTTGATTGATCATACAAACTACAATAGTCTTTGTTTGTCTTTGAGTATATTATCTTTTAGGGCCTGTTTACTTTGTTGATTGGCCATATTAAGAAAATATATCAACCTGCTCCATTATTTATTTTTTTAGTTGCGGATCGCTGGATATCCTCTAGCCCTGATAGTATTTTGAATTTCAAGCCTATTGTAATCCCAAGCCCAATGTGTGATTCAATAATCCAACTGACCAGCTAAAATAATTACTTGGCAAAATGTCTCTTTTATTGCTAAAATTTGAAATTATTGAATTTTCCCTCAAATGGAAACCTTCTTCTTTCCCACAAAGAGAACTGTTTCTCTGTTTCTCCATGGCTCGAAATTTTTTTTGAAACATGTTGAAAATATCCTTAGTTTTTCTTTTCATTAACTAATTTTGATTTTCTCCAAAAATATCAATTACGTACAAAATTAATTCAATTTTTTTTGACATTTTGGAGAACACTACAAACTCATATTAAAAAAATGTTATTTGAGTGAAACAAGATTTTGTTGCCATTTTCCCACTATAAAAGATAGTGATTTCTCTCTGAGCTCACAAACATGTAAATGATTGTGCTCTATTTTAGTTGAGATTTTGTGAATGATTTGTGCTAATGGGATGATTCCTTCCCCGTTCTACTTGGGTTACAAAAGAGGGTTGCACTTTTGTATAGTTGTACTGCAGAAAGTGCAGGATTTAGTTAAACAAATAATACAAATTACCTTCATGGTTGAGGGAGAGTTCATTTATACCCACAACGTAATTTCTAGTTCTCGTTGTTCCTCCGTCATTGAATCTAGTTCTTGTTGTTCATCATAGCTGAAGAGGGTAAAGGAAAAGAAAGAATGAGCTAGGGCTCGATTACTCAAAATTAAGGGAAATTTAGTAAACTTATTATTGGATTCACTATAATCGCATAGACATATGTAGTGAAATATTAAATTTTTTATCAAACATAAAAATCCATTTGATTCGAAAGCGATTTTAACAATCACGTTTATTCAAATAAATATATAAACAAATATAAAATCGGATTATACCTTTCATGCACTCCGATTGTTGTAGAGAATGAAACAATCAATTGCTTATCCTGAACTTTCAGAACTCGCAGGGATCCAAGTATTTCCCCTCTATCAGGTCCACAATACAAAATAATAACACCAATCAAAAGGATTCGTTAGTATCCATTTAATTGTTTACTAATCTAGAACTGGAGTAATTTTCAATAATAATAAAGATTAATTTTTTAAATTCTTGAAACTATAATATGAAGATAATAACAAGAAACTTATTTTCTTTAAAGAATAAGAAAATCAAGACAACAAGAAAACATTTTTCTTTTTTTTTTCTTTTCTTTTTTTTTTCTTGGAAAGAAAAAATAGAAGACTTTGAACAAAATAATTTTTGCTTAAATTTACAGAATTAATGATGTAATTTTCGTCCATAAGCATTTATAGGGGTTGAAAATTTAATCATTCTCCAACTCTTGGAGAGTTTATTAATTTTGAACTAATTTGAGACTATTAATTATCAAAATTGTCTACATATATTATTGATATTAATTTGAACTCTTCAAATAATATAAAGATAGATTTAAAAAGTTCACATTAATATCAATAATGTATGTAGACAATAATGTATTTGTATATAAATTAAATCTTAGTGGCCAATAAATATGATATATTGGTATTTGTATATAAATTGTCTACATACATTATTGATATTATTAAAATTATATTTGTATATAAATTAAATCTTAGTGGCCGATTTTATCCCATAATATCGGTCACTATATTTATTTATCTATAAATATGTTAATTAAATAAATTATATTTATTTAATTTATTATCTTCATATTTTAGTGGGCTTCTTAAGCGATCCACATTAATTTTTGGGCCTCGACTTAAAAATCCATAAATCAATTCAAATGATTAATTTAATTTACTCCAATTGAGCTCTCTAATCAAATTAGGTCCAATTAAATAATCTAATTATTTAATTGAATAATTTAATTTAACCATTAAATTAAATAGAACTCTTAATTAATCAATTAATTAATATTAATTAATTAATTTCGAACCATTGAATAAAATTCAAAATTAGAAATGTTACTTTTCATAAAAATGTGTAACCCTCTTAGGTTCACTACTAAATTAGTAGTGGACTTGCAATATTTATAATTTATAAATAATAATTATTTCAATTAATTAATCTAATTAATTAATCCACTTAGATTAACTCCTTAATTCTAAGAACCTCACTATCCATGAAAACACCTAGCAAGTAATCATGACAAACTAATTTGAGGTGAAATAACAAGTAAACCTATTTTAGTTGCGAGTACCATATACGTATGGTCATTTCGACAACTAATCTCTCGATTGAATTTAGGGCATGAATTATAAGTCAAAACCCTAAATAATTTAATAATTGTGATACCATTTCAAGTTCCAATGATTCATGATGAATCACGATTCATCTTGTTTTGGCATAGGTCTTTGAATTACGAACTATGAAAACATAAGAGATTCTCTTGTTTAAAAAGACAAGTGTCGAAATCTAAATTGGCCATTGACAAACCTCCATGCACATCAGTACAACACCCAACATACTCCATTTGCGATTGTTAAGCAATCAGAAGATATATCAAAGTACTGTAAAATGCATACAAGGCTACCATCGTGTCTCAAGTCCGAGGACTAGTCATGCATTATTGCAACACAGAAATTCTTATTTTGAGAGACAAAGCCTCCAGCTAAGAATTTCTTACAGGCCATGTTCGATGTATTTGTTCCCTAACAAACACTCGCATACATGCACTTGCGTCTCTACTACGCGACATCCTTGTCTTACGAGCATGTGTTATATGTGCAAGTCTTACTGAACTATTTGATTTCATATATCAAAAAACTCTCGACTTGAAACTTATTTAAAACCAAAGTTTTAGAGGCATATTCAATGATCGCCATCATATGCGCGACCATGCCCCATAACTAAATTTGGTTTAAGAACTTTATCTAATGTACAGAAATAAAAGATGCAAGACATAAGATAAAAAAATTATAATTTTTATTAATATAATTTTCAATAAAATTGTCTTTACAAAAGAAAAAAATATAATACACTCAGTTCAATTGGGCGTTGGCATCCTACTCTAACACTTATCACACACTTACTCATTTATCATACAATATAAATATTAGATTGGATTTGGTATAAATATATCATTTTTACAATTTAATAAAATATATATAATATTCATTAATATTTTTATCAATCATTTTATATCTCAATAGAAAAAAACAATCTCTTATAGTTTTAAGATACTGTAAATTTTACAGATTTGGGAGATGGCATGGCACAGTACTTGCAATTGCGCCGAGGCATAGACTATAGAGCATTCTTGATCATGTAGAAAACATTCTCACAATATTTATTTTTTAAAAAATGTTGTTAAAAGCTAAGAATTTTGACATCCACTTACTTACTTGACCGTCAAACTCAAATATTTTCTTTCTACATTCAAATGTTTGTAGTATTAAAAATTTTGTGAGAAAAATATTAATAACAATATTTTCTTCGATCAAAATAAAAAAACTTAAGACTTTATTTTTTCTACTTTTTGTGTTCTCTTTTTTTTTTTCCTGACTGGAATAAAAGGTCGGCACAAAACCCTAACTTCCCTCTTTTGTATATAAACTAAATTTATTAATGTCGATAAATTAAATTTAGCTTACTTTGATCCTGGTGGTATATCCAATATTATTTCGGCATGCCGTCATGACGACCATTCAAATCCGATGCACTGACAAATGACAGCCTAAAATTTTAATTTTTTGATTTCATGAAGCAAGTTTCAAAGTTAGAGGACAACCAAAATAAGCATACCTTTTCTGTTACTTGAGCATTTGGATCGAACAACTTAGTTTCGAATTTGATATTCTAAAATCAATTTAAGAATATACAATTTATGTATTTTCTTACTAAAGTTATAACTACTTTAAGAATCCTGTATTTCATTTGATAAAAAAAAATTGTATTGTCTCAAAATTATAAAATGAAAATAAAGACTTTTAAATCCATAAATAGATTTTATATCCAAACACGAGTCGATGAACCCCCTTAACGAAAAAAATTGAGACCCATTGGTCATCACATTTCGGTGAACTTAAGTAAACATTAAGTTGAAATAAAGTTACATGATCTTATTTCTAGATTTGTATTTTAAATGATGATATTAGCCGAGTCATATTTCAATTTAAGCCTAATTTTAATATCAATCCTTTAAACCTGAAGTTTGTAGCTAGGCATACCATATCTAGTAATATATGCTTATTAGTTTGCTATTAATATTAAGCAGGAATATCGCCGGCTCAAAACTTGCAAGTTTAATTTGATAATTTTAAAATCGTGCTTAATGTGATTTCATATCAACTTAAGCCCTTGAAGGTAAAGACTCAAAACTTTAATTCAAGTCACGCGTGAGTGGAGGTAGGCTTAACTATAAAAATATTATTATTAGTATAAATTTTAGGGCAAAATATATATATTTTTTAAAAATAATTAATAACTTAACTAATTTAAATTTTAAAAACTAAAATAATAAATGAGTATTATTTTGATTAATTGAATTCAAAATAAAGTATTAACTATTTATTCTAAATGAATTTTGAACTTTTTTGGATAAATAAATAAGTGGTCTATGTTGATATTAGATATATATTTATATATATTTTATACTAAATAAAGATATATTTCAACTAATTTTTTACTACTTTGAATAAGAATGCATAAATTATTTTTACTCAATATATACAGATATATCTAAACTAAGTTTATAAAAATATACTTATTTACCTTTATTCAAAAGAGTTCAGAATTCATTTCGATTAAATAGTGAACACTTTATTTTGAATTCAAATAATTAAAATATTTTTTTACATTTAATATTTTTTGGGTACTTATTGTATTCATTTATTACTTTAAATTTTTTAAATTTGAATTACTTAGGTTATTAATTATTTAAAAAAAATTAATTGAAAATATTTTTCTAATTAGAAAAAAATTTAAAATTGGATTTGGGGTGCAAAATATTCAAAATAAACTAAAAAGCATATAAATTGATGCATTAATTATAATTTTATCTAAACATTTAATTTAGAAGGTAAATGCTACATTTGCAAGTTTAGAGGGTATTTGCGATCATAGATGAAGTTTAGAGAGATTTTATATATTTTTCTCTAAATTTTATGATATTAAACAATTATTAATATACAATAAAACTTTATAAAATTTACTTAAAAACCTAACACACCCAAAAATGTCATACTAAAAATTTTAGCCTTGTTTTGAGATTGTTAGTTGTTTTTATATGGTGACTTAAATTTACTTTACTTTTCATACTAAAAATGAAATAAAAAAATAATAACTGGGCCAATTCCAGTTCGGCTTGAAACTTGTATTTATTTCAAAATCAAGCCCGAGTTTTGAAGAAATATTTTTTTGAACAAATTCACAAACAAAAACTTGTATAATATCAAGTCAAGCATAAACCGAATTGCTCCGCTTCAATGACAGCCCACTTTAGTACGATGGCTGACTAACTAATGATCAGTTACGTTACCAAAGTAAAGAAACCCTAACTCACTTTACACAGAGATGGAATAGAGAGGTGTGGGAACTTACAGTACGTATTAGAGCTAAACTCTGATGCGGGACTTTTAGCAGAAACTGCTGAACATGAGATCAGTAACTTATGATCATTCTCTGCATATTGAAAGTAGTTAGTCTATTTTTTAATTAAAAAATTGAAATATAGAAAACCTAAATAAGGATGGAAAGTGATATTGGCGCGGCTCAATCTGAGATCGTCCTTTACAAATTTTAAGTGTAAATCCGTCTTAGGATTGAACCTCACCAATATCGCTTTCTTTAACTCCCAAAAACATGCATCCACCAAGGAAAAAGGAAACAAAAAAAAAAAAAAAAAGAATTCAAAATTCTCGACATTTCATCAACCATTTAATTGGCTATTTATGTATCTAGTTTCAAAATATGTGTTATTTTCAAGATTGTGATCATTAATATGTATGCTTAGTACCATTCAAAAGCCAAAAGGGCCAATTTAAATTGAACTAATTAAGGATGTCATGAAATAGTCCTATGTTGAACAATAAAAGACAACACAATCATCAGTTAAGGCTTCTTATTTAAGTGGGAAGAAAACAAGGAATCAAAGTTGATGTTGGCAATGTGGAAGTGGGATCAAAGGAAATTTGGGTGGGACATTATGTTAATGAGGCAAGAAAGTCTTTATGGTCATTGAAGAAAAGAGGAAAATTAAAGAAATTGTGATCAAGACTAACTACTTTTAGAAAGTAATTATAAAATTTAACAATTTATTTGATTAGAAACGCTATAGAAGGGAAAGTAACTTTCATGCATTCGACTTTGCATATAACCTATATACACTCTCAAATCGTAGAAAAAATATATATATATTAAAAGAAGAAAATAATTAGAACAATGTGGTTTCAAAAGCATTTAACTTCTTGTAGTTATCGTGGATGATATCATAACTAAAAATAACATTTCTTATTATTGGAATCAACTAAAGTTTAA
>CM033107.1:6946504-7250168 GCA_019321725.1 Paulownia fortunei | reverse complement strand
TTGATGCAAAGATATAGTTCTAGTGGGTAAGAGGAAGAAAGGCATCGGTGAAAAGTGGTCTTGACACTGCAGAAAGAACTGATGGAGAAGACAAAGGTGAGAGGTGGTTGGCCACTCATACACACCATCTTTACTTTGTCCTGTCAAAAAGATTGTCCCCATACATAGATCTTTCACATGAAAACCAATGGGTAAAAATTCAATACAGACATTGTTAGTGCTGCAAAATTGGTAAATAGATAGAAGTCTTTTTTACATATTGGGAACACAAAGAACACTATATAAATTAAAAGTACGATAAGAGGTAGGAAGATTGATGGAAGTAGTATGGGTGATTTGAAGATCCGAGCCATCTCCAATCATAACATTCTTAGGATTGTCATAATAAGTGTAAGGTGACATAATCGGCAATGGCATGGTGAGAGGCCCTACTATCAAGTAGCTAAGTGGAGGTGTCGGTGGACTTGACAACATCATTAGCTCGAGATTGCCATGGGAATGCAGGGCGTGGTGTTTGTGGACATGGAGTCGATGATAGCTGAGAGATGATAAGGCAATAGGTGGGACATCGTTTGATAGTGTCACCTTGAACACCCCAAGCCTGACAATAACTGAGATACTGTTGTGAAGTATGATGATTTGGGTAGGGAATATCGAGTTGCATTGCTATGTTTGGAGAGACAAGATGAGAAGGACGTCAAGGTTGCTTGTTGTTTTGGTTGGTAAGGTTGTTTGGTTATTGAATGTTTTGGATGGTATGAGATACAAGTGAGTTAAGGTTTCTTCAGAAGCAATTGCTGATCAAAGAAAGAAAAATAAAGAGAGGAGAGAAGTCAAGAGCGATAGACTCTGATACCATATAGGAATTATAAAATAATAACTTGATTCTTTCATTGTTTGGGGGTTACAATATATAGACAATTACAAAGAATCATTAAGCTACTTTCCTCAAATTGAGGATTTGTTATAATGAAAGAATATCTACAAAATTAAAGTTCATTACAAAATTAATTAATTAATTAACTAAATATTTTCTTTAATATCTCAAAATCAAAATTGATTGCAAAATCAACTAACTAAATATTTCCTTCAATAGATATGTGAGCGGCACCAGGGTGGGATGGTGGAAGGGTTGCTATAGTGGGGGAGACTGGCTGAGGACGTGCTAGATGGATTGAGGTTGGCACGAGTGCTCGGGTGGGAGGTTGGCGGCATTGCTAGGTATCGACAATTGTGGGTTAGTTGGGATAGGTGGTGGTGGTTCAGGGTGTAAGTATAAAGATAGTAATATATTCAAAAATAGTTATGTTATTTTTAGTCCCTAGTTAATTATTTATTAGTTGATTAGTTAAAAAAAATTATTATTTAATTTACACTAAGATAAATTGGTTAAAAATATGAGAAAACTACTAAATTGATTAAAAGATAAGTTTAGCAATTAATTTCTTTTTTTATATGAGAAAATTATAATTTGGAAATTTTTAAATATTAAAAGTATGAGAAAATTATAAATTGTTTAAAAAATGAGACAAGTAGTTAACCTTTTTCTTTCATATGATTTGAACAATTACAACTTCTTAATTTGAGTATTTGAATTATTTTAAAAAAAAAAACTAAAAAAGACTAATATAAAAAAATAAAAAAATTGATTTAAACTTAAAAAATAAATAAATAAATAAATTTTAAAATACTAAAGAAGCTTAGTTGGAATTTCAATTTTGGTGAAAATATAACATTTTAAACCCCTAAACTATTTTGTAATATGAACTACACCCCTCGCTATGTGGAAGGGTATTTTGGTCCAAAAAATTAATGACCAAAAATCCAGGAATGAAAATTATGTCTCCACTGAGAAATCTGATTTTCCTTTTGTTGAGATGAGTTATCAACTTTTTATTAGTTTTCATATAAAAAATGAAAATGTGTTTGGTTATATAATTTCCATGAAAATTTTATAGGGTGTAAAATGAGAACATGTTTGGTTTAGAATATTTTTTTGGATGTTTTTATATGAAAAGATGAGATTAAATGATAATTTGTTAGGATGATACGTAAGTGATGGATATTATGATGTTGTTTAGAAATAATAATATAATGATTAGATAAAATTGATAGTAGCGGTATTTAATTTGAATATTTAATTTATATATGATAAGTTTTAGGATGGTTTGTTGTGGTGGATTCCACATAAATGATAATATTTAAAAATAATAGTATATTAATTAGATAAAATTAGTAGTGGTGGAATTCACTTTGAATATTTAGTTTGTATATAATAATTTATTAAAATGATTTATAGGTAAAATAATGTAATTTATGCATTTGGAATAGTAAAATATGGGAAAGCTACCATTGGAAATATAAACAAACATCCCGAAAGGTTTTTTTTATGACGGCATCAGCATTTTTAGGGCCGAAAATTATCAGTTGGAAGAGACAGGAGCATCAATATAATTATGCAAACACGAGGAAGTGTTTATGTAATTACACCAAACCTCGTAGGGTATTTAATTATGCTTATATTAAATGAGAATTGACAACATCCACCAAAGTAGTATATGACCTCACTATTTAATTTTGGCTTGTTAGAAATAGTTGAAGTATAACAATTTTAGTCAATTTCTTAATAGTTTTTCTGAAAAAAACTAAGCTATGTTGGTGATATTTTTGTTGTTTTTGGGAGAAAATTTTAGAGGGCATATTTTGGATAGTGGGATTGGGGAATATGCTAGAATATAAATATGTTTCGATGATTTGTTGAGAAATAAAAATGTGATGCATTTTCATGAAAAATGCATTTGGGTAAATCATATTTCTTTTTATGGAAATGCATTTGGTTTTTAATGTAAACATTTTCAACTATAGATGCTTTATTAAAGTAGTTATTTGATTGTTAATTGTGTTAAATCACTTTGATAATATGGGGTGTAGGATAATTTGGTTGAATTAATAACTGATAACATTGCTATTATTATAGTGACTGGAATTTGATTAGTTATGTGGAAGTATACAATTGCATAAGAATTGCGACATTCTTTATAAGTTAACATATATGTATATGATTGCATATATGAATATAAACACATATATAAGTACATTACTATATGTAAATTTACGAATTCATGTATATATCATAAATGCTAATGTGCAGGGTGCTGATGAGGCATTGATGCAGCAGTGGTGCTGTCAAAAGTTGTCCCAATGAAGACATATCGCCCACAATTGAAGCGCAATCTGTGACATCGCCAGAGAAGGGCAAGCAGTGACGCATTTTTCGTAGACGATTGGGGTGGAAAAGCTTTCTCGTGCCATGGCCAGGACCGACATCGGCCATCCTAAACCATTAGCTGACGGGTCTGAATTAGTAATTATAATAGGGTCCTCATGCCCACCATCATTAGTGTTGTCGTCATCTGCAACAGTCAACTGTGTTGCCTTCTCGGTCGTACTTAGCTCTCGATTGTTGTAAAAAAGATTTGAAAGTATTGTAACATCCTAAAGCTTTAAGAAATGTTCTCTTACCTCTAAAATACGGAAAATATGACAAAAATGACCATGCAATTTCTGTGCAATGTCTAGTAATGTGCGCATCAAAATCATCATTTATGTTTGATCTAATTTTCTCATCAAGGAACATATAGAAAAACCTTTCATCGACTTCCAGACCCCATGCTTAGCCCGATTCATTATTGTCAAAATCTAGCATGCATCTTCCACTCATACATACATTTCAAATTCCACTAAACATATATATAATTCGAACATGTAAATTACATGCATAAAGAAAAGTAGATTGATATCTAATTAAAAAAATTTAACTATAGATAATATGCAATAAATGTGGGTAGAACTTTGAAGTGTGGGCAGAACTCCACACTTCAGAGTGGGGGTAAGAGGGTGCACCCTCCGTTGTAGTGGTTCCCGTAAGTATATTGGATTGCAAATATCAAACATGAATCTACCCACATAAAATTACCACAATGATTACGACCTAGTGGACTATTAAAAAAATATCTACCATAGTTATCATCTATTTTTCCATCAACATCGTCATCGGTCCACCGCTACTATTATTACAAAAAATAAAAAGACAGCAAATTGATTAACATATAAGAAATATGGTACCATCACGAAACAAGCAAAATTGCATATAGTAACCAGTAATTAACAAATACACTCAAAATAACCATACGTAAATGGAGGTACAGAAATATCGGCAACTCAATAGTAGTGGTAGACCCAATATGCGTTCAGTCAATAAAAAATGAAATTAGATCCTTCACAGTATTTAGAACATAATGACAAAATAAATACAAAAGGGAATAGTCAACTGCTTGACGGTTCAAATAGAGTCATCATCCAAGGAAGACAAACTGATAGCCTCGTAAATTGTAGTATTTTCTACACCTCCATTACAGTTGTACATGTTATTGCAATTGTACTTTATTCGTGATAATTGTATATGAGACTAAAAAAGAAGAATTGAGGGAAGACATGGTGAAAAATGAAAAAAATTGGACAAGAATGAACTCATACCATGACACCCCTCTGGGTCGTGCCGCGGGGCGAGTGGCCAAAATTGGGTAGTAATTGCTGAATTTTGCGGCGCTGCAACACCCCCATTTGGCACCGTGGCGCCGAATGAAGAAGACCTCGCACTGCGGCACCCCCTATGTCGCGCCGCAGTGTGAGGGTCCATAATCGGCTAGTGAGCCTCTTCTCAAGTTCCTTAACATCCCCATTTGGCGCTGGTGCCTGAGGAATAGGGGATTTCGTGCCGCAGCGCCAGTGGTCCAAATATGAAAAAAATTAGCTACGGATTTTTTAGGGACAAGTGGCAATTTAATCCATGTATAGAATATTTCTTGTTATACACCACTACACCCTGAGAAACCATGTGACACTCTATTAGATACACTATATACACACAATTATATCACACAAATGATAGATACACATATGCTTACACATAATTATCTTGAACAACACACAATAAATATAATTGAATACATAATTCATTACCCACACAATCTCTACACCTAAATTCTTGCACACATTTTCTCTCAACTCAAAAACACACATTTCTCCACATTTCTTCACACACCACACCTAGAACACACACACACACATTACCCATTCACCAAGGAGCTTGGGGATTGAAGACAAGAGAAGTAGCTTCATTAGGCATTGAAGACTTTGAAGGAGAAGTGAAGAATCACTTAGTGGTTGTAATCTTCTACTTTAATTTTTTCTTTTATTTTATTTAGTTTTGAGAGATTTGTAAGAATCATGATGTTGACAAATACTTAGTGCTTGTTTAATTTCAATATGAGATAAACTACTTTTGTCAAGGCTTGGAAAGCCATTTCTATGGAGTTATGAGTTGATATTATTGTGAGGAGCATATGTTATATGTTTAATGCTTCTTGAGATTTGACTAATTTCAAGTTGATTCTAATTATTGCAATTAGGCTCAGAGGTAAAGTTGTAACAATGGATCGGGTAGTATATGCCATGGACCAACCCCTATAAAGATATAGGCATAGGTACATGTGGTAGTCATAGATGTAAAAACCAAAAGTTAGTGAAATTCACAATGTACTCTTAGTGGGATAGCTCGAAGCTAGAGATGGTGTCGGTGGCCTACTAAGGATAGATTTGGTCTATCTCGAGAGAAAGTGCCAATTATAATTGGAAGACCCTTCGTCACACAACCCACATCATTCCTAATCATAATTAAGCTAGGTTCATAACGACATAGGATAGCTAACCAATGCCTTGACTCTCTTTATTATTGAATTTGATCCCTCGTCCTTCTTGGGTTTTAGTTATTTTGTTCAATTTGTTAGTTCTTGCATTTAATTCAATCACCACAATATCAATAGGTTAAGTATTGTTGGATTATCAATACTTTAGTAGTTGCTCACATACTCCCTAGGGACATGACATCTATATTTGGTCCGTACACTTGTGGAATTTGATTGCATTTTAGCGCAAGCCATACCAAGTTTTTGGTGTTGTTGCCGGGGACTATGTTTTTGAAATATTGAAGTTGATTATCTAGCTGTAATTTGACCATTTTATTTGCTTATTTTTTTTTTGTTTTTGTCTTTATAGTTTAATTTTCCTTATGCAAGCTACATTGAGAGCTCTTGTTTTTCATTATAGGTGTTGTTGGTGCATGACCCAGTCATCCACATGGGATCTTGAGCCATATGGCCCGAAAAATGAAAGAACTGATAAAAGAATCAAGAGAGGAAAGAATGGCCAACAATGAGCGATACGTGGAGAATAGATCATTGTTGGACTGTGCTAAATCTTCAATCAATGGAACAAATTCAAGTATTAGGAAGCCGACAATACAAACAAACACTTTTGAGATTAAATCGATAATAATTCAAATGATATAAACTTAGGTGCAATATGATGATTTGCATAGTGATGACCCCAATGCCCACATCGCAAACTTCTTTGAGATTTGTGACACTTTTAAGCACAATGGAGTGACTGATGATGCTATTAGACTAAGATTGTTTCCATTTTTTTGAGGGACAAAGCCAAGAGTTGTGTAACGACCCTAATTTCGCAGTCATTTCCTATTAATTTCATCAAGAACTTTGTTACATTTTATATATAATTTGCCTAGCTTAAGATTAGTTAGATATAATTAATTAATTAGATTAATTAATTAAGAATTAAATTAATATAAATTAGACGAGTTAATTATTTAATTAAATAATATGATTATTTAATTAGACCCAACAAAATTAGAAATCTAATTTGGAGTGAGTTAATTAACTAATTGGATCAATTAAATGAATTAATTAATGTGCATGCTAAAGTCCAAGCCCAACTTAAAAATTGCTCATTCGTAGAAGCACACTTGGAATATTAGAAGAATTAAATTAAATAAAAAAATAGTTTTTTCTTATTTAAAATTGATATAAGATATCAAGATTGAAATTTATGGGATAGGTTCAATGCATTTAAAGGAGAGAGGGCTGAAAATTGATGGCGCATTAGAGTCCATATTTTCAGTCATTAAAGATAGAAGGAAGAGGGAATTTTGGTATGATGTGGAATTGGTTTGTTAGGAAGTTAAGACTTTCTAAACAACCAAATTAATATGTAGGGTTAATATTAGTTTTGACCTAATTTTTGTAGCCACCATATAAAATAAAATTGAAGACAAAAAAATCTGATTCTTCTACTACTTCAAAAATTGGCCACAGGTAAGAAGTTATCTTCTTCTCTCCTTCTCCACTCAAGTTGCTTGCACAAGCCACCCTTCCACCCTCTGCAAATCCAAATTTAGCATCTTTACAACCCTAGATAGAGAGAAAGAATGAGTTTTACGGTCTACTTCAAGGTTTTTCAAAGGATTTGTGAACAACAGTATTGGAGGGACACTTAGTCAATAGAATTCAAGTTAGTTTAGAGCTTGAAAGGTAAGTAACCCCACCCTCATTCCATACAAGCAATAATGTGCCTAAGTGATGATACATGTATGATTATGTGTTGATGCTTTAAGTTCTGTGCGTTTATTATCCTTATACAGTCATTATACTTGCATATCATGTCAACAAACACGATGAATTATTAAGTTAAGCTTAGAATGTGACATGAGCATGCAAGTCTATTTTCGAAAGATATATGTACCCTAAATGTTTTGTTTCCAAAAAATTTAGTCGGTGTACATTGATGCTGAGAAGGGTATGAGTGGAAAATGGGCATGGGAGACCGGCGTTCTGGTCAAGGGCCTTTATGGCCAGATATAATGTTTAATGTTAATGTTAATGTGTTGCTTGTTGCAAAATGAAGTACTTATATCAGTATATATTTTTGATTTCAAATAACTAGGTCCACTGTATCTCTGATCAGCTAGATGTCTCACCAAGTGAGCTCGCGACTAGGTCAATGAAATGAAAGATTCTAAAAGTTTCCATGATAATGTTCAAGTTCAATGTTTCCAAGTCAAAGATTTAAGTTTAAAGTTTTTTTAAGTTGATGTCCAAGTCCAAGGTTTTCAAATTAAAACCTTTTTACATTTAAAAAAAAGGGATACTCGATAAGTTTTTACACAACAAGTATTCATGAGCATGCATTCATGCTTGGGTTACTTACTGAGCTTGTTGATAGTTCATTCCATGTTATATATATATATATATATTCAGGTGATGGTATCCAAGAGATTGACGGAGATGGCCTAGCACAATGACTTGCCCATTGTCTTACTCTATTAAATGAACTTCCAGTTTTAGAACCTTTAGACATGTTTTATTATGGGTTTCGCTTTCTTAAGATTTTGAGAGGATAATGTTTGAAATTAAATTCTTATTTGTTTTCATTACATGGAGTTTTGAGAACTTGGTATTTTATAAGTGCTAAATGATTATTCCTAGTTTTCCTTTAAGTAAAGAGAGTTTTAAATCTTCCATATTTTTTTTAAAGAGTAAACTTTGTTCATATTTAAATTCTGCTATATATAATTTAAGAAAATACTAGTAGGCGTTACATTTTGTGGTATTAGAGCGCCCAGATTTTTAACTCAGTTCTGTAGACCTAAATTGAATTTTTTGAAAAACAAAAAAGAAGTTTTAGGCTATGAGTCGTGCTGCGGGCATGTTCTCCTCTATCACCTAGTAAGTGTTTGAGATTGTAAGTTGTTATTTGTTTAAGTATTTAAAGTGTTTATATGTAGTGCCTTGCGCAATTATACTGCTTATCTGTTAGGGTGATTCCATATGATTGGGATCCTATTTGCTAGTTGGTTGGGATAGTTAAAAAAAAACTAATCACGCTAGTAAGAATTAACGCTTGATGTACCATCCTAATCATGATAACTCGTTTCTCATATATGGACGTTAATTGTGTAGGTATGAGGCTTATTAGAACCCCAACTAAGAAGGAATTGAGAAAGCATTCAGATAGAACACGTGAATTCATGACTTATAAGATGAAACTGTATCATACCTTACCCCAATATTTCAAGGAGATGAGATGGATGAGTGATCACCTAGCATTCGTAAGTCGCAAGAGTTAACCTAGGTTATGAGAGATAGTAATATGTAAGGAGTCACTACCCCTTACATTATATTTGAGGAGACGCGGGATCAAGTATGAAGGAACTATAGAGTTTATGTGTTAATGGATGCAATGTTGGTGAAATGGGAATGAGAGACACGAAAGGAAACTAAGAAGACGATGTTCCTAACTTTAAATTCTAGTTGTCGGAACTTGAGGTTTAGTCTGAGGGAAATAGTTCACTAGTTCATAAGGGATTTGTTCCAAAGGATCCATTCTCAAAGGTTATAATCAATACTTGTTCTAATTAGGATGTTCACACTAGGAGTTAGATAGAAGAGAAGGTTGACAAGTGGTTATATGAAACAAGATTCCTTTTATGTAACACTTGAAGCTTTGCTTATTTTTGAAAGGAATATGATGACATGTTATTTTCTTACTGAGTATGAGTTATATTTTCTTGTTTTATCATGCGTGATACCACCTAGTTCCATAGAAATATTAACGTTAAGCTACTCGCATCACTCGAAACATAAGTTATGCTTAGTGCCTAGTGTTATAGAATCTCATGGACTAAAGTTAATTTTCAATCAAGAACAATGTCTATACCCTACTCGCTTGACTAATCAGGAAGAGACCTCATATGCTAGGAACGATGAGAATATCCCTATCGCTCCTCAGGGAATGCCTTTAATTGTGGAGGCCTTCATGCAGGCCTTAGCCACGTTTGGGCAAGCTAACCAACCTAAACGTGCGAGGCCCCAGAGAGGAATTATATCTCAAAGATTATGAGACTAGCCCCGCAATCCTTTTCGAGCACGATAGTCCCCATAGAAGTTGAAGGATGGACAAAGATACGGAAGATCTTCTCATCATTGACTGAATGAATGCTGAGAAGGTTAACTTTGCAACATTCGTACTAAAAGAAGAGGCCCACGACTGGTGGCGTATGGTGCAGAAACAACATGAGGATGATGGTTGCCCATTCATCTGGGCATTTTACGAGAAGTACTTCCCCAAAGCAGACGATAATAGAAGGAACGAGAATTCAAGCACTTGTGTGCAGGGCACGCGCTCTGTCGTGGAGTATGAAGCCGACTTTTCCAAACTAGCAAAGTTTGCACCGAACCTTATTTTAATAGAGGAATGTTGTGCTAGGAGATTCGAGAGGACTTAGGTCCTAAATCAAACTTGATGTGGTGTTGTTCGAGTTACATACTTATAGAGAGGTGATCAACAAGGCCTACTGGTGGAAAGGGCACAGAAGCTTAACAGAGAGGAGCTCGGAGTTCAGTCTAGCGGACTTAAAGTAAAGGTGGAATCCACAAGACGTGAAATGGGCAGACAAAGAAGGATTTCCACAAAGGTGCTCAGGGCACACAACAGAACAAGTAGGCTACCGCTGCATGCCCTAAGTGCAGCAAGTCTCACCGGGGAGGATATCTTCAGGGCAAGGGAGTGTGCTTTCATTTCCAGAAACCAAGGCATATGCATTCAACTGTCTAGAGAAGAAGAAGACTACCCAAGCTCGTGTTCACACGATGACTCAATAGGAAGCCTAAGAAGCTACTACGATGGTAACGGGTAATACTTCAATTCACAGCTTCACATTTTTGAAACTTTCATTCATTCTATCCTTGTATGCCAGTATGTGAATATATTATCTATCTTTTAGGCGTATTGAATGTGTGTGGTAAGTCTGCCAATGTCTTGTTTGATTCGAGAGCCTCTCACTCCTTCATGAGCTCTAATTTCTCAAAAGCCTTCTGAAACCTCTATCCTAATCTAACATTTTCTATAGTGTGTTGACCCCTTCGGATACTGTTATGACTCGAACCTGATCCTATCAGACTGCCCTGTTATAATTGGAGAAAGATTTTGTCGGCAAATCTTATCATATTAAATATCCTAGATTTTGACGTCATTTTTGGTATGGACTGGTGTCCAAAATTTCACCACGATCGACTGTCGAGGTAAGAAAGTAGTCCTCACTCCTCCACATGACACTCAGATCATCGTCCAAGGAGTTAGGCCCAAATCAGCCATTCTCGTCATCTCCACGATAAAGGCCCGTAAGATGTTGAATAAGGGTTGCGAAGCGTATCTAGCGACGATCACTAAGGTTGCAGTGCAGAGTCCTTCCATGGACCAAATTCCAGTTGTTCGCGAATATTCAGACATTTTTTCAGAGAAACTTTCAGGAGTTCCACCAGAGAGAGAAGTTAAATTTGCGATCGATTTGCTATCTGGGACAACCCCCATCTCAAAGGCACCATATCGTATGGCTCCGGAGAATTTAAAGAGCTTAAGGAGCAGTTGCAAGATCTTTTGGATAAAGGATTCATCAGGCCAAGTTTTTTGCCGTGGGGTGCACCGATCTTGTTCATGAAGAAAAATGGGTTGATGAGGATGTGTATCGACTACAGAGAAATTAAACAAGGTAATGATTAAGAACAAGTATCTACTACTGAGGATTGAGGAACTATTTGATCAACTTCAAGGTCCGGTTATTTCTATAAGATAGATTTGAGGTCTGGATACCATCAGCTTATGATTTGAGATGAAGATATTGCCAAGATGACTTTCTGATCCAAATATGGACTCTATAAGTTCCTGGTCATGCCTTTCAGCTTAATGAATCTCCTACAACTTTTATGGACTTAATGAATTGGGTGTTCTCCGACTACTTGGATAAGTTCGCCATCATCTTCATCGATGATATTTTGATTATTTACTGACCAAAGAAGATCATGAGCAGCATCTAAGAATGGTCCTTTAAAGGCTAAGAGAAAAACAGCATTTTGCCAAATTCAAGAAGTGCGAATTTTGGCTATATGTGTTCCCTTCCTAGGACAACATCATTTTGAAGATGGGATTCTGTAGATCCCACCAAGATAGAAGCAGTACAGAACTGGCTGACTCTACTAGCGTAAGTGAAGTCCGTAGTTTTTAGGTTTGGCTGGGTATTACCGAAGATTTGTTGAAGGATTTTCAAATATCTTTGCCCCACTGACATAATTGATGAGGAAGAGTGTCAAGTTTTTGTAGGATGATAAATGTGAACAGAGTTTTGCCGAGTTGAAGAAGAGGCCAACATCGGCTCCAGTCCTATCACTTTCGAGTGGGACAGGGGGATTTGTTATCTATAGCGATGCATTCTGAAGGGCTTAAGATGTGTTCTTATGCAACATGTGAAAGTAATTACCTATGCCTCTATATAGCTAAAGGATTATGAGAAGAATTATCCAATTGGAGCTGGCAGTAGTGGTTTTTACCTTGAAGATTAGAGACAACTACCTATATGGGGCTCGGTGTGAGATTTACACCGATCACAAGAGCCTCAAATACTTTTTCACACAGAAGGAGTTGAGCATGAGGCAACGTAGATGGCTTGAGTTGGTAAGGACTATGACTATATTATTAATTACCATCTGGGTAAAGCAAATGTGGTAGCAGACGCCCTAAATTGAAAGGGGCAAGGAGTTATTTCTATTGATGGTAGTGCGACCATCACTCTTGAGGGATATTCAGATCGAGTTGGAGATAATCCCGTGAGAGAGGTTGGGTTATCTCGCTATGTTGACAGTTCAGCCGATAATTTTGGAAAGGATCAAGGCTGCCCAATTGACTAAGATTCGTGCAGAGGTGACTGAAGAGAAGAGAACCGACTACGTAATCACCTCAGATAAAGCTCTTTGATTGGGAAGCAGACTCGCAGTTCCGAATGACAAGAACTTGAAACTCAAAATTATGAGAGAAGCTCATAACACCCCATACTCCATTCACCTTGTGAGTACGAGATGATGCAAGACTTGAGTAAACATTTTTCTTGGATAGGCATGAAGAGGGACATAGCAGCATATGTCCAGAAGTGTTTGACTTGTCAGCAAGTTAAGGCTGAACATCAGACCTTCCGATTTGCTTCAGCCCTCATGATTCCGAGTAGAAGTAGGAAAGAGTTGGTATGGATTTCGTGGTAGGATTGCCAAGGACAAGGAAGGGGTACAACTCCATTTGGGTTATCGTGGATCATCTCACCAAGTTGGCGTATTTTTTGCCAGTAAAGACGACTTATAACATGGAGAGGTATGTGGAGATATACATAGCAGAGATAATGAGACTACATGGAGTGCCAATAATAATCGTATCCGACCAAGATCCTAAGTTCACATTAATCTTTTAGAAAGTCTACATTGCGCTATGGGCACACAATTAAGATTTAGTACGGCCTTCCATCCCCAGATAGATGATCAATTGAAGAGGATGATACATACACCCAAAGATATGCTTCGAGCTTGCATAATCAATTTTAGCGGCACATGGGATGAGATTTTGCCATTAGTAAAGTTCTCCTACAATAATAGCTGCCAAGCATCGATCGGTATGATACCATATGAAGCTCTTTGTGGAAGAAAGTATCAATCTTTGATACACTCAGATGAGGTTGGTGAGAGAAAGTTAATAGGTCCTGAGTTGGTACAGCAGACCACTGAGGTTGTCGAGAAGATATGACAAAGAATGAAGAGGCTCAAAGTTGGCAAAAGAGTTATGCTGACCGAAGGAGGAAGCCGTTGGAGTTTGCAGTAGGCGACATGGTTTTCTTGAGGGTTGTGCTGATGAAAGGCGTGATAAGGTTTGGCAAAAAATGAAAGCTCAGTCCGAGATATGTAGGTTCTTTTGAGATTTTAGACTGAGTCGGCAACTTGGCATATAGAGTTGCCCTACCACCAGCACTATTAGGAGTCCATAATGTGTTCCATGTATCGATGTTGAAGAAGTATATTTCGGATCCTTCACACATTTTGAGTTACAAATCTTTAGACCTTCATAAGGATTTGACGTATAACAAATTTCCAGAAGAGGTTTTGGACAGAGCAACCAAGAAATTGAGGAGGAATTGGTGACATTGGTCAAGGTGCTCTGGAGAAATTTGCGGTCAAAGAAGCTACCTGGGAACAAGAGGACGAGATGTGAACCTGATACCCTAATCTGTTTGATTGACTTTTGTTTGTCTTGGGTAGAATAGAGTTAAGTTTTGGGGACGAAACTTTTATAATAGGGGGTAGAATTGATACGAACCTAATTTCACACTCATTTACTATTAATTTCATCAAGAATTTTGTTAAATTTCATATATAGTTGCCTAGCTTAAGATTAGTTAGATATAATTAATTAATTAGATTAATTAATTAAGAATTAAATTAATCTAAATTAGATTAGTTAATTATTCAATTAAGTAATATGATTATTTAATTGGACCCAATAAAATTGAAAATCCAATTTGGAGTGAATTAATTAATTAATTGGACCCTCATGTGCACGCTGAAGTCCAAGCCCAACTTAAAAATAGCTCATTGGTAGAAGCCCAATTAGAATATTAGAAGAATTAAATTAAATAATAAAAAATAGTTTTTCTTATTTAAAATTGATATAAGATATCAAGATTGAATTTATGGAATAGGTTCAATGTATTTGGATATCAAGATTGAATTTATGGGATAGGTTCAATAAATCTAGAGGAGAGAAGGGCTAAAAATTGATGGCCAATTAGAGTCCATATTTTCGGTCATTAAAGATAGATGGAAGAGGGAATTTTGGTATGATGTGGAATTGGTTTGTTAGGAAGTTAAGACTTTCCAAACAACCAAATTAATATGTGGGTGTAATATTAGTTTTGACCTAATATTTGTAGCCACCATATAAAATAAAATTGAAGACAAAAAAATCCGATTCTTCTACTACTCCAAAAATTAGCCATATGAAAGAAGTTTTCTTCTTCTCTCATTCTCCACTCAAGTTGCATGCACAAACCACCCTTCCACCCTCTGCAAACCCAAATTTAGCATTTTTACAGCCCTAGATAGGCGAGGAAGAACGAGTTCTATAGTCTACTCCAAGGTTTTTCAAAGGATTTGTGAACGACATCATTGGAGGGCCACTTAGTTGATAGAATTCTAGTTGGTTTAGAGCTCGAAAGGTAAGTAACCCCACCCTAGTTCCATATATGCAATTATGTGTCTAAGTGATTATACGTGTATGATTATATGTTGATGCTTTAAGTTCTATGCGTTTATTATCATTATACTGTCATTGCACTTGCATATTATGTCAACAAACATGATGCATTATTAAGTTAAGCTTAGAAGGTGACATGAGCATGCAAGTCTATTTTCGAAAGATACATGTACCCCAAATATTTTGTTCCAAAAAATTTAATCGGGTGTACATTGATGCTGAGAAGGGTGTGAGTAGGAAATAGGAGTGGGGGATCGATGTTTTGATCAAGGGCCTTTATGGGCAGATGTAATGTTTAATGTGTTGCTTGCAGCAAAATGAACGTACTTATACCGGTATATATTTCTGGTTCCAAATAACTAGGCCTACTGCATCCTTGATCAACTAGATGTCTCACCAAGTGAGCTCGCAACTAGATCAATGAAATGAAAGATTCAAAAAGTTTCCATGATAATGTTCAAGTTCAATGTTTCAAAGTCAAAGATTTAAGTTCAAAGTTTATTTTCAAGTTAATGTCCAAGTCCAAGGTTTTGAAATTAAAACCTTTTTACATTTAAAAAAAAAAGGGGATACTCGATATGTTCTTACACAATAAGCATTCATGAGTATGAATTCATGCATGAGTTACTTACTCAGGCTACGTTATAGAATTGGGAAACTGAAATAGGTGAAATTGCAAGCATGGCCTTGGGGCATACTTAAGGGAATTGCCTAATGACATGGAGAAAAATCCTAAAGAACATGTCAAGACCATCACCTTGAAGAGTAGAAAAGAGGTAGATTTAAAGGTGAAGGAAGTAGAATCTCAAGAAGAAGAGTCAAGTCCCAATGGCAAGAAAGAGGAACATCAACATAAGGAAGAGAATAAGCATGCATCAACATCAAAGCCTAGCACCTCTTCCATAGGGGTCATCCTTAATGAAGCGACAAGTGTTCCTTCTCCTTTTCTTATGGCATTGAAAAAGCCAAAGTTAGATGTGTAATTCTCTAAATTTCTTGAAGTCTTTAAACAGTTGCATATTAACATTCCATTTGTCGATACTTTACTTCAAATGCCTAGTTATGCTAAATTCTTGAAAGAAATCTTGTCTAACAAAAATAAATAGAGGAACATGAGATGGTGAACTTGACTAAGGAGTGCTTAGCGATTGTGCAAAACAAGCTTTCTCCTAAGATGAAGGACCCAGGGAGTTTTTTCTATCCCTTGCACTATTAGTCCATTTAATTTTCCAAAGTCTTGTGTGATTTGGGTGCTAGCATTAATCTCATGCCTATTACAGTTTTTAGAAAACTTGGACTTGGAGAGCCAAAGCCTACAACGGTATCTTTGCAACTTGTCGATTGATCCATCAAGTATCCGAGAAGCATCTTGAGAATGTGCTTGTCAAGGTAGATAAATTCATCTTTCCGGTTTATTTTCTTGTTTTGGACATGGAAGAGGATGTGGACATGCCTCTCATTCTATGTAGACCCTTCCTAGCTATTGGTAAAGTATTAATTGATGTTCAACTAGGGAGGTTGATACTTAAAGTATGAGTTGATCAAGTGATTTTTAATGTGTTCAAAACCATGAAACATCCGGATGATGAGCATAGATGTTATAAAATTCATGCATTTTACTTTTTAGCTCTTGAATTCCTGTAAGAGAATAGGTTTAAAGATGAATTGGAAGTGTGTTTAGTTCTTGCTAAGGAAGATGGGGAGGATGATGAAGGGATACGGGCTATTGTGGCGAGTTTGAAGGCTAATCCTCCTTACAAGAGAAGTGCTTAACCATATTTTGATGTATTGAAGAGGCCTCCTTCTACACAACAAAAGCTATACATTGAGGAGCCTCCTATACTTGAACTTAAACCCCTTCCCCCTCATTTGAAGTATGCTAAAATTGATGATTCAAATTCTTTACCGATAATCATTTCTTCTTCCTTGAAAGGTGATAAGTTAGTTTTATACCAATAATTCATATGCCTTTTGATTTACAATTTGGTTGGTTTTCAAGTGTTTATGTTATTTTTATGCCTTTAGTTTGAAATCTTGTAGGTAATGGCAAAATGAGAAGAAAATGGAAAGAAACATAAAATGTGGTTGAAATTTAGAAGAATCCGCATTATGGTGCTACTAAGGGCAATGTTCATATTTCAATCATAACTATTTTCTCCAATATCATTTTAACTTAATTCTTAATCCATTGGAAATTCAAAAGATAGATCTACAAATTTTATGTTTACCATGAAATCTAATTCTATCGATCTCAATAAGAAAAATCGAGTTCAAGAGTCAGTACCGGGCTAAAAAATTTAGTATGACACATTTTGGTATTTTTGGCATAACTCTCTCCACATATGTCATATTTAGTTGATTCAAGTACCTATAAAAAGTTAAGAACAGAGCTAAAATTCATTAGAAGATACCAAAAGCTAATACATCTTAGAAAAAGGTCAAAAATCAGTTGAAAGGGACTGAACAATGTTAAAGCATTGAAGGAAAGAGGAAAAACTAAAGCAACGGAGCCTAGGCGTCAAAACAAGGTGCCTAGGCACCATCTGAAGCTGCGAAATAGAATACAAGGTGCCCAGGCACCAAAACAAGGCACCTAGGCACCTTCTGAAGCTTCCAAATAGAATACAAGGCACTTAGGCACCATTTTGCTGCGCCTAAGCGTTGCCCTACTAACCAAAAAGATGCTGATGCATTTGTTTTGAGACAAGTGGCAATGAATCATGAATTTTGGCATTCTTATGAGATATACACATTAGATACACCTATACATCATTACCCATATGATGCTCTAGTGGTATACACTTAATTGGTGGAGAGTAAAAGGGGGAAAAACTAAGAAAAGATGAAGGATTTCAATATTTGTTTGGAGACTTTTGAGGGATTAATCATTTAGATGAGTTAAAAGGAGAATATTGGTATCAACCAAGGTATTGGGGATTTGGAGGCTTGGAGACAAGGGTCATTCTTGGAGACAAGGGTCATTCTTGGAGACAAGGAGAGCTTCAACCATTCCTCTCACTTCACAAATTGGTGAACAATTTTCGCGCTCTTTCTTGTGTATTTCTTGAAGTTGTATTCATCCATTAGGAACTAAACTTTTCATTCTAGAGGATGATGTAACCTTATTTGATCATATGTTTTGAATTCCAAACAATATTAGTACAAGTTATTCATCTTGTTTGTGTTATCTTGTTTAGTATTTCATCTTGATTATTTGGCTACTAATTGAGATTGTTTGATGTATGAGATTTGATACTTGAGAGAGGAAAGATTATACATGATCATAAGGATAACACAACCTAGGAATCATAGAGTTGAGATGCTTATGAAACCTTTGAAGTTTTGAAGAAGAATTCATTGAACTTTTATAGAGTTTTATTCTTGAATTTTTATAGAGATATCAAAATTTATGGTGGAACTCATAGTTAATTCGGCACTCGAGAGAGGAAATTAATGAGCTTAGGAATTCTTAACTTACATGTGTTGTTGACTTAAATTGATATATTTTGAAAAGAAGAATATATGTGAAAATTAGATGAGTCATTCCTCTAAAATATATTGCTCATATGGTGTTTGTTATATTGCTTGTAAGAACTCCACTCTTGCCTTTGCATTTTTTATCTCATTCTACTTTATTTACCAATCATCACTTGATTTTATAGATAAAATTAGGACTATTTGAACTATGATATTTGATGCAATTTTTTATTACAATTCTTGTGGATACGATACTCAACTCACCATTGTATTAAAACATGACACATTGTACTTGCGGTTTGTGAAATTTTTGGCGCCATTTTTGGGGATTGTTTTATTACAATTGCATCAATATTATTATAACTTAGTCCTGATTTTAGTTTAGATTGTTTTTACTTTCATCCCACATTTTGATGATGTCTTGCACCGGGCTATATATATTTTTATGCATAAGGCTAGGAGTCTTGAGGAGATGGCTACTAATAGCTATCAATGGCCTTCTGAGAGGTCTTCAATTAAAAAAGTTGTCGATGTTATTGAAGTAGATTCATTTACACAATTAGCTGCACAAATTTCTGCTATTTCTAACCAATTTGCAGCTTGGACTTCTAATGGAGCTTATCAAGGAATGTATTCTATGGCTTTCATTGACGAAACAAGAGCTTGATTGAATAAGAATGAAGCAAAGATATACAACATTAAGACTCAAATGGGGCAGTTAGCTTCAAGTTTAAGTGCTCAAATAAAATCAATGGAAACTCAAATTGGACATCCTGCTACTAAAATTAATGCTGAAAAATATAAAAGAAACATTCCAATTGATACGAAAATCAATCCAAGTGAGCATTGTAAAGCCATCCAACAACAACAAATGAAGTGCGAAACTATTGAAAAGTGCAATACCATCTTGCAAGAAAAGCCACCAAGTGCTTATAATTCAGAGAGTTTCGTTATCCCTTATTCAATTGGAAACTTTACTTGTCAAATAGCATTATGTGATCTAGATGCAAGCACTAATTCAATTTTGTTGTTTAATTTTAAAAAGCATACACTAGATGAAGTAAGGCCTACTAGGGTGACTCAAGATATGCTTGGGAATGGTGACCAATTCTTATACTCTACAGATTTTTTTAGTTTTAATATGGAAAAAGATAGGTACATATTTACCATGTTTGGAAGACTATTCGCGGTAATAGGGGATATGCTTGTTGATGTCCAAAAGGCCATTAATCCTACTCCGCATCATCCTCGCCTTACAATACCAGAAGGATCGCCTACACTCTTAGAGCACACAAAGAAGTGGCATGATAAACACTTATTTTTAGATCTGGGATTAGTAAAAAAGAAAGGCAGGCAGACGAATTTAAACCAAGCACTTTTTGGGAGGCAACCCAAACTCTTTTTCATTTGCTTTTTAATAATTTCTTAGTTAGTTTTTGAAATATATTCGCTTTTTAGATTTAGGCATGTTTAGCTGTAATACCTAAGCCTAACAGTACTCACTTGGCCAATATGATTCATGCACTACATGCTACTTATATGATAATTTGTATTAACATGTACATGGCATCTTTCATAGCATTCTTAATCATTATACCTCTAATGCTATCAGTTGATGTCAGTAGTTGAGATCCTATAACCTAATTAAGTAATTTTATATTTAGATAAGAAAAAGAATAGATTGGTCAATGTATTGGATATTCATAGGTTATATGTTATAATTTTGGAAGTGCTAAAGGTGTTACTAGTAATCTTATATGACTGCATTCAATTACATCGAGGTGTTTTAAAAGTATATGTAACACTCCCATTACTACACAACTATATATATAATATAATTTGACATGATAGAACCTGTGTGCATGTATGGAATATTTTTTTTTTGTAACACTTTAAGAAAACATAACTCGCTTCTTACATGCACAACTCTGTTTAAAATACTTTCTCACATATGTCATGTATATAGCAGGATCAGTATTTATATAAAAGCACAACACCCACAACGACCACAATATTTACATACTTATTTATAGTAAAGTTTTAAAAGTAAAATACAGTACCAGTCTAAAAATATAATACAACAGACTCAAAATATAACAGGCCAACAAAATAGCCAAACAGGTCGTCATCCATGTACACACTCCATCAAATACCTGCAAGAGCTCAAACAGCCGCCCAACCAGTAAAAGATGCTTCAAGTGTCATCGTACTCACCTACAATGCATAAACTATATGAGTTAACGCTCATCAAGTAAAGATTATACATGTCCAAGAATAATTCACAATATCAAGTCATGCATCTCAAAATACTATGTCCACAATGCAATTTTATGCATCAAAATATTTCTCTCAAAATCATTTCTTTCTTGGGCCCCTGACCAACATTACTATCCCATGTACTGGAAAAGGGCTCTGTAAACTGCCATAATCCAATGGCCAATAATCATATAGGCATGCAAATCCATGCATACTCATACTAGATTTGTTTAGTATTTCTCTCCAACCTTAGATGTAAAATCGCCTGTAATATTCCCCAACATCAAACACCATTCCCAATTTGGCAAGTTGAAAGCATAAAATCTCATACTAAGACCATAAACACCAAGCAATCTAGGTAACAATCAGGCTTTCACAAACTAGAACCCAATATAGTCCGTCAAAGACCTTAATTTCTCATCTTAAATATATGTAAACATCATTTAATTGAAGTATTATCACTCTAATAGCATGTACCTAATTGTTAGAACTCAATAGCAATATGTTTAGGTTGAAACATACTAAGTTATTAAATGGGATAGATTTTCACCTCTAATTTCCTTGCTGCCACATTAGGTTTTATAGATATTTTGACATCCTTAAGAATATTTATTCACTCTAAAATTTTTACCACACTTTGATAACATGTTAAAAAATATAACCATGCCATAAAGTTTCCAAAACACATGGGTCTATGTCCTATAATTCAGTCCCCTTCACAGCACACCAGAACAGATATTCTTACTTTGGCAGTTTTGAGTGTTTTCTTCAATATCATGCCCAATTTCAATTTCTAACTGATGAGAATTTATTCCAATACTCTTAGCCCATATATAAACATGTATATGATGATAATTATAGGTTTTATTCAATATACCATACACTTTTGAAGCCTAAAACACAAGAAAACAACAAGATGACAGTTTCTAGCACAAGTGTTTTCTATCAAATATTTCCAACCACAAACCCTTTCTTTATGCATCAAAGCCTATCTAATAACATCCTAACACATTTATAAATAATATTCAAAGCTTAATAAGCCAATAAACCTCAAAATAAATCTGAAAGTCATGCCAAACCCGTAGGTTAAGCTCACCTTGCACAATTTTCTACTTGAACTTGGTTATTTCTCTTTCTCTTTGCTTGTTTTGCCTCATTCTTTGGTTGGAATCACTTAGGACCTATTTAGAAAGCTTTTTACATATATTTAGAAGCTGAAATGGTTTAGAAGAAGGTTCAAGTTGTGGTTGTTAGCTTAAGAGTGAAGAATAGGTTGAGGCGCTAGTTTGATAAGTCTAAGCATGAGGTGGCATGTAATGGTATATCTGATTTTCTCCCTCATCTTGCAGCCCTAATCTTGTGTGTCTCACATATTCTTATTTGGTTTCAACATATTCTTTTTGTACTCTTTAAGTTGCCTGGATGCATACGCAATTACTTTGCCATTTTACATCAGTACACATCCTAATCCATTCTTCGACACGTCATTGTAAATTACGAATCCTCCAATACCTGATGGAATTGAGAGAATAGGTGCTGAAGTCAGCCTCTTTTTCAACTCCTGGAAACTTCGCTCACACATATCCATCCATCTAAACGTCACCTCTTTTCTGGTTAATTGTGTCAATGGCATAGCAATCTTGGAGAACCCATCTACAAATATTCGGTAATATTCAGCCTCCTAAATTATTCTCCCACTATATATATATATAGTCCGCCCGCTGTTGGTTTACCTCCACTCGCGGTTGCTCACCATTATCCCTCTACTGAATCAATTGTTGAATCTATTTGAACTGTCATTCAGTCATGGTATCTCGATCATTAATCGGAGTAGGTGTCTCAATCCTTTGCGCTCTGGCACCACCACTGCTCTCACCACGAGTTCTCACCATTTTGCAGCACTGTTTTACATAAGTTTGACAACATATGACCAATATAATTCATGGAATATGTAATGCAATATATGATAATGTAAAACTTACTGGCGTGGTTGCGCTCCACAAGTTCTAAGATCATGTACATAGACAGTCTACAGAATCAAGACCTGGGCTCTGATACCACTCTGTAACACCCCCATTACTACACAACTATATATATAATATAATTTGACATGATAGAACCTGTGTGCATGCATGGAATATTTTTTTTTGTAACACTTTAAGAAAAGATAAATCACTTCTTGCATGCACAACCCTGTTTAAAATACTTTCTCACACATGTCATGTATATAGCAGGATCAGTATTTATATAAAAGCACAACACCCACAACGACCACAATATTTATATACTTATTTATAGTAAAGTTTTAAAAACAAAATATAGTACTAGTCTAAAAATATAATACAACAGACTCAAAAAATATCAAGCCAACAAAATAGCTCAAGAGGTTGTCATCCATGTACACACTCCCTCAAACACCTTCAGGAGCTCCAACAGCTGCCCAACCAGTAAAAGATACTTTAAGTGTCGTTGCACTCACCTACAATGCATAAATTATATGAGTTAACGCTCAACAAGTAAAGATTATGCATGTCCAAGAATAATCCACAATATCAAGTCATGCATCTCAAAATGCTATGCCACAATGCAATTTTATGCATCAAAATATTTCTCTCAAAATCATTTCTTTCTTGGGCCCCTGACCAACGCTACTATCCTATGCACCGGAAAAAAAGATCTGTACACCACCATAATCTAATGGCCAATAATCATATAAGCATGCAAATCCATACGTACTCATACACATGCAAATCTATGCACGCAAACCTATAAATCCATGCATAAAACCATGTAAATCCATGCATGCTTCGGTACACTAGTAGTGGTCAGCAAAATATTTTCCTTTCTTAGAATCATGCCGTGTAATGTAAGATTTATCACAATGCTCGTATATGATGCATGCACGTGCCAATGACAATGCCCATGCATGTATGCTCAATGGAGAGCCCTCTACTATGCACATATAATTTATGATATTACATATAATTCACACATCTACTATGTCTATGCATTGTAGTTGCAAATGAATCTTTACTTACCTTTCACTTGGTTGGTGGCTTAGTCTAGATTTATTTAGTATTTCTCTCCAACCTTAGATGTAAAATCGCCTGTAATATTACCCAACATCAAACACCATTTCCAATTTGACAAGTTGAAAGCACAAAATCTCATACTAAGACCTTAAACACCAAGCTATCTAGGTAACAATCAGGCTTTCACAAACTAGAACCCAATATAGTCCCTTAAATACCTTAATTTCTCATCTTAAATACATGTAAACATCATGTAATTGAAGTATTATTACTCTAATAGCATGTACCTAAATGTTAGAACTCAATACCAACATGTTTAGGCTGAAACATAGTAAGTAATTAAATAGGACAGATTTTCACCTCTAATTTCCTTGCTGCCACATTAGGTTTTATAGACATTTTTGACATTCTTAAGAATATTTATTCACTCTAAAAAACTTTCCACACTTAGATAACATGTAGAAAAATATAACCATGCCATAATTCAGTCCCCTTCACAGCACAGCAGAACAGATATTCTTACTTTGGCAGTTTTGAGTGTTTTCTTCAATATCATGCCCAATTTCAATTTCTAACCGATGAAAAAATATTAAAATACTCTTAGCCCATATATAAACATGTATATACTGATAATTATAGGTTTTATTCTACATACCATATACTTTTGAAGCCTAAAACACAAGAAAACAGCAAGGTGACAGTTTCTAGCACAAGTATTTTCTATCAAATATTTCCAAACACAAACCCTTTCTTTATGCATCAAAGCCTATCTAATAACATCCTAACACATTTATAAATAATATTCAAAGCTTAATAAGCCAATAAAACTCAAAATAATTCTAAAATTCATGCCAAACACGTAGGTTAAGCTCACCTTGCACAATTTTCTACTTAAACTTGGTTATTTCTCTTTCTCTTTGCTTGTTTTGCCTCATTCTTTGGTTGGAATCACTTAGGACCTATTTAGAAAGCTCTTTACATATATTTAGAAGCTGAAATGGTTGTAAGGAAGTTTCAAGTTATGGTTGTTAGCTTAAGAGTGAAGAATAGGTTGAGGTGCTAGTTTGATAAGTCTAAGCATGAGGTGGCATGTAATGGTATATCTGATTTTCTCCCTCATCTTGCAGTTCTAATCTTGTGTGTCTCACATATTCTTATTTGGTTTCAACATATCTTCATCACCATTCATTCCTGTAGCTAATTCTTATGTCCGTTCATTAGGTTTTTCACCTGAAAAATTATCTGTTCTTGTCTGATTGATAAGTTTGTGCACCGATAGTGTTACAAACATATGAACCTAGTTATATAATATTTAAATTATAGTATTATATGTCTAGTTGTCCCAAGTGTATGATTTAAATATATATAATATTATAATTCATAATCGAATCAACTCATTTTCTATAAACTTTTCGGTGATACCTTTCGAACTCCTAAGGTCACCACATGTAACCTAGCACTATTCACTATATTGATATCAAAATTTCTTCTTATCTCAATATAAAATCAACCACTTAGGTTAGGGGATTTGATAATCAATATTGTGTGAGAGCTTCAAAATTAAGTTTAATAATTAAGAATGCCGTATATAATAAAATGAATTATATGATGTCATATCAATGCAAGTAACACATAATTAATATGTAATGCATGAATCATATTTGGCCATGTGAGTAGTAAGAAGCTCGGGTATCACAGTATACATCCATGATTTAACATACTTGGGATATTGAACATGATATAATGTGATTTAAGTGTCATATTACAAGGAAATATGTGCATATGATTTTAGAAATACAAACTAGATAATTACTTAAGAATCGGTGTCAATCAGTTTAGAGACCGAATGAATGATTAAGAAATTAGGGCAAACATCTATTATCCGATCATATAGAAATTAAAATAGGTTGTAAATAGATTAATAAATATTGAGAAACACTAGATTAGAGCTGTATAAAATGTGATTAATATTATATTTGAACCACCACTTCACACCTCAACCTTTACCACCTCAAACTTTACCAACTTAAGCTACCACCTCAACTTTTCTTAATTTCTATCCTTGAACCACGACCAAAACTATTTCAACTTCCAAACCTCCATATTAAATTGTAGAAGTTGTTCTTAAGTGATTTCAAGTAAGGAAAAAAGTGAAGGAAGCAAAGAAAAGTAAGGAGGAGCAAGTAGAAGCTTAAATCTTTGCATAGGTGAGCTTAACTCATGTTTTTTATTTAAGTTCTTGAATTGTCTGAGGGTTTATGATTTTAAAGCTTCTATTATGGTTTCTAATGATGTTAGGACATTATTTATGGTCTTATAATCCACAAAAGAGGGATTTTTAGTTACAAAATCGCAATAGAAATCACTCGGGACATAAACTGTATAGTTGCTAGTTTTTGGTTTTAAAGCTTTATATATGTATAATAACTTCATTAAAACCTATATATTTCACCATATATGTGTTTATATATGAGTTTAGGTGATGTTTGTAAGTTTGGAGATGTTATAAATTGAAATATGGTTTGATATTGAAAGAGACACTCAAAACTATCATGATAAAACTTACAGTTTTTATGCTGTGACAAGTGGGCTGGTTTTGTTGAGGTAAATCAGTGATTTTAAGCAATTATAAAATATTATTACATTCCTATACATGTTATCTAAGTCTGGTAAAAATTTAGGAGTGATTGGATATTCTTATTGATATCAAAATTATCATGCAACTAAATTGGACAACAAGAAAATATGAAAATATGAATATGTCCCATTTGATAACTTAGCATATTTCAACCTAGACATGTTGCTATTGAGTGTTAAGAATTAGGTACATGACATTAGAGTTATAATACTTCAATTATATGATGTTTACATGTATCTAAGATGAGAAATTAAGGTATTTGAGAGACTAGATTGAGTTCTACTTTGAAAAAGCTTGATTGTTACCTAGATAACTTGGTGTTTAAGGTCTTAGTATGATATTTTATGCTTTCAACTTATCTAATTGGGAATGGTGCTTGATGTTGGTAATATTACAGGCTATTTTACATCTAGGATTGGAGGAAAACAATAAACAAATCTAGACTAAGCCACAAACCAAATGAAAGGTAAGTAAAGATCCATTTGCAATTACAATGCATGAACATAGTATGTCTTGAAGCATTTATACCTAATGTATTAATGATATTTAAATTGACTGGATGACAAGTATAATATGTACCTTAAGAGTTTTATGATTTTTGAAACATGTTGAGAGAAAGATGACTTGCATTTTATATTGAGCATACCACTCATGAGCATTTATATGTGCACGCACGGCATATGAGTATAGTGGATGTTCTTGTATGCAATTTATGATTTGAGGCATGATTTTCAGAAAAAAAATATTTTGGTTGGCCACTACTAGTGTACCGAGGCATGCGATACATGCTTATGTGATATTTTATAGTGTCGCGAGTGTTACTTCTTGGAGGATCATAGGGGTTGATAGAGGGTATGCCTCTGGTAGTCACGAGATGGTGGATTACTTGATTGTGCCCTTGTTGACTTCACCGATGGGAAAACTTCTGGAGAATCATAACGGAAGATAAGGGGTGGACCTCTAGTGATCTTAGGAGATGGCCGCTGGATTGAGTCAAATTATTTATGGCCATTTGATTATTGATATTGTGCAGAGCTCTTTTCAGTACATAGTAGGTGGGCTAAGGGCCCAATAAAATGAAGTGATTTTTAATAAAAAAAACCCTTTGATTTATAAGTACTCATATTTGATACATTTACAACATCATATCTTATAGATTAGTTGCATGAGATTTTATATCATACTCTTGCCTTGAATGATTTTTACTTATTGAGCTTTAGCTCATGTAGTTCATGCATTGTAGGTGAGCATGGTGAGACTTGAGACCTCTGGTTTACTGGGCTGGCAGTGGAGCTCCTACAGGCTTTCAAAGATCAATGTATTTGGATGATGACCTGTTCGACTATTTTGTGGGATGTGCTTTTGTGTTTACAGTTTATTGTATTATATTAGTGACTTTATCTTGTATATCACTTTCAAACCTCCTTTGTGATAGAGAGTTTGAGTTTGTGATGATTTTGATAGATCTTGTTAATATTTTATTAACTACCTATGTATATACAGTGTTACAGGATGTGAAAACACTTTACTTTTATCAATATTTTGTCAAACTAACAAAAAAAAAGTTATACATACGCATACATGCACAAATTATGTTGGACAAGTTGTTTATATATATGTATATATATTGTTGGGAGGTTGTGACAAGAGTGGTATCAGAGTCCAGGTCTTGATTTTGTAGACTGTCCATATATATGATCTTAGAACTTGTAGAGCACAACCATGCCAGTAAGTTTTTTTTTATGTTATAATGCATTATATATTTCATGAATTATATTGGTCAATTGTTATAAAAAAATGGTATTGCAGTTATGGTGAGAACAAGGGGTGAAAGTAGTATTGGAGCTAAAACCCTAGGAGAGTAGACATATATTCTGAATAATGATCGTGATGTTATCATTATTCAACTTACAGAGCTTGTTGAACGACAATCAGAATAAATTCAGCAACTTATCCAGCAATGGGATATGGGTGGACAACCAAGGGTTGAAATGGTTCAACCACAACCCCAAGTAGAACAGGTGGAGATAATTGGGAAAAGATTGAGAAAACTAAACCCACTGGTGTTTGAGGATGCATTAGATACTGCAGTTGTAGAAGATTGGTTGACAACTCTTGAAAACATGTTACAGTATAGTAGAGTTTCAGAAGAAAAGAAAGTGATGTGTGCATCCTTTATGCTTCGAGATAGTGCTGGACATCGATGGGATACGAGCATCGAAGACACCACTATCATGACTTGGGATAGATTCAAAGAGTTATTTCGAAATAAATACTTCACAGCTCCAGTTCGTGCAATAAAGATGAATGAATTTATATAGCGACGACAGGGAACTATGACAGTTGGAGAATACATTCATAAGTTTGAACAACTATCCAAATTTGCCACACATATGGTTAACACTGATGCATTGAAAGTTGAAAGATTTCTTAAAGGCTTGAGACCAAAACTATATAGAGATGTGAATATGGCAGGAATCCAAGAAGTGACAAACTCACAAATTGTTGAGAGAGCTTTAGTGACAGAACAAGCTGAACTTAGAATTTCTTATGTTAAGGAGATTCGACGCCAATTTAAGCAAGGACAAAGGCAACGATGGGTTGGATTTGATGAATCGAGTATTTAAATTTTTTTTTGATAGAATTGTTATTGTGTTTATTGATGATATCCTGATTTACTCTAGCACAAAAGAAGAGCATGGTGAACATCTAAGAATGATTTTAGAGGTTTTGAAAGAGAAACAACTATATGCTAAATTTAAGAAATGTGAATTCTGGATTGATCAAGTGGTATTTTTGGGACATGTAATATCAAAAGAATGAAGATTTATAGATCCAAGTAAAGTAGAAGCTATTTAATAGTTGGTCACAACCTTTTAATTCTTTAGAAGTATGAAGTTTTCTAGGTTTAGCTGGATATTACCGTAGATTTGTAGAGGGATTCTCCAAGAAAGCTTCTCCTTTGACACAATTAACCAAAAAATATGTGACATTTACTTGGACAGATGTTGTGAGAAAAGTTTTCAGGAATTGAAGAAGAGGTTAACTTTAGCTCCTATTTTTTCTATTCCATCAGGTACTGGAGATTTTGTGGTTTATAGTGATGCTTTGAAAAATGGGTTGTGATGTGTATTGATACAAAATAAAAAATTAGTTGAATATGCATCTAGATAGCTTAAAGAGTATGAAAAGAATTATCCCACACATGATTTAGACATTGCTACAGTGGTGTTTGCACTTAAGATATGGAGACATTATTGGTCTGGTGAATGATGTGAGATATATATTGATCACAAGAGCTTAAAATATTTTTTCACTAAAAAAGAGTTAAATATGCGATAGCGAAGATGGTTGGAGTTAGTGAAAGATTATGACTGTGTTATCAACTCTCATCCTAGTAAGGCTAATGTTGTGGCTAATGCATTGAATAGGAAATCAACACAAAATACCGTAACGTTAGCTTTGACTCAAAAACTAGAGTTAACAGAACTACAGAAAATGGATATAGAGATTGTACAGTAGGGATCAGTGGAGGCCAAATTTACAGCTTTGACACTCCAACCGACTTTGTTGGATAGAATTCAACAGGGACAACAAGTTGATGAATATGTTACTAAAATGATGAAAGATATGGCTTTAGAATTTTTTATTTTTTTTTTAGATGTCAGAGAATGGTATCTTGCGATTCCAAAAAAGGTTATATGTGCCTAATGTAGACAACATTTGGGAACATATTTTGGCAGAGGCACATTCAATGCTATATTCAGTTCATCCAGGAGCTACTAAAATGTATAGAGATTTGATAACGCATTACTGGTGGCTAGATATGAAAAGTGATGTTGCTTAATTTGTTGAACAATATTTGACATGTCAACAAATAAAGGCAGAACATCAAAGACCAGTAAGAACCTTGCAATCTTTATTTATTCTAGAATGGAAATGGGAAAAAATTACTATGGATTTCGTATCGGGATTATCTAAAATAATTAAAGGTCACGATGCTATTTAGGTTATTATTGACAGGCTAACTAAATCTACCCACTTTCTTCCAATTTGTACCACCTATTCCATGGACTGTTATGCACATATATATATATATATATATATATATATATATACAGGAAATGGTCAAACTTCATGGGGAACCACTCTATATTATTTTTGATAGAGATTTAAGATTTTTATGTATGTTTTGGAAGAGTTTACACAAGGCATTAGGAACACAATTATCTTTTAGCACTGTATATCATCCCAAACTGATGGACAATCAGAGCGAACAATATAAACATTGGAAGATATGCTTAAAGCTTATGTATTACATTTTCATGGTCAATGGAGCAAATTTTTACCTTTAGTAGAATTCTCTTATAATAACAGCTATTAGTCCACATATGGGAATGGCCCCCTATGAAGCATTATATGATAGAAAATGTAGATCTTCAGTTCATTGGGATGAAGTTGGTGAAAAAAATCTTTTGGGCCCAAATATAATTCGATAAATGACAGAAGTTATGACACAAATTCATCAACAAATGAAGACTGCCAGAGCCAACAGAAAAGTTATGATGATCAAAGAAGAAGATTGTTAGAATTTGCAATAGGATATCAAGTATTTCTGAAGGTATCTCCAATGAAGGGGATTATGCAGTTTGGAAAGAAAGAAAAGCTCAGTCCTAGATATATTGGTTCATTTCATATTATTGAACAAATTGGGATGTTGCTTACAAACTCGACCTACCTGGGTCAATGTCTCAATTGCATAATGTATTTCATATATCTATGCTGAGGAAATACATTGCAAATCCATCTTATATTCTGAAGAATGAACCAATAGAGCTGAAAGCAGATTTGAGTAATGAAGAAAGACCTATGGAGATTCTTCTACAAGAAGTAAAACAACTCAGAAATAAAAAGATCCCATTAGATAAAGTATTATGGAGAAATCAGTCAACAAAAGAAACTACATTGGAAAGGGAAGATGATATGAAAGTTAAGTATCTAGAACTCTTTCGGTAAATAAATTTCGAGGATGAATTTTTAATAAGGAGGGGAAGATGTAATACCCAAACCTCACACTACCCATTTGACCAATATGATTCATGCACTACATGCTACTTATATGCTAATTTTCATTAACATCTACATGGCATCTTGTATAGCATTCTTAATCATTATATATCTCTAATGCTACTACTTGATGTCAGTGGTTGAGATCCTATAACCTAATTAAGTAATTCTATATTTAGATAAGATAAAGAATAGGTTGGTCAATATATTAGATATTCATAGGTTATATGTTATAATTTTGGAAGTGTTAAAGGTGTTACTAGTAAGCTTATATGATTGCATTCAATTACATCTCATATAGTAGCTATCTCTTCCACTTCTACCTTTTTTATAAAAGTTCTTGCTAAGAGTACACCCTCCCTATATTTTGTGCAAATGTTTGATAAGTTAGTTTTATACCAATAATTCATATGTCTTTTGATTAACAATTTAGTTGGTTATCAAGTGTTTATATTAAGTTTTATGCCTTTAGTTTAAAATCTTGTAGGTAATAGCAAAATGAGAATAAAATGGAAAGAAACAAAACCTTGGTTGAAATTTTAAGAACCCGCATTGTGGTGCTCTTGATGCTAGTATTTGTATTTCAATCATAACTCTTTGCTCCAATATCATTTTGACTTTATTTTGATCCATTGGAAAAATAAGAGATAGATCTACAACTTTTATAGTTATCACAAAATCCAGTTCCTTCGATTTCAATAAGAAAACTTAGGAAAAAGAGTCAGCATTGGACTGAAACTTTATGGAATGATACGTGTTGGTATTTTAGGCATAACTTTCTCCACCAATGTGATATTGAGATAATTCATAAAGATATAAAAATCTAAGTGATAGGGATACAATTCTTATTAAGATACCAAAAGCCATTTTGGACTCTGTAGTGGTGAAAAATCGGTTGAAACAGGATGCCGACGTTGTACAAATTGGGTTGGACAGAATGTACAGCGCCTAGGCATTGTCCACTTAGTGCCTAGGTGCTGCCACGTGGATAAAAGGGGCAAAATGAGTTTTTTTTTCCTCTTTAAGGTATCTCTCATATGATTTCAAGGATCACAAAGAGCCTCCAAAGGCATGCTGGATGAGAGAAGAGATTCTAGACAGAAAGAAGCATGCTGGACAGAATGAGCCATTCTTGGTGAGAAAAAGAGTCATTCTTGAAGACAAGGGCAGCTTCAACCATTCTTCTCACTTCACAAATTAGTGAATAATTACCTTATTCTTTCTTATGTATTTTTTGAAGTTATATTCATACATGATAAACTAAACTTTTTTTCTAGGGGATGATGTAACCTTATTTGATCCTATATTTTGAATTCCAAATAATATTAGTTCAAGTTATTCATCTTGTTTGTGTTATCTTACTTAGTATTGCATTTTGATTGTTTGACCATTAATTAAGATTGTTGATGTATGAGATTCGATACTCGACAAAGGAAAGATTATACATGATCATAAAAATAACACAACCTAAGAATCATAAAGTTGAGGATCTTATAAAACCTTTGAAGTTTTGAAAAAGAATTCATTGAACTTTTGTAGAGTTTTATTCTCGAGTTTTTATAGAGATATTAAAAAACATGAATGAATTCGGCATTCGAGAGAGAGAATTGATGAGTATAAATTTTTTTAACTTACATGTGTTGTTGACTTGAATTGGTATGTTCTGGAAGGAATGACCTATGTGATAATTAGGAGAGTCATTCATCTACAATTTATTGCTCATAAGGTGTTTGTTGTATTACTTCTAAGAACTCCACTCATATCTTTGTATTTTTTTTATCTTATTCTACTTTGTTTACCAATCATCACTTGATTTTCTAGATAAAAATGTGAATATTTGAACTACGGTACTTGATATAATTTTTTATTACCATACTTGTGGATACTCAACTCAACTCACCATTTTATTAAAACTTGATACTGTACACTTGCGGTTTGCAAAATATTTATGAACAGTGTCGCCACTAAGACTCGTCCACCATCCCTACCACCATCACCATCGAAAATCTCCACTAATCTATGTTTAAAGTGGGGATCGGGTTTAGAAATTTCAAAAGAAAACCTTAAAATCAATGGGCTTTAGTAGGTCTACCTTGAATAAATTTTTGGAATAAATCCTCTAAAGATTTAGGATCTTCATAAAGTGAGAGTGAGATGAGAGAGGCGGGTGTTCAGTTCTTCTGGTTCAATCTATATTTTATGTATATTCAATTGAGAAAGGCAAAGAGATAGATAGGTTGGCAAAATATGAAAGGATTAGGTCTAGCGAGTTAGACCAACCAGACCCTAGTACGGGTTGGGGTAGGTTTGGGTCTAGGCTGAGGCGAGTTGAGGTAGGTCTCAAGTCCTTGATACTCATAGCCAGGTGGGACTCGGGTTTGGGCAGTTCCGACCCAAAGTCAACCCATTGCCATCCCTAACTATAACTAACATAGTCCATTCACACCGATTAGGTTTCTTGCTTCTGAGGGTAGATTGTTTTAGGGGTTTAGGGTAGTCATAACTAGGCAATTGAACCAATAATGAGTGAATTATATAAAAGCATAGTACAACCTAACAATCATCATGGAGGAATGTTGATAATAGGTACGAATACACAACTCATCACATAAATAGGTAACACAATAATATATGTATATGGAGCAACCAAGTAATAGATGTGCAAAAGATAGTAAGGATACTAAGAGGCTTAAATCAAAGTAATAAGCATACATCATGCATAGTATTAGATCCTCATTAATAAAAAACATAAGTTACACAAGACTGCAAAAGTATAGCACAGAAGATTAAAATACATATGCAGACCGTGGTGCCCAATAGTTACAGCAAACCGATTGAGAGAGTGACAGTAGTATACAGAGCTTAGAAATGATCCCCATCCCCCACCACCCCTAACTTCCTCAAAACTGGGCACAACTAAACCAATCAACACATGCGTAATCTAAATGTGCACATAACAACTTAAACAAAAGGGAATTTGTTCGTACAAGAATACAAAAATTACCAAATTTTATACATTTTGACTCATCATAACTATAGCAGGATGCGGTACATGAGCTGAAAAATAATTTATTTTCCATGTCTAATAAACTTAAAAATGACAGAAGTAAGGAATTACCCTACTCATGTTAAACAACTCTAAAAATCCCACATTTAACCAAACACATAAAGCCCTATTTTTTTTCCACTAATCTTTGCCATAACAATAAATGCACCATTAAAAATCTAAAATTACTCAAAAATTTCATACATAACAAAAGCAATGAACAAATCCTTCGAGAGTGGCTTCAACTTGGAAAATGAGAATGCAAAATAGGCACAAAAGAAAACACACCAAAATAGGGGGCTAACTATTTCACAACAGCAATAGTGATAGGAATGTAACAAAATTCATAAGAGCGCAACAATAAAGTGCATATAACATTAGCCAAATAGAATGAATAAAATGAAAAAAATCAAGAAAACTTCGATAGAGACCAGCATCTACCTTGCATCGTCTTTTCACAAGCAAATGTGCAGAATTCTCACTAGAAATGAGCTCACACTGTCCATCGTCATGCTCGTGGGGGTTGAGATGCTACACAGATGGGGATTTGGGGAAGGTGAACATACATGGTAAGGAGTAAATAAAGTCCCAACATATTCAATAATGCTACTAGACAAATTCTACATATACAGTTATGAATAGTAGAAGAAATGACAAGACCAAAATACTTTTGAGAGAACCCTCTAAAACCATGTGAGAAGTGGGAGACATCATTTTACCCAAACCATAGCACCTACACATCTTTTTCATGTAAATATATTTGGGACATGTAGCAGCCAAATATTATTAACTGCATAATGCAATATTACTGTTAGGGTTCGATTGCTAAGCTTAATAGTGTAAGGAGAGATTAGAAATAGGATGTGTTGTGAAGGTAATGTATCAATACTATCGTATCTCATATTTGATAGAGTTTATGAATAGACTTGATATCCAACAAATAATTAATAAGTATTATTTGGTTGTACATAGATTGTATAGGATATATTATGAAAAGTCGATTTTACCCTTCAAAATTAGACATACATTGATATATATTTATAAAATATAAACATTTATATTATTTATATACATTTATGTTTATTTTTGTAATTATTTATATAATTATATATAATATAAGTATTATATATTTAATGTATTTATATATTTTTTAAGTTATAAAAACTATATTATGTAATTATTTATATCACAAGTACAAATATATATTTCTAAGTATACATATCTTATATTAATTATATAAATATTTTCATAATTATATATATATGTAAACTAATAATGTTTATAATATTTTAAAATATATCATAGATATTTATATTACTAATATTATATATGTTATATTTGGTAATATACATATTAATAATGTTTATCCTGGTTTCCTCAATAGGAGCTGTTGAATCTAACTTTGAAATTTCGCGGCATATCGATTTCACCTTGCGAAAGTACTGGGCAATCGTCATGTCACGTTGCGTTATCGATAACAGCTCGTTCTCAAGAAGTTGTAGTCTTGTATCATTTTTCTTTGAAAAAAGTGTAACAAAAGTGTCCATGCTTCTTTTGGTGTTTTGGCATCTCTAATGTGCTCTAACATTTCTTCTTCAACTGTGGTTTTTAAAGCAAACATTGTTTTGCCTGCTTTAATTTTTTATTTTCGCCAGATGCCATTTGCATCTTTTGTTGCCGGTTGTGTAGCTTCACTACCGCCGACGACCTCCCAAAGATCTTGTCCTTGCAAGTAGGACAACATGCACATAGACTACGTGTTGTAATTTTGATTGTTGAGTTTCTTGACTCCTTCAACTATTTGAAAATCTCCCATCGTGTCGGTAGAATTTCTATATTACCGAACAAGTTTTGACACTAAACTTGCAGAGCACTAAACTCCTCACAACTCAAAAAAACTCCCTCAATGACAATCTCAAGAAATCTTTTCTGATGTGGAAGATCAGTTAAAGCTGTAACAAATATGTATATAAACATATATTATATTATTTACATAAATATATTATGTATAATATATATATTATTAATCATGAATAATATTAATATTAATATTGTAAACATGTTAATATATATTATTGATATTATTTATGTTATTTATACTATATATTATATATATTTTTTATATATGTTTATATATTAAAAATAATTTAGATTTATAAATATTAACTTATTTATATATAAATACAGATATATATTTCCAAGTATACATATTTTATATTATTTATGTAAAAAATTAAATAAATATATATTTATATGTATATTATTATTATTTATAAATATTAACTTATTTATATATAAATAAAAATATATACTTCCAAGTATACATATTTTATATTATTTATGTTAAAATTCAAATAAATATATATATTTATATGTATATTATTATTATTTATAATACTTGACAATATGTTATTGATATTTGCATTACTAATATCACAAATATTAATAATATATGAATAGACATTGTCACATATATTTACAACTTATAAATAAATGTTCATATAAACGTATATTCATGTTATTTATATAAATATAAATATATATTACTTTTTATCATTTTAACAAATATTAATAATAGTGTTTATATTATAAATATAAACATATATTTATAAAATTATACTATTTATATAACTTATATAAACATATATATAAATATATATATATATACATTATTTGTATATTATTGATATTTATATTATTAATACTATAAATTATATTGTTATTAATTTAAATATAAATATAATATATAAATACGTGTATAACATATACTTATTATGAACATATTATATATATATATATATATTTATAAATATGTATTTACTTATATTACAAATAATGAATAAATAGATATATTTAAATATAAATATATAACATTTATAATATAAATATAAAGGTAAGGGGTAACTTTGTCCATGTATGAGTTAGAGTTTTTATTTGAATTACCAATCACAACTAAGAGTGTGATCCACTGTAGGATGGAGTTCGATGATATACCAGGCCAGTCCGTTTTCATGGGCTAACCATATTTTAACCAAATTTAATGAGATTACCCATCTATATCCAGGCCTAATCATTAGCAGCAAACGAGCTTTTGTAGCGCTGGGATGGATGATAAGTTACACAATCTTAAATGCAATGGATTGAAGTGTCCCACATTATATCACTGAAAGGGGGAATTTATAAATTCCATATTAAATGAATTTCTTGAATGAACATAAATTAATATTCTAAAAAATTATATTAGAGAAATATAGATACTATTTTCACAGAGTTGTGTAATCAGAGAATCATTTGAAACCTTTTTGTAGTTTAGAAAATATGTCTCCATAAATATATCTACTAAGTGCAATTTTAATCCTGATCTATTTAATTAGGGAAGTAGATAATAATTCTATCTTATATTCACTTTTTTATTAGTTTTTCTTGTTATACTTTTCCATATTCATTCTCATATCAAGTTAGTGCAGGATACAAATCCCGTATTATTAAAGGAAGCCCAGATTTATACTATTAATTTATTTATTTATAATTATTTTTCTGATTGCATAGTTCAATTTTCATTTTCATTTTTCTTTTCAAAATATTTATAGTACTTGATATCATAATATCTCTTTTTCCATGGTCCCTATTCCAAAAAATTTTAAATTATGTTTAAATTGTATACCAGATATATTTTTAATCACTTTCATTATTTCCTCCAGTGATTCCAAAATTTCCTTATGTTTCTAAATCATAAATTCTTGGTGCATGCACTGTGAATTACATATATATTGTAAATCACATAGGTTATTATGTTTGAATTTCCATATTTAGATTCCATTAATGTATAAATTCAATTTTCCTTAAGATTGGTCTTATTATTTATTTTTGGAATATAATTAATCAGAATTCATTTCAAACATTAATGCCGTTTTTTTTTTTCATTTATGGTAATAAGCTCTCCATCAGTCGTTCTTTTCCTCCAATTCCATCAGAATAAATTTGAATATATTCCTTAATTTAGTATAATAATTATTATTTTTATTTTCACAAAATTGACTTCGAATAACAACAATTACAATCTTCTGCAGTAGTTAATTGTTAGAAAGCCTTACCTTTTTTCCCTTCTTCTCCATCCAGCTGCTCTATTGGTACTTTTGTTTTTCCTTAAATTAACATTAGTATTACTATTTGACAGATTGTTCTTCTTAATTTTTAGTAATTTCGTCAGTCAAGATTTTCCCTCAAAATTTAAGTCTAGCTCCTTTAGTGAAAATAAATAATTATAAGATATTAATAATGTTCGGAATAGTGCCCTAAAAGTATGTATTAACACATTAATTACTGAATTAATAAAATAATATTTTATACTTATTTTTATGCATATTGGTACACTTATGAATATCATAAAATTCGTGTTTATTTTATATATAAGTGTTATATATGATATGATTAAGATTATGGATAATAAACTAAAATTAGTTCATAATAAAATTAATTAAAGTTGAGATATTTAATTAAATCATTATTAGTGCGGTCCATTAATATTAAGAATGTAATGTTCTTATCCGAACTATTGATATAGAGACATCATATTGGAGGCACTTCATATAATGTGATTATATAGGACTGGATTAAATATAATTTAAATTTTCACAAAAAAATTGTTATTTTTTGAAAATTCAAATAACATCAATAGATAATTATATATGGGTTGATTTTAATCTTGAGTGGTTATAGACTCCAATTTATTTCAGTATGATCTTTGATTTGTTTGTTAAAGATTGTTGGTTAGTATTCCTAAACATTTGCATATTTGGATCATATTGGGATAGGTAGTTGATAATGTAACTTACAAACATTGAATCTATACCTTCCCACATGAAGTAATAAGACTGCTTTCTTGATTAGTTAATTCTGGAACTGAACCACAAAGCACTCAAATTTATAATTTGGTTATAAATTAAATGTTCTCTAGTAAATTAATATTAGACAAGGAACAAGAGATAATTAGAGATGTTAATGGAAAAACCTAGCTCTAATTATGAATCTTCTATAGAGGGCCAAATCATATGTAATGATTATATCGATGGACTACTCAGTGTTGATCATAGTAAATTTTTCTATATTTACAAGAGTGCAATTCCAGTTTTTTAGTGGAGTAATTTTAGAATTAATAAACTGGATGAATTAATTAAAAAATTTAATTAATTATCCGAATTTATTGGAGCTTGCAAACTATAGATTCATAAGTTTTCAATCCACCTTCATAAACACTGAAATAGATTTTGTATAATGAATTAAATTATAATTCTATTTGTAGAAAATTATTTCCTCAACTGCATGTTAAATATAAATATCAAAGATTACCGAAAATGTCTGATATTGTTAGGTAATAAATATGAGATATTTGTTTGGATATTTAAAATTATTATCTAGAAATATGAGTTTTAGATAATTACAAATGAAGGTTAAAGATAACTTTGCTATGAGCAGGATTATGAAACTAGGAATTTAACAAGTATAAAGGGAATCTATCCATCTCTCTCCAAAAATAAACTTTTTCACTAAGAGAGAGAAAGAGAATTCTCTAGATTCTTGTTGAATATTTTCCTCCAACCTCTCATAAGACCAATCTTGTGATTTCATTAGTTGAAAATATCATAAGATAAATTATACAGTATACTTCATTTTGCGTTAAGAATACCCACTCGTTTCCATTAGTGTGGAGGTTTAGATTGGAAGACATTGGCATCTGATTCAATCAGATTGGAGTTTGGTGAGGAAGGCTTGAAGATTCTAAAAGCATCACTAGAAAAAGAATTAACATTTTTCTATCAGATTATGTTTTTTGAAACTCTTCGAAATATAATTGTTATATTATGTAAAACTGATTAAAATTGCATATTTATACAACTGTATTAATTTTATAAAAAACATTTATAGTGCCTAACACCACATTTTCCGTTGTATAAAAAAATTATAGTGCCAAACAATTATTTATTTTAATTCGATAATAAAATTATCTCTAACAATTGGTATCAGAGGCAGGTTGTATAAATACTGTAATTTTAATTTTAAGTATGCATGAGTGGGTATTTGCATTGTTTGAATGTATTTTTTGAATGTTATAGATGATTATATCATGTGATGGATGTATGGTGATATTTTTTACTGTTATTATTTGGTTCCCTAAGATTCCATAGTTGATGTAATTAATTTTGACTATATCAAAAATTTGTAAACCCTAAATTTATGGTTATAGGATATCTATAAATTTCGCCCAAACCCTATACCCCACATGATTGAGATCATATGAAGATGGAGAAGAAGAAATAAAAAAATGTAGATTTTTTGTAATTTGTTTTCTATTGTTTGTTTTTGGGTTATAAATTTATTATCTTAGGGAACCTGGTAAAAAATATCATTTGTTTAATTTTTTTTTATTTATTTGATGAATGTATGAGACACAAATTGCTATTATAATCGTATGTTAGTCAAAATACCCACTCATAGTTATTTGAAATGCCGTATATACTTGTTATCTTATGAAATAATTTAATATGTAATATCTTAAAAAATAGGAGTATAATTATTTGGAATAATCGATTAAATGTGTGGTTTAATACTTAAATTTGGTAAAATCACTATTTTATTTACGCTTTAGTTATTAAGAGTTAATAATTGTTAGCTTATGTTATTCCAAATAATGAACTTAAATTTTTTAGAAAAATTTAATAATTTAGATAAGGCCAATAGGATTGGACTTAGCTAGGATAAATTAATATATAGAGTTATATTAATTATAAATATTAGATGTTTTGAGAACAATAATTATAAAATAATAAATATGGGAGGGGTATATAATAATATATTATATGGTCTCCATTATTAACACAACACCATGAGATTAAAATGGCGCCTTGCAATACTTTGATTTCGTCATCCCTATAGAGGGTGTCCATTTAAGTCAAGAGCAAGACTGGTTTCTAAATGATATGATTTTTCAATGTATTTCAAAATTGAGCTACCCTGCGGTGACAAGTTGGTGAAATCCAAAAATAGTGGGTCACATTCATAAAGATGTAATTAAAGTTAGTTTAGCTACATCTTGATCGATTTAAATGGTAATTAATAAATGGATGAAAATATGAGATATTTTGATAATTTATTTATTAATTGACATGGTCTTGATTCAATCATCTTTAGTATGTCCTACCATACGACGACATAATAATTGTGAGATTGAATTACCATGGAATTAATATATTAATTATATGTTCATGCATCATGCATCATGCATCATGTTTACTATTCTGGATTTTTGACTTGGTGTTCATACAAGTATTGAATGTTATCTGTTTATTAATTTAAAAAATCGTGTCTAGTTCAAATCCTATTATTGCATTACTTGCTAATGAATAGTTGACTGAAGAAAACTTTCTTACGTAGAAAAGTAACATGAATATCCTACTTATCTATAAAAACTTTAAATTTGTCCTTGTGGAGGAATATTCTCAAGAACCTACTGGCAATGTTCCTCATAATGTATAAGAGAGCTATTGAAAATGGATTACAACCTTAACAATGCCCATGCCTACTTGTTAGCGGGCATGTCAGAGACTACTTATGAGAAAATGAAGTCTCTTTAGGGCAGGTTTGGGCAACCTTCTGATCAATCGCGTCATGAAGATGTGAAAATGGCTAGTAACGCAATGATGTAGAAGGGCACCTCAGTTAGATAATATGTTTTGAACATAATTAAACAATCTGAGTAAGACTAAAATCTATGGTACGACTATTTATGAGCACACCTAAGTGAGTATTATTTTTGAATCACTCTCACTGGCTATTTTGCAATTCAAAAGCAACTATGTTATGAACAGTTGAGTTATGATATGACTCAATTGCTTAATGAGTTGCAGACCTTTGAAGCTATTACTATTGGAAAGGCTAAAGAAGGTGAGGCAAATCTTGGAAATGATAAGCCATCTATATCAAATAATGGTAAGAAAAGAAAGAATCAAAAGGGCGATTCTGGACTCAATCTATAAAGACTATAAAAAGAGTCCTAAAGGCAAGAATAAGAATGATTTCAAGAAAAATCCTAAAGGAAAGTGTTCCCATTATGGAGTTGAGGGGGCATTGAAAGAGAAATTGTCCAAAGTATCTCTCTAAGGTCCAAGAGAAGTAAGGTAAGTATGCTTTACTTGTTCTTGAAGCTTGTTTAATGAAAATGATTCGTTATCTTGGATAGTTGATTTGGGATCCCCTAATCATGTTTCTTCATTCTCTACAAAACTTAGTTCTTCTAAGGAATTTTTCAAACGAACATTCACGATGAAAGTTGGCAATGGGGCCTTGGTTTCTGCAAAAACAGTGGGAGTTGTCCAGTTGAATTTTTGGAATACATATTTAGTTTTGAAACAATGCTTATTTCATTCTTAGTTTTTGTAGAAATTTAATTTCTGTTTCCAAGTTGCTTGAACAATTATTTGGTATTTCTCTTTAAAATAATGATATTAATTTATCTAGAAATGGTATAGATTTTTGTCATGCAAAGATGGATAATGGACTTTATATATTAAGGACCAATAAATAACCACTACTTAATGTCGAAATGTTTAAATTAGAATATCCTAAGAGGCAAAAGATTTCTCAAGAGAATAACATTTATATTTGGCAACTATGGTTAGGGCATATTAATCTAGATAAAATAAATAGGTTAGTAAAGAATGGTCCCTTAAGAGAGCTAAAAGTTGACATTTTTCCCATTTATGAATCTTGTCTAGAGGGTAAAATGACTAAGAGAATTATCACTGGAAAGGGTAATAGGGCTAAAGAACAACTTGAGCTTGTATGTACATTCTGATGTTTGTGTCCAATGACCATACAAGTTAGAGGTGTCATGAATATTTTGTCACATTTATTGATGGTTTTTCTAGATGTGGTTTTGTTTACCTAATGTAAAGGAGATCTAAAACTTTTGGTATGGTTAAAGAATTCCAAGCAGAGGCCAAAAAGCAATTAGGTAAATCCTTAAAGTCTCTAAGATCATATCAAGGAGATGAGTATGTTGATACTGAGTTCAAGGACTATATGCTAAATTATGGTATTTTGGACCAATTCATATCACCTAGAACTCCTCAACAAAATGGTGTTACTGAGAGGAGAAACTGGACTTTACTTGATGTGGTGAGGTCCATGATGAGCTATTCTTTATTGCCAAATTTATTTTGGGATTATGCGCTTCAACTGCGCTCTACATTTTGAATGTAGTATAATCTAAGTCTATTCAAAAGACACCCTTAGAGTTGTGGAATGGTAGTAAACCCACTTTATATTATTTTTGCATATAAGGGTGTTCCACATATGTGGTTAAGAAAAGACTAGAAAGTTGAAATTATGATCAGAAGTGTGTCTGTTTGTGGGATACCGCAAAGGTACAAGAGGAGGTTTGTTTTATAATCCTCAAGATAAGAAGATAATTGTTTCAACAAATGCCATTTTTCTTGAAAACAATTATATAACAAGTTTTAAACCTCACAGTAAAGTTGTACTAGATAAGTTAATTTCTGATGAGATCAGACCACAACCAACAAAATTTGTTGGATAACATAACCAAAGGACCATCAACTTTGATCAGAATGTTATCCTACCTCAATGTAATGGAAAGTCTGTAAGACCACCAGCATGTTGTAAAAGGCATAGAAAGGCACAAGTTCCATCTCTAATAACAGTGAGGATGATCCATTGAGATTTAAGCATGCAATGGAAGATTTTAATAAACAAAAACAACAAGTGGTTATGAACTAAGAAATTGAGTCTATGTACTCCAATTTTGTCTGGGAGATTATTGATCCACCCGAGGATGCCAGACCCATTCAGTGTAAATGGATCTTCAAGGAAAAGAGAGGTGTAGATGGAAAAGTAGAGATTTTCAAATCAAAGCTAGTGGTGAAAGGTTATACTCAAAAAGAGAAATTCAATTATGAGGAAACCTTCTCACTTATAGCTATGCTTAAATCCATCCGCATACTACTCTCCATTATTGCAAGTCTAGATTATGAGATATGACAAATAGATATCAAGACAGCCTTTCTAAATAGCTATCTTAAGGAAGACATTTATATGCAACAACCAGAGGGTTTCATAGCACAAGGCCAAAAACAAAAAGTCTGCAAATTGTTGTAGTCCATTTATGGACTAAAGTAAACTTCTAAATTATGGAACCTAAGATTTGATGAGATGATTAAATCTTATGATTTTGATCAAAATGTTGATGAACCTTCTGTATACAAGTATATCAAAGATAAGAAGTGGTTTTCTTGGTACTTTATGCAGATGATATTCTACTTATTGAAAATGATATAGAAATATTATCTAATATTAATAAATGGCTAACCAAGAAATTCCAAATAGAAGATTTAGAAGAAGCAAATTATATTCTTGGGATTCAAAATTACAAGAACATAATATTGGTATTGTCTCAGGCATCTTATAATGATAAGATAGAGATAAATTCCCTACGTCTCACTAGTAGACATCCTTATGTATACCATATAATGTACTATGCTAGGCACTAGTTATGCGAAAGGGATAGTCGGTGATTTTTAGTCAAATTTAGGATTAAATCACTAAAAATAGTAAAGAATATTCTCAAGTATCTTAAGAGAATGAGAAATTATATATTAGTATATTCAAGTGGAGACCTGAATTACCTTTGATATACTGATTTGATTTTGATTAGAAAAGGACAGTCGAAAGTCAACCTCTAGATCAGTGTCCTCTAGGAATAGAGGAGCCACAGTTTGGAATAGTGTTAAAGTGTAAAACAATCCACCACTATTGATTTAACCTTGGATACTGAATACTTAGTAGTTTATGAAGTAGCTAAAGAAGCAGTTTCTTTACTAACTTGGAAGTTGTTCCAAATATAATAAAACACTTGAGAGTCAAATGTTGGGATTAGGACTAAAAGACATATCCCATCTGCTTTAGGGCAAGTGGAGGATTGTTAGGGATAGTGCCCTAAGAGCATGTATTAATACATTCATTGTTGATTAATATCATAATATGTATACTTGTTCTTATGCATATTGGGATCTTAGTAAATAAGTGTTATATAGAGAGGATTAAAATTTGGATAATAAACTAAATTAGTCCATAAGAAATTAATCTTTAATTTAAATCATTATTAGTGTGGTTAATTAATATTAAGAATGTAATGGTCTTATCCGAACTATTAATGTTGTGATATCATATTTGAGGCACTTTATATAATTTGATTATATAGGACTGGATTAAATGTAAATTAAATTTGCACAAAAATTGTATTATTTTTTGAAAATTTAAATAGCATCAATAGATAATTATATATGGATTGATCTTAATCTTGAGTAGTTATAGACTCTAATTTATTTCAGTATGATCTTTAATTTGCTTGTCAAAGGTTTGTTAGTTAGCATTCCCAAGCACTTGCATTTAGGATCATATTGGGATAAGTAGTTGGGGAATGTAACTTACAAATATAAAGCCCACACATTCCAGCAGGAAGTAATAAGATAGTTTCATTGGTTAGTTAATTCTAGAATTGAACAATAGAGTGTTCAAATTTATAATTTGGTTGTAAATTAACTATTTACTAGTGAATTAACAATAGACAAGGAACAAGAGATAATTATAAATGTTAACAAAAAACTTTACTCTAATTATGGATCTTCTATGGAGCGTCAAATCATATATAATGATTATATTGATGGACTACTCAATGTTGATTAGAGTAAATTGTTATATAATTGCAAGAGTGTAATTCTAATTTTTTAGTGGAGTAATATTTGAATTAATATATTTGATGAATTAATTAAAGATTTTAATTAATTATCTGAATTTATTGGAGTTTGTAATTATAGATGCATAAGTTTTCAATCCACCTTCATAAACACTAAAATAGATTTTATACAATGAATTAAATTGTTCTTGTATTTGTAGAAAATTATTTCCTCAATTGGTTGTTAATTATAAATATCAAAGATCTAGAGGTAGAGCCATCAAAAGAAAATAAGGTTCAACATAATGAGCAAATAGGGGCTGAGAAGCCTAATTCTATTTCTAACTTTAAAATCCCTTCTAATGTTAATGTTACCCTTCTCCTTCCCTCAAAGATTCCAAAAGAAAAAATTAGACGCTCAATTTGCTAAATTTTTGGAAAACTTTAAGAAAATTCACATTAACATCCCTTTTGCAGATGCATTGGAACAAATGTCGAATAATGGAAAATTCATAAATGATGTGATGTCAAGAAAGATGAAATTGGTGGACTTTAAAACAGTCGAACTTACAGAGAAGTATAGTGCTATTATTCAGAAAAAGTTATCTTAGAAGTTAAAATATCCAAGGATTTTTACTATTTCTTGCACAATAAGAGGTTCTTTCTTTGATAAAACATTTTATGATCTTTGAGCAAACATTAATTTAATGTCATATTCTATTTTCAGGAAATTAGGTCTAAAGGAAGTGAAACCATCTACCATCACTTTGCAGCTAGCAGATAGGTCACTTACCTATTTAAGAGGACTGATTGAAGATATCATGGTGAAGATGGACAAGTTCATATTTCCAGCAATTTTTATGGTGCTTGACATGGAAGAAGATCAAGAAATTTCTTTGATTCTTAGACGACCATTCCTTACCATCAGTAAAGCGTTGATAGAAGTGTAGCATGGGGAGTTGACTTTGAGAGTCAACGAAGAAAAAATTTTGTTCAACATTTATGGGGCTATGCAATTTCAGGAAGAACCCAACACTTGCAAAAGGATAGATATTGTGAGCAGTGCGTGCATACCCATCTCATCAACCACACACCCGAAGACCCCTTCGAAAGATACCTTGCTCACTCCATCACACAAGTAATGATTATTTAGTTGATGATGAGGATTTGGCACATTTTATGTTTTCTCTTGATGTAATGTAAGTCCAAATGAAGAATGAATGTTCTTTGGAGAGGTTGGAAGATACAGCAATTAAAGAGACGATAAAAGCATCACCAGAATTGAAGAAGCTTCCTAAACGCCCCTGGTATGTATTTTCAGGTAAGAATGACACATATTCGAAAATTGCTACGAGTCTTGAGAAAATATAAATCTGACCTAGAGTGGTCTATTTTGAATTTGAAAGACATTTGTCTCTCCATATTCATGCATAAGATTTTAATGAAAGACTCTTACAAACGTTAAATTGAACATCAAAGACATCTAAATCCTGCTATAAAGAAAGTTGTATGAGTTGAAGTTTTAAAAAAGCTTAAGGCAAGGATTATTTATGTTATTCCAGATAGCTAGTACTATCCAAGTTATTTTGAAAATAGGGGTATGACTGTAACGAGGAATGAGAATAGTGAGCTTATTTCCACTAGGATTGTGACTGGGTGGCGAGTGTGTATTGATTATAGAAAACTGAATAAAGTTACTTGCAAGGATCATTTATCCCTCATTTTTATTGATCAGATATTAGATCATCCAATAGGGTACCAATACTATTATTTTCTTAATGGTAATTCGAGATATAATTAAATTTCCATTACCCACGAAAACTAAGAGAAAACTATGTTTACATGTCCTTATGGTCCTTTTGATTTTCACAAGATGCCCTTTGGATTATGTAATACTCCTGCCATATTTTAGAGATGTACGATAGTTATATTTCATGACATGGTGGAAGAAATCATGGAGGTTTTCATGGATGATTTTTCTGTTTTTGGTTTTTTTTTTATCACTGTATGTATAATTTTTCTCTTTTTTGCAGAGATGCGAGAAGACTAACTTAGTCCTCAATTGGGAGAAATGCCATTTTATGGTAAGGGAGGGCATAGTACTTGGTCACTAAGTATCATCTACAGGTCTAGAAGTAGATCATGCTAAAATAGTAGCCATTGAAAGACTTCTACCACCAATCAATGTGAAAGTGATTCGAAGCTTTCTTAGGCATGCAGGGTTCTATAGGTGACTTATTAAAGACTTTTCAAACATTGTTAAACCTGTATGTAATCTCATGGAAAAATATATGCTTTTTAATTTTGATGGTTCTTCTTTGAAGGCTTTTGAGCAGATAAAGAACGCACTCATATCAGCCCCTATCATGGTGGTACCCAACTAGACTCAACTATTTGAGCTCATGTGTGATGCCAGTGATTGTACAGTAGGAGCAGTGTTAGGCCAAAGGTGGGAAAAGATATTTTGGGCCATATATTACACAAGTTGGACTTTGGATAGTGCACAACAAAGTTACACGACAATTGAGAAAGAATGTTGGTTGTAGTATTTTCTTTTGATAAATTTTATACTTATCTTGTGGGTACTAAGGTTATTATTTTTACTGATCACGTAGTGATTAGGTACCTATTTACCAAGAAGGATGCTAAGCCGCAGTTGATTCATTAGATTTTATTGCTTCAAGAGTTTGATGTCGAGATTCATAACAAAAAGGGCAGTAAGGATGTGGTATTAGACTATCTATCTCATTTCGAGCAAGAGAATGAGGTTGTAGGAGCACCCATTAAGGAGTTATTTCTAGATAAACTCATTTTAGCAGTTGAGGCGAGGCTTCCATGGTATGTCGATTTTGTTAATTATCTTGTTGGCACAATCATGCCTTTGGATTTGTCATCCCTTCATGACGTCAAGTACTATTTATGGGATGGCCCTTTACTTTTCAAGAGGTGCAATGATTTTGTGATTAGGCAGTATGTGCCTATGGAAGAGATGAGGAGATTTGGCAACATTATCATTCATCTCCCTATGGTGGTCATTTATGGCCCACTCGAACAGCTACAAAGGTATTACAATTTAGATTTTATTGGCCTTCATTATTTAAAAATTATGATGCCTTTATGTAGACTTGCAATCGATGTCAAGGGGTTGGGACCATTACTTGACGTCATGAGCTTTCATTGACAAATGCAATAGAAGTTAAGCTTTTTAATATTTGGGTGATTGACTTTATGGGACTCTTCCCTCCATCTTTTGGACATCAATACATCCTCCTTGTTGTTGATTATGTTTCAAAATGGGTGGAAGTCATTGCTATACTAATCAATTAAGGTAGTGTTGAAACTTTTACACAAATATATATTCACACGTTTTGGCACTCTTATGGCAATTGTTAGTGATGAAGGTATGCACTTTTGCAATAAATTATTTAATAACTTTCTTGCTAAGTATGGTGTGAAGCATAGCGTAGCATTGGGATACCACCTGCAGTCTAATGGACAAGCAGAAATATACAACTGTGAGTTCAAGCAGATACTTGAAAAGACGGTCAGCACAAACTAGCGCACAGGCTTGACGATGCACTCTGGGCTTATCATTTGACCTATAAGACATATATTGGTATATCACTATACCGATTAGTCTTTGGAAAAGCATGTCATCTCCCACTGGAGTTAGAGCATCGGGCTTAGTGGGCTGTAAGACAGCTAAATTTTATATCAGGATAGCAAGTGACAAACAACTCTTGTAATTAGATAAAATGGAGGAGTTCTGCAATGATGCTTATGAGAATGCCAAGATTTAGAAGAAAAATATGAAAAAGTTCCATGACAAAATGATTTTGAGGCGTGAATTCCAACCTGGACAACAAGTGTTATTGTTCAACTCGTGTTTGAAGCTTTTTCTGGGTAAACTAAAGTTAATATGGTTGACTCCATTTATGGCTAAGAGGGTGTTTCTATTTGGTGCCGTTGAGTTGAATAGTAGAGATGGTTCTTTATTTCAGGTTAATTGTCAGCAGTTAAAACATTATTTTGCCAATGATGTGAGGAAGGCCATCAACATTCCTCTTGGAAAAGCTGATTATTGCATGCGGTTGAAGTGTGGCTGAAGATTATAAATTTAGCGCTTTTTAGAAGCCAACCCAAGCAGTTTAATATGCCTTTATTTTTTTTTTTGAAAATTTAGTTTAATTGTGCATTTTAGTCTTAGGATTAGATACTTTGGTTGCATTAGACCCTATTTTATAGTCTTTTTGATATTAGTTTTTATTTATTTTTCTTTCTTGTAGGATAATTTATGAAGGTTAGAAGCAACTCACTTGAACACACGTTCATACACTAGCTTGCAGCAAGGACTGGCACCACAACACCCCCCTCCATTTGAAGTCGCGGCATGAAATTCAAAAGTAAGGTATTAGCTGAGTTCAAACTAGTGTCGCAACTCCTATATTTCATGTTGCGGTACGATACTGAAGGGCTAATTGGTGCCATGGCACTTAGCGCCTCAACACGACCATAAAGAACTAGGCAATGAGCAGTAGTAGAAGTGGTGTCACGATGACTATTCTAGGCATTCCGATAGGACTTCACATTTTAAGAAAAAAAAGGGCACTTGACACTTATTTGCACTAGGAAACATTCTTCACTCCTCAGCATTCATTTCCCCTATTGACCCAGCAACATACACACACACACACACACACATATATATTCAACACTTTCCCTACTTCAATCCATACACCCAGCATAACTCTACAAGTTTTCCACTAAATTAGTAAGTTTATTCTATTTTGTCATTATTTTATTTCATTTTATTACTTTGTTTTTGGTTGATTTTTTTTTTTATGTGTAGTCTCTCCTATGTTGAATAAATTGTGGTTATCATTAATTAATGAATATGGTGTTGCTATAGTTGGGTTTATTTGAGAATTTGGGGATAGAATTATATGATTTGGTGGTTTTACATTGGGGCACCCTAAATGTTCGCTGAAATGATTGAATGAAAATTGAGGGCAACATATGACTTTTTCTACCCTTTTCAGAGTTTGATTCTAGTGTAGGTTCAAAAGGTTCGCGAGTGTCCTCAAATTGATTTAAGCGAGAGAATCTTTGGAGGGATAGTTGACTGGACTTCCTCTCAAGTTGATAATTTGGGTCTTTATTAGATTTGTTCTATTTTACCTTCTTAGGCACTGGAATCTCCACTTGATTCCTGAAATTGAAAAGCTCTGATTGGTAGGACATGTTGATTTCACTTTATTTATCTTACAAGATTCAGGTAAGGCGACTACATCAAACTACTTTGATTGGAGCCAATTTAGAAATGAAGAAGCTGAGCGGAAGTTCTATGATGTGCTCACTCCTAGGAGCACCACTCCTGACTAAGGTCTCAAACCTGCACCAGGGAATAGGGCTCTAGTAGATGATCAGGGCCTGCCGATGCTAGAAGTTGGTCGCTCAGAAAGATAAATTTTTGGTTAACATCATACGGGAATTCGATGTCAGTGCACCTGATCCTTGAGACTCTTTGTACACCAACTATGACATTTTCATATGAGGTAAGGAGGTGTCCGATCAGATAGAGGCAATTAGGAGTTATTATGCATTATGAGCTATAGATAACTCAACATATACTGCTTTCATATCACAACCCTTAGATATGGACATGATTATCAATGCATTATGCCAGCCAAGCACTAAGTGGCGTCGTTCCACCAAAGAGGAGGGCAGTTCCCTTTCTTTTCCCAAGTCAGCCTTAAACTATTACGACAAGGCTTAGTTTTACTTCATATGTGCCAAGCTGCAGCCCATACGATATGTGAGTAGTGTCACGAAGAGAAGGGCCTATTTGTTCTATGCTATCACTCACAATATCCTATTTGATATTACTACCATCATCTATAAGTCTCTTATCTATGTTATGCAAGCTACCACTATGGGAGGTCTTTTGATGTCGTCCTTTATTTGTGGATTGTGTAAGAAGGCTAGTGTGAAATGGGGCAAAGATGAGCCTTGTCATTAATTCTTCAGTGATTACCAAGTACTACTCTTGGGTAGGGGCCTGCCTAACCCCACTGTGTTGGATTTCTTCTTGATGTGGCTCCTCTAGTATTTGATCCTTCACCACCATCTGCTAATGCTAATAATAATTATATGAGGATCTTTGAACACTGCCACCTCTGGAGACCACTACTTCGGTTGTCACGTCCCCATTAGTTGTTCTTAAATGTGATTTTTATGAGGACGTCCAAGATTTACATCGTGATGTCTATCAACTATACTGAGTCATTAGTCATATAGACTGCCAACGGGCAGCTTTATAGGCATATATACTAGAGCATGATTCGACATTGGCTCAATTTATTCACCGCACTACACTAGATATTTACTTTCCCTGCTACTGATAGATCCCATTTTTCCCCTAAGGATAAGGAGGACACTCATTCTCCATGACACACATTCTTTATGGAAGTCTTCTATTTTATTTTTCACTATTCTCCATTTGGGATAATGTCATATTTATGTTTAAGGGTGTGATATCTTTTGTTATGATAACTGTGAGGTATCATTTGTCATTAATTGAGTTAGTTGAGTCTATTTGAGTCATTTTGTTATTTTATATGAAAACAATTATATTCTCAAGTTTTATTAGTGTTGAGCTTGTATCTAATGATGAAATTTGATTGCATTAATGATAACTTGTTGGAATTTCTGAATATGCTTTGATTAAATTGTTGAAAGTGTGTATTAGTTTGACTTAATTTGTGAATCTTGAACATATTGCGCACTAGTGTCTTGCTAGCATCTATTGATTTGCTTGGAAATAGTTTGTAGAGCATTATTATTAACTAAATGATCCCACCAAGCTGTATAACTTGTTTGATCGCTAGTCGAGGCAAAATCCTAGGTGACATAACACTCATTCTCCATGACATAACATTCTAATTTAGGTCATCTTTAGACCAAGCTTATATAGCCAACCTGTGCATCAAGTATCCCTAGTATCCTCTTTTGAGCCTATTGAAGCCTTTTTCCTTGACATCCCATACTCAATTCCTTGAGCTTTATGCATATTTTATCCATAATTGAACTCGTTCACTCATACACACAAGTACTTTAGAATGATATATAAGAGTTTGAGTATTATTGGAGATGAATTGTGGGAATTTTGAAGAAAAATGTGTCAAAGCTAAGGTGTAGATATTCTCAATCATAAAAATGAAACAAACCCCTTGTGTATAATGAATCGATCAAGTTTGGGGGTACTACATCTATGTAGAAAAGGGAAGAAGTTTGTAAAAAAAATGATAATGAAAAAGAAGAAAGAAAAAAAGAAGAAGAATGATGAAAGAAATAAAAGTGATGGATATGAAAAGATAAATTTATGATAAGATGAAAGAAAAAGGTGACATTGATGCTTATGTTGACGTGTTGATGATCTATATATGGTTCTAATTATGTGCTTTGGGTGACCTTGAGTTATTATTAACCATATTTTTCAACCTTTACCTAAGTCATATGTTACAAGTTTTGAAAGTTCTTTTGATTCTTGATATTATGATACACCTACATAAGTAGAGATCAGTGTGAAAAGTAAGCCTATGGTGTTTGGAAAATACTTCAATTCTCTATTAAAAGTGGTTCATTTGGAAGGTGGTTGGCTTTATAAATTTATTCGAGTAATGAGTGTGGAGTGGCAAAATTGACTATTCACACACACGGGTAAATTTTTAAGTTTTGGGGTATTTGTTGAGTTAGTTTTATACCAATGAATCAAGTACTTCTAACTTAGTTGTTGGATTGGTTTCAAGTAAATTATATATAGTTTGATACTTTTTATTTAATTTTGTAGGATTTTAATATTTATGCATATATTATATAGAATTATGAATTCTAAATAATTACAAAAATGAAGATAAGATAAATTGTTTGATGAAATACTTATCGTAAGTGTACGGTATCAAGTTTTAGTAAAAATAGTAAATAGAGTGTCGTCTTCACACGGATTGAAATCAAACATGCACTAAGTATCGAATTTATAATAGTCCTAACTTTATCTAGATAATTCAAATTTATGTTGTAAATGATTAAAATAGAAATCCTAAAGTTAAACTAAAAAAGTTTACTTAAGCAATTTATCAAAGGTTTGATTCACCTAGTTTTTACCTATATTTATCAATTCAATCTATTAATTTCAAATCAATAATTTATAAGTCGAGAATTTCTAAATCATCAACTCCCTCTCTCGAGTGTTGAGTGATTATAAATTTTAATTTCAGATTTCATTATCTCTATAAAAATTTCAAACTAAAACCCTATCAAGGCCACTGAATTCTCTCAAAACACTTTGAAGGGGTCATAAGCCTCTTGACTCTATGAATTCCTAAGTTGTGCTATGCTATGACCGTATATTAAATTTCTTCTCTCAAGTGCTGAATTTTACATGCCAAACAGTCTAGATTATTGATTAAGTTATCAAGATATAATGAAACAAATAACACAAATAAGTTGACAAACTTGAAATTTGATAGATTAAAATCTCAAAACATAGGATTCAACTTTGGCTACATCAACCCCTAGAAACTAGAATTTGGTTCATGACTAATGTAGGAAAACTTGTAGATAAGTTCTGAGACATCATATGAATGAAATTGAAAAAAAAGTAAAAAAATTGATAAACATTAGAAAGAATCCTCTATTTGCCCAAAAGAGATGTCTTCAATTGTCTTTTTCAAACCCCAGCTTCATTTCTAGCCTTCTCCTTATGCTCTCCCAAGTGCCAAAAATTATTGGGAATGAGCAATATGTTCTCTATTTATATGCTATTCCAAAAAGGCTTTTTTAAAACTTTTCACACACATAAATCATAAGGTGGTGCCGCAGCACCTAAAAGAATGGCAATATTGCCACATTGCGCTTTCCCCCATGCTGCGCCACGACATGGGTGTGTCGCAGTACGAGAGTTTCCTCAAGTTTCTATCCATTTTTTTTGCATCCGCACCGCAACTCCTATATTAGGCACCGTAGCGCCAGGTTTGAATTTTTGGTCATTTCTTGTTTTGTCTTTTTCTCTTCTTTGGCTCATGTAAACAACGTCTAACATGAAGTATTTGAATATCTCATATTTGTTTATTACCCATGCAGTAATATCACATATTGTCAATAATATAATTTACACCTAGTCTAGAAAATTTAAAAGCATAATATAATTTATTACATTAAATCCATTTACAGTGTTTAGGAAGGTAGATGGGACCCAAGCTCCAATAATTTCATATAGTTAATTATACTCTATAATTAAGTTATTTAATTCATTAATTCCAAGATTACTCCACTAAAAATATGCAATTGTACTCTTGTAATTATAGAATAATTTACTTTGATCAAGATAAAGTAGTCCATCGATATAATCATTACATATGGTTTGACCATCCATAGACGATACATAATTAGAGCTAGGTTTTCTTTTTATCTCTCTAATTATCTCTTTTTCCTTGTCTACCGTTAATTCACTAGTGAACGGTTAATTTACAAGAAGTTATAAATTGAGTGTTTTACTATTTGGTTCTAGAATTAACTAATCAAGGGAACCATCTTTTCACTTTTCGTAAGAAGGCATGGATTTCATATCTATAAGTTACATTCCCTGCTACCTATCCCAATATGATCCCAAAATGCAAGTAATTAGGAATGCTAACTACCAAACTTTTAACAGGCAATCAAATATCATACTAAAATTAAATAGGAATTTATAACTACTCAGGATTAAGGTCAATCAATATATCATCTATTGATGTTATTTGAAATTTTAGAAAATAACGAATTATGTGAAAATTTAATTTACATCTGGTCTAATCCTATATAATCACATTATATAAAGTGCTCCAGTTAGATGTTAATACGTCAATAGTTTGGGGCATAAATCAAAATTGAACCAAAAACTTTAATTTAGTATTCGATTTTTATTTTTTCAAAATTTCAGTATATGGTCTGGTATCGATTTTGCGGTTCAATTTACTGTACCAAGCTAAATGTTGATTTTTTATTTATATATATATATATATTTGAGTTTTGACAAGTAGGGACCTTAGGTGACACACCCTCACGGCCTCACCCTCAGATATGTCATCTCCTAACTCAGATAACTTTTCAGTCTTCAAACTCAAACACCCTCACCTCACTAGCCACAATCTTCTCGTCGCTCCCAAGTCCTAGCACAATCAAGGCACTAGCCCATCCACATCCTCTTACTTCGCCTTAGGCAAATTTCCCATTTGGTTGCACTTCACAGTCATACTGCCACCTAACGAGTCGAGCACCATTACATCATTGTGCCTTACCAGCCACCACCATAGTCTCAGCCTTCGATCTACCCACCCAAAGATGATTTGGCTGTGTATTGACTTCAAAATTAGTTCTTCTGAAAAATCTCCAATCTTAAAAACCCTTGCCACCAAAATCACTAATTACATATAATTCTTCTACTCTTTTTCTCCTCATTTTTAATTGTTTATTAGTTATCAAATTAATTTAACTTGTTTGAATTGTAGTTGTGCTAATTGTTGTAGATGACAAAGAGATGGAAATATTTAGTAGTTAGCATAGACAGATGATTCAATTACAATTTAAAATACACATTGATGTGAAAAAAAATAGATACAAAATACACATTATATCTAAAAAATAGGTTTAGATAAAAGGTTGATTTTAGTGTCATGAGAAAAGCCTACTAACTGTTTTCATGTGATTATGATATGTTTAAAATTTGTTTTGGTTAAGTTATCTTTGAGTTGGAAAATGCGGTTGATTATGAGCTCGCATGTTTTTGGGTCATTTGGTGATATATGCTGTTTGGTTATCATTGTTGTTTATACCTTATTTACAATTATAAAGTATAACTCTATCTTTCATTATCTCTAATCTTAGTGATCATAGACCTTTTTTAAGAAATAATCATGGGAAATTGCATTTGCCTCCCCTAAAGATTGGTATTTGTGATTTTTTCATTCTTAGATATGAAAAGTGAATGAGACTTATAAGTTCCATGCCTATGACTTCAAATCCACTTCATACATCAATTTCAACTCCTAACCCAACGTTACCTCAGTCAATTGACAAAAGAAATAGAACAAATAAAGAATCTCTTAGATGTGCAAAGGAAGTTGAAGGACAAAATTAGAGACAAAGGAGGAAATAGATGTCTAGAAGAGCTCGAGCTTCAAATCACTTCACTCTTTACACCAACAAGAATGGGAGTCTAGAGCTAAATGTAAGTATTTTGATAGAAATTACATTTCAGATCCTGCAAATATAGGACTTCAGGATTGAATAATCATATGAAAACTTGTAATAATCATCCTGATAATGCATATGTGGGAGATAATCAAAATAATATAAAGTTTCTATCAAAGTGTGATTAGGGAATTAAGAAAAATATCTTTTACATGGAAATTTGATTAAGAAGTTGTTAGAAAAGGATTAGTCCACATGGCAATTGTAGATGAATTACCATATAAGTTTGTAGAGAATGAATGCTTTTAGCATTTTATGTCTATTGCATGTCCACAGTTTTTTGTTCTATCAAGACTGACTATAAAAAGAGATTGTTACAAAATATACATTGATGAAAAAAATAAGTTGAAGCCTTATTTTAGGAAAATTGGACAAAGAATTTAATTAACAACTGACAGATTGACTTCTAACTAAAGATTTACCAATTTTGTGTTTGATTCGCCACTACATTAATGATGATTGGAAATTATATAAGGTGATTCTTAGTTTCATTCCATGTCCTACTCATAGAGGTGATGAGCTTGGTCTTTTGATTGAATTTTTTTGCTTGATTAGGTCACTATTAATGTTGATAATGCTTCTTCAAATGACTATTACAGTGTTTCTTCTAATGATACTACTATGGTTATTTGAGAAGAAGAATTGTTTACTAAGGGTTGTTATATTCGATGCAAAAAAATTGCATATACAATGAGTTGCTCAAATTATGAATCTTGTTGTTAAAGATGGATTGAGAAAAAGTCTTGTCTTAACTAGTTATAGAATCCATCCTTGAGGAAGAAGCTCGACTCTAGTCCTTTCTTTTTCTAAATATCCGAATTGCTATGGTATTTTAGGACCTCACCTTGAAAGGAGTTCTTTTTACTTTAGTGCTGGATGAGCCAGTTGCGATAGTAAGGTATGTTCGATAATCACTTGCTAGGTTGATTAAATTTAATGATTTTGTTGTTAAGGAGAAAGTTGAAAACAAAACAAATTGTATGGATATTCCAACTAGATGGAATTTTGTTAACATGGTGCTAGAGACGTCTATGATTTTCAAGGGCTTTTTTTACAGGTATGAGATGTCTAATATTAATTTCCATCTAGATCTTGTGCTTGGTGAACCTTATGCAAAGATAGGTTTACCTAAAAAATATGATTAGATTGTTGTGGAACAATTTGTAAAAGTGTTGCATTATTTCTATGAACTTACTCTTTGAGTTTTTTTTTTCTTTATTTGTGACGTCTAACACTTTCTTAGATGGCTTGACCTGTGCACAAAATCTGTCCCGTTAGAGCTAATAGCTCAACTTGGACATGCAAACCCTCCAGATTGAGTTGATGGCTCAACCTGAATCCTTGCTGCTGCCCATGGAGCCCTCGCGTGCCAAGGATGGAGCTAGGGTGTGGACGGTGTCAGCCATCCCCCTCAACCCCATTTTTTTTAAATCAGTAAAGATTTTATATATAAAATTACTAAATTTTAAATTCCTCACCCCCCACTAAAGAAAATAATAAAAAAAAATCTCTTTATTTACTATTTTTAAGAAAAAATAATTTTTGCCCCCCCATAATATTCATTTTATGGCTTCGCCTCTATCACCTGCAGTGGCGGTATAATGAGACATCAACTGCGATAACACCTCGCCGCACCCTCAATCACTTCTATGGATTGGACATCTCCCCCTCGAGGTTATCAATGAGAGACAATCCTCGAAAGTAGATATAATTCCCTCAAAGCCAAGAAAACAATGGTTAGCTCTGCAAATCACAAACTCCTTCATTGAGGTTGTCCACAAAAGCCATGCCTATGAGATTATCAACAAGACTCAACCCCCGAAAGTAGAGGTCACTCTCTTAAAGCTAAAAAAATAATGGTCGCCTCTGGAGATCACAAACCTTCCTTGAGGTTATCAACAAAAGCCAAGCTATAGAAGTGTGAAAAAGCTCGTCCGAGGTTGAAAGAGATATGAGTAGCCTCGGAGCTTTCTAAGCAACACCCTCCAAGTTTATTCTCCGCCCTAAGAATCCTAGGACCTATCCTGTAAAGTTAGCAAAGCCCAACTCTGGTGACTCCAACAATTTTTCTCAAGGTAGTAATATAAAAAATTACACAAGTCTGAGAACTAAAACAACACCAGACTATGGAATAGCTCCCTCAGGCACAACTTCACCCTGAAAGAAGTAATGCATCACCCAGGCGTAACTTGAACACAAGCAGAGCAGCACTTAAAGCAAAGCTTCTAAGAACAATGACTAGAAATATTATGAGAAGGCTCACAAGCATGCTTAAATGATCTACTAGCTCGATCCAAGACCCACAAAACCAGTTCGAGCCAAGGGCTGACCTAGAGACATGATGGGGATCCCCCCGTAAAGAGTTGCCATAGGGCCCTATCCACGAGGGTAGGTCAAGACAATGGCTATATACGAGCTACTGAGTGTTAGCATTCGAGGATACTACCACTTTTCATTACTTTTAGCAATAATCCTTCAAAGTATAGGTATATATATCTTTAGAGTTACAAGTTAAGTCTGAATCCTTTGAAAGGTTCAAAGACTTTAGACATGAAAGAGAGAAACAAATGAAAAGAAGTATAAAGAATTTTCAATCCGATAGAGAGGGCAAGTACTTGAGCTTAAAGTTTCTTGATTATCCAAGGAGATTCTCTCAAAGTGAGTCCATGTTGAGTTTCACTTAATTTTGTCCTTCATTATAAAGATACACTCTAGAATCGATGACATTCTTATTTAGCAAGAGTGTCATCTAAGTCGATGCCCATAATATTATATGAGATATGATGTGGAAAAGACCCTTCATAAATACCTAAGGGGACATGCTTCACTAGTGGAAGATAGGTTGGATATGAAAATCCAAGTTATGCAAATATTATGGGGTATCCAAAGGAATCTGTTGAATATCATTCCTGTAAATTCCTAGAAACAAAAGTGTTTGTTTTGAAGGAAGTCGTCTTCTTGAGAAAAAAAAGTTTTTATTAGATAGAAAAATGGCTAGATCATAGAAATTTAAGGAGTTCAAGAACCATAATTTGTCCCACAAGAGGCAATGGTGCACGAACGAATTACTAAACTTTTAGTACACAACCTCCAAGAAAATCTGAAAGAATTTTGAGACCACTTATAAGGAAAAGATCTCTAGCTAGAGATCAATAAGGAGGATTTTCCTTTGGGAATTAATTAAAGAAATTAAGAAATAAAGATGTATGACATCAATTCAAGAAGATAGACTCCATGAGTCCAACAAAGTATGGACCTTGGTGGACCTACCATAGGGTATTGTACCTATTGGCTGCAAATAGGTCCATAAGTAGAAGCTTGGAGTACATGGAGAGGTGACAACCTATAAGGCAAGACTAGTAGCAAAGGGTTATGCTTAAAGTTAAAGTGTTGATTGTTGAGGAAGCTTTTACCAGATGCAATGCCAAAGTCTATTAGTTTCTTGTTGGCCATATCTATGGATTATGACTATCAGATGTGACAGATGGATGTGAAGACTGCCCTTCTTAATAAAGGTATTAAGAAGAAGATTTAAGCAGCCTTAAGGCCTTCATATAAAAAGGATAAGAGCAAAAAGATTGCAAACATCAAAAGTTCCCTTATGAACCCAAAATGGACTTCCTGAAGATGGAAATTTTGATTCACTGAGTTAATTAAATGGTTTGATTCCCTTAGGAAAGTAGATGAACCAAGTGTGTACCAGAAAGTTAGTTAGAGTATGGTAGAGTTTATTGGGTTAATGATATTCTATTCATAAGAATGGTGTAGGAATGTTAGAGTTAACTACAACTTGTTATCTACTAAGTTCTCCATGAGGAAATTAGGAAGAACATCCTAGAGATTAGGGATTTAGATTTGTAAGGATCTAAGAGGATGCTTAGACTATCGCAAATCTACGTACAAAGAAGCTAAAAGCATTTACCATGGGGAATCTAATAGGAGATTGAGTCATAGTTTTTCTCTTTCGAAGTCCATGTCCCCAAAGACTTCTTGTGGAAAGATAAAACAATGAATTATATGCTTTATGTATCCTATGAAGGAAGCATAATGTACGCAAATCTATGTACAAGATGTGATACCAAGAATGTTCTCAGTATCACAAGCAGGTATTAGTTTATTTCATGCAAAAAACATTAAAATCAATAAAGAAAAACTTCAAATACTTATAAAGCACTTAAGATGCCTTCTTTTAACGAACTAAAGCAAGAAAGCTTCATCTAGCTTTTAGTTTGATTTAGATAACTTGAAGTATGTGTCTAGAATAATATTCATTCTAAATTATTGGAGATCAGTTGAAAAGAGTTCCAAGATCAAGAAGCTTGTAGATTCCACCACTGAGGCTGAATACATCATTGTATGCAATGTTGCAAAAGAATATGTTTGGATAAAGAGCTACATCGTAGTGTTGGGAGTAGTTCCATCTATTGTTGATCCAATACCTATCTAATGTGATAACAACAGGGCAATTTTGAAAGTAAAAGAGTCAAGATCTTATCATAGATCCAATCATATTATGAAGTGATGCCATTTGATTCAAGTAATCATTGGTAGAGGCAACTCAATAGTGGAAAGAATTATCTTGATAGAAAATATAGCAAATCCACTGAGTAGACCCCTAGAGCAAAGAGTATTTAAAAGACATATTGGGAAAATGGGCCTAAGATACTAGGTAATTGGCTCCACGACAAGTGGAAGATTATTAGAGTATTGTCTGGCATGCCAATCATGGTCGCGCTTATACTCTTGCAATAGACAGTTTTTTCTCAAAATATATTAATGAAATTAGCACTTCTTTATCTGTAATTGCATTTACATAATTAGATAAAGTCCCTAAACTATACCTAGATACAGGGTATGATCGACCATATGATGACGATCATAAAATATGCCTCTATAGCTTTGGTCTTACACTAGCTCTGAGTAGAGAGTTTATTGAAACAGAACATTAATAAGACTGTAAGACTCAAGCACATTACACATGCTCAAAAAGATGATGTCTCATTCCACATCGACATGGTGATGCTAATACACATGTGCGGGTGCTTATTGGGGAACAAATACACTGAACAAGCCCGTAGAAAATTCTCAATTAGAAACATTGTTCGTTGAATGAGAATCTCCTAGTTAGAGTAGTACATAAATTAGTTATTGGACTTATGGCATTATAATAGCCTTGTGCACTACACCATAAACTTTGATGTATTTTTTTATTATATGACAATCATATGGGATTTAATTTGGGTATATGATCCTCATGTATGGAGGTTAATGAGCGGCTAATAAAGAATCTACCACATATCTAACAGAATAGGTGAATCTCCTATACATTTTATAGCACCCTATCCACTGAATATAGAAGTTGACATAACAATAATTTTGACAAGGTAGCACATGTGTGTATATATAATTTTTTTGTCAACTGTAGCACTTTGAAAAAAAAATAGTTAAAGTATTTTCTTACATATAACTCTGTATATAGAAAATTCACCGTTTATATAAAAAAACACAACACCCATCACAGTCACACTATTCTCAAACTTATTTACTATAAAATTTCAGGAGTTATATAGGACACGACATCCCAAAATTATAATACAATAGACTCAAAAATCAAGATAATAGCCTAGCAGGTCATCATCCATATACAGTGATTCTCAGAAGCCTCTAGGAGCTCCAACAACTAGCCTAGCAAGCCATAGAGTTTCAGATATCACCATGCTTACCTACAATGCATGAACTACGTGAGCTAATACCCAGTAAGTAAAAATCATACATGATGAAGGGATAATCTAATACATATGCAATGCATTTATATGAGATCATGACAAAAATGCAAACTCATGTATCAAAAATAGTTCATTCAAAGTCATTTTCCATCATTGGGCCCTTGGCCCACCTACTATATATCGAATAGAGTTCTTAACAATATAAATAATCACATGGTCATAAATAGATTGACACAATCCGGGGGACATCTTCTGGGATCACTAGAGGTCCACCCTCTGTCTTCCCCTATAATCCTCCATAAGTTTTCCCATCTGCAGTGTCAATAAGGGTACAGTTAAGTGGTCCACCCTCTCGTGACCACCAGAGGCACACCCTCTATCAACCCCTATGATTTTTCAAGAAATAACACTCGTGACGTCCTAAAATATCACATAAGCACGCCTCATATGCCTCGGTACACTAGTAGTGGCTAACCAAAATATTTTCTTTTTAAAAATCATGTCTTAAATCATAACGTGTATGTAAGAACCTCAACTATGAGCATGTGTTATGCATGCACGTATAAATATTGATGAATGGCATGTTCAATGACATAACGGATCCCATGTTCCATCATCTAAGCAACGTATGCACTATAAGATATTTATAATACTCCAAGACACTCATCAAGACACAAGGATTACATTTAATATAAATAAATCAAGAAATACTATGCCCATATATTGTAGTTGCAAATGGATTTTCACTTACTTTTGATCGGTTGTGTATTACTTCTAGGTTTCTTAAGTATTACTCCTCAACCCTAGATGTGAAACAATCTGTAAAAATACAAGATATCAATCACCATCCTCAATTAACAAATTCATTATACCTAATGTAGTATAAAATTCTTGAATCTCAATTTAACTAAACAACCTTACCACTTAGAAACTATAACCGAATACAACATTCTATGTACCTTTGTTCTACATCTTAAATGTATACTAACCTCATTTAATTGATGTATTCTAACTCTTACAAATTTTTTCTAAATATTAGGGATCAAATGCACCACATCTATGCTGGAACATGTTAATGAACTAAATGGTACAGATTCACACTTCACATTTTCTTGCTGCTACATTAATTTGTATGATAATTTTGGCACCCTTAGACATATTCATTCACTCCAAAAAATTTATCACACTTAGCTAACATAAAAAAACAATGTAACCATGTCATATAATGGCTAAAACTCATGGATATAGCTTCCCAAGTTCAGCTCCCTTCACAGCATACTGAAATAGATTTTTCCTACCGTGACAATTTTACGCACTTCATGACATTAATGATTTTGGCACCCTTAAGTATATTCAATGACTCCCAAATTTTCACCATACTTATATAACATATAAAAAGAGATAACCAGGTTATATCCTTGCCAAAACTAATGGATTTAATTCTGTAAAATCATTCCCCTTCACATAGGACAGAATCTGAAATTCGATGGTGATAATTTTGAGCATCTCTTCAATATCATGCCCTATTTCAATGCCTAACCGATGAAAATTTATTCCAATACTCTTAACCCATATATAAATATGTATATGATGATAATTACAGGTTTTATTCAATATACCATATACTTTTGAAGCCTAAAACACAATAATACAACAAGGTGACAGTTTCTAGCACTAGTATTTTCTATCAAGTATTTGCAACCAAAAATCCTTTCTTTGTACACCAGCGCCTATCTAATAACATAATAACACATTTATAAGTAATATTTAAAGCTTAATAAGCCAATAAATCTCAAAATAAATCTGAAAGTCATGTTAAACCGAAGGTTAAGCTCACCTTTCTTTGCTTATTTTGCCTCCTTTTTCGGTTGGAATTACTTAGGACCTATTTAGAGAGCTTTTTCTATGTATTTAGAAGCTTAAATAGAGCAGAAGAAGGTTCAAGTCATGGCTGTTAGCTTAAGAGTGAAGAATAGGTTGAGGTGCTAGCTTGATAAGTCTAAGCATGAGGTGGCATAAACTTGAGATGGCATGTAATGGTATAATCTAATTTTCTCCCTTATCTTGAAGCCATAATCTTGTGTGTCTTACATATTCTTATTTGGTTGCAACCTATCTTAGTAACTATTCATTCCCGTAGCTAATTCCTATGTCCGTTCATTAAGTTCTTCACCCGAAAAATCATCGGTTCTTGCCCGATTGATAAGTTTGTACACCGATATTATTACAAACCTATGAACCTAGTTATATAATATTTAAATTATAGTATTATATGTCTATTTGTCTCAAGTGTATGATTTAAATATACATATAATATTAAAATTCATGATCGAACCGACTTACTTTCTATAAAATTTTCGGTGATACCTTTCAAATTCCTAAGGTTACCACGTATAACCTAGCACTATTTATTATATTGATACCTAAATTTCTTCTTATCTCAATACAAAATCAACCACTTAGGTTAGGAAATTCAATAACTAATACCGTGCAAGAGTTTCAAAATTAAATTTAATATTCAAGAATATCGTATAAAATAAAATAAATTATGTAATGTCAATAAAAATGCAAGTAGCATATAAAATTAGCACGTAATGCATGAATCATATTTGGGCAGGTGAGTAGTGAGATGTTCGGGTATCACACATTTCATGGTCATTGGCTCAGAAATCTTTAACCAAAATATGATGAATATTATACGAGAGTTTTTTAATAATTCATCACGGGTTAATAAGGCTAGAAGTGAAATCACAATTACTAAGTCAATTAGGATTTCAATTAATAATTCATGCATATACTTAATTAGGAGATTAGTTGTCGAAAGGACCGTACTTGTATGGTACTCATACCATAAATAGATACGCTTGCTAATTCACCTAAAACTAGATAATCAAAATAAACTGATAGATACTTTCCTTGACTTGTGAGGTTCCTAGAATTAAGGAGTTAATTCCAACATGAATTACTTATTTGAATTAATTAATCATAATATATTTTTATATTAATTAAGTTGCAAGAGTTGCAAGCCCGCTATTAGTTTAGTTGTAAACTTAATGGGTCACACATAAATAGGGATGTTCCACTTCTATGTAGAAAACAATCCAAGGAATTGGATTGAGTTAATTAATGAAGATTAATTAACTTGAGCTAAAATTAATTTTAGTTAAATTAATTCATCTAATTAAATAATATAATTATTTAATTGTACCTAATAAAGATAAAGGGCTCTTGAGAATGAATTAATTGATTGACTGAATCAACTAATTAATATGCTTTAAATTAATTTAACAAATTTAAATAATATGAATATTTGAATTGGGCCTAATTTAATTTGATGGCCTTATACAACTAATTAATTAGTTAATTATAATTAATTAATTAAATTGGATTTGATTAATTGATGGAGATCAATTTGAGTCAAAGTCCAAGTTAATGAACTCTAAGAGAAACCCATCAAGAGTCTTTAATTGGAGAATTAAAGTCTCCTTACCTTATATAGAAACAAATTAAAGACTTTTTGTTTCCAATGGAAATAAATCAAACACTCCTATTTAGATGTATACAAGATTAAGATAAAATAGGAAGGGATTGGAGACCTAATTTATTTAGGAATCCAACAAAGTAAGTGTTTATATACACTAAATCACTAGGGCCAAATTGTAATGCTTAGAAAAGTTAAATTTTTTGGCCCCCTTGCTTCAAAAAAATAAATCTCCTCTCTTTATATTTTTCTTAAGTCTTGCTCCATCAAAAGGTGGATATCAACTTGATTCTTTCAATCACTAGTTGATTTAAAAATTAAAGTTGCACTCTCAAATCTAGGTTAGAAATGCAAGATTAAAATTAACTAGCAAGAATTTTAATCTATGGACTTATCTGAGATGTGGATACTATTAGAGAGAAGTGCATGGATTCCTCAAGCAAATCAAAAGTTTCTAATCCCAAACCATGAGTTCAGTCGTTCAAAACATTATCAACAATAAGAGTGCAATTGAATCAGGTATATTCATGAATCTTTTATTTTTATTTAGCGAGTAATTTAATAACACAACCAACTAATCGCATCGAATCCGGGACTATATGTTTAAATTTGATTTATGCATGTTCTTATCTTAAAATTTATGTTGCGCGATGTCTTGCAATTTTCAAATACAATAGAGTATCCCAGAGTAATCCTGCAGGAAAGACCTACGTAGCACATACTTCCTATCAAGGAGGAAGATCGCGAGGAGACACGTCTTGAAGCTTCGAAGATATCCAAGGTATAACCATATGACCTTAACAATATCAAATAATAAAAAATAAAAATATAACATCAACACCGACGACAAACTAATATAGAAGTAGACAAATGTCTATATATTTGAATGGAATCCAAATCCATGTCTTAGAACTCTAGGCTTGCCACTTTAATTAGACTTTATTATAGGTGTACATAACGTGCTCCACCTAACTTACCCATTCAAACCACACCAAACCACCCATAATTCCTCGATTTTAAATTTTTAATAAATAGAGATAGTTTTTAAATATTAAAAACCCGTCACTTTCGAGTCTAAATGGGTTCAATAATTACAATCCGCTTTACATGCAACCCCAACCGCTATATACACATGTATAATTATATTACATATATGTATACACACATACATAATACATATACAATGTGTTTATTTAATATTTCTTACATATATTTTCATGAAAACTCAAATCTTTTTAATTCTGACTGTACTTTTATTTAAAGACAGGCTCACATTTTTATTTTTTCTTATAATTTATTTACATTCAATTTAAAACATTATTTTATATTTATAATATAATTATTTTCGAATTGTAACTACCAACAAATTAAAATACGAGAGTGTGCTTCAAATTTACTAACCAACAATCCACCAGCTAAATAAATTCGACCAACTTGAACTGCTCGATTTGCAAGGATAATTAAGTAATTCTCAAGTCACATGTATCGGGTCGAATAAAGTTTCACTTTAAAACCGTCCAAACCCGACCACTTACACCCCTAGGCTTCATTGCAAATTCAGTCATGACAATTCAACAAAAATAAAATCAAAAGTTCGTTATTCAATTCTTAAACATACTTTCAACGCGACAGCACAATGAGAGAGTCCTAGGATCTGGTGTTGAAAGAAATCATATTAAGGATTTGTGAAAGTATGGTCACGCGAACAAATCATGAGTTGTACATTTTTTAGAGACAAATTTCGAGGGTCACTTTTGGAAATCCAAAACTAGTTATTGGGTGTCCAAAAATCACCTAAACCAAAAGTAAAGAAGAGAGTTAAAAGGTGGAAAAGGGTAGCAACCCAAGATCAGTTGTCGCCCCATTGCATTGCATGCCCCCTCCTTTGGCGCCGCTGTCTATGCTTTGCCTTTGAGTTTCACACACACTTTCACACTTTTCCGCGTGTGTGAAATTAAGTTAGAGAAGATGGCAACTTTGTAGTGTTTGCCCTTAATTTGGGGAACTTCTTTCTAGACAATCCTATGCTGACATTCTGCACTCCTGTTTCCAATGCATATTTGTAAGGATTTTTCTAAATTTTTAAGGTTTTTGGTACTCCATTATGCCAAGTGATAGTAGGTGAAATTCTTGGGTAAAACAGGTAGATTAACACACTCAAATTCATTTAATATTATTGGATTAAAGGGAGATGGATGGTGAAAAATACTACCCTTCGTGTAATCTAGTGGCCGGAAATTGAGACTAACCCGTGATAGTAAATATATTGTTTGTTCTATCCAGAAGCAAATTTTTAGTTGATGCTGTTGACTAATTAATTTGGTTGTTTGTATAAATGCATATAACATTGAGTTATTTCAACAGTAAACAACATAGAAAAATTCTGTTATTTTCAAAGGTTTGTAATATCATAATTTTAGTTATTAGTAGAATAAATTAGTCCAAGCTTAAACAGTTTGACTCTATATTGTAGTAAGTAACTGATATTCAAATGTGGACATATATTGTATATTCATTCCTAGAAATGGAGTTACTTTTACTCTGCAAGAATTGCAAGAATTGAGTTTCGAAATTGTAATTAAATATATTGCATATGAAATTTTAGTTGTTTATTCTGATCTTATGGGGGATGATTAGGGGGAGATATGACAAGTTTTGGCATTTATAAGATGTAAGAATGAAGGTAAAAAATATACGTTATTGGACTTGATGCGAGACTTGGATTAGCATGTTAAGCAAGCCTTGATTACAAATCAATTTGTAGTGTTTTTTACTCACAAATAGTGAATTTGACGGGGGATAAATCACTTGGTAAATTGTGGAGCCCCATTGTTACCGCACCACCATTTGCAGGCGTGGAGGTGAGTTTTTTGGGTGTTTTTTTTAATATATGGAATTTTTGTGCAATTTCAACAAATCGCAAGGAGATTTTATGCAATTAACCCCTAAAATTCCCCGAAATTTTAAAACCAACCCAAATTTGAATTTCCGACCAATTTTTGAATTTTCTAACAAATTTAAACTAAATTTGGTACTGAGTTAATAGATAGTGGATAAAATTGCAAAACAGGTAAATAAAAAGTGAAACTTAGAAATAGATAAATTTAAAGGACCAAAAAAAAAATTTACCTTAAAATCTCGCAACCTTTTTCTTTTTTCTTCTTTTTTTTTGTTTTTTTGTTTTTTTTTGTTGGGGGGTGGGGGGGGGGGGGGGGGGGTGGGGGGGGAGGAGGAGGAGCTGGAAGAGAGTGATCCAAAACTAACTAATTAGTTTAACAAATAATCCTATGACACGGCATACCACAAACATTTAATGTGAAGGACATAGACTAGTAGAGAAAATATTGATTGATTTTGAATCTTAGATGAAGAATTTCAGCACCTCATGTTGGCAAAATTTCATTTCCGAAATCACAAACCTTGGACACATCGAATTATTATCATTAATATGTTGGGAGTGTCTGAAATAAGCCAATACGACAATTCATTCTCTGACTAATTTGATTAATCAAAGATTGCAAGCATGATCTAAAAGGTAGAATTAATATAATGACGACAAGGTACAAAAAGAAGGGATTGTTTGTGTTTTTTGGGTGGAGAACATTTGAGGTGCATGCGCAATAGAAGGAACAAAATGTTTGATTTGCACGAGTATAAACTAAGCATGAGAACCCTAAAAGTGAGATTGCTTCCCCTTTGATATCATTTTCTTCACCTTCTTCTCCTTCACGTCCCAAGGCAAAACCCTACCCCTTATACATTTCTCTTTAATTTCCTCTTTCTCTCTCTCTACACACACACACACACACACACACACATATATATATTTATATGTATATATGTATGTATATAACATTCCATGGGAGTGATCACCTTATGGTTTCTTTCTCATGTCTTGGCTTCTATATATATCTGCGGTAACACGATGGATACAATAGTAGCCTCATGTTTATTTTACATTTTTATGGTTTTCTCTTTTTTTTTCTTCCCTCATTTTATCGCTTTTTTTTAAACTTTAGTTGATTCCAATAATAAGAAATGTTATTTTTAGTTATGATATCATCCACGATAACTACAAGAAGTTAAATGCTTTTGAAACCACATTGTTCTAATTATTTTCTTCTTTTAATATATATATATTTTTTCTACGATTTGAGAGTGTATATAGGTTATATGCAAAGTCGAATGCATGAAAGTTACTTTCCCTTCTATAGCGTTTCTAATCAAATAAATTGTTAAATTTTATAATTACTTTCTAAAAGTAGTTAGTCTTGATCACAATTTCTTTAATTTCCTCTTTTCTTCAATGACCATAAAGACTTTCTTGCCTCATTAACATAATGTCCCACCCAAATTTCCTTTGATCCCACTTCCACATTGCCAACATCAACTTTGATTCCTTGTTTTCTTCCCACTTAAATAAGAAGCCTTAACTGATGATTGTGTTGTCTTTTATTGTTCAACATAGGACTATTTCATGACATCCTTAATTAGTTCAATTTAAATTGGCCCTTTTGGCTTTTGAATGGTACTAAGCATACATATTAATGATCACAATCTTGAAAATAACACATATTTTGAAACTAGATACATAAATAGCCAATTAAATGGTTGATGAAATGTCGAGAATTTTGAATTCTTTTTTTTTTTTTTTTTGTTTCCTTTTTCCTTGGTGGATGCATGTTTTTGGGAGTTAAAGAAAGCGATATTGGTGAGGTTCAATCCTAAGACGGATTTACACTTAAAATTTGTAAAGGACGATCTCAGATTGAGCCGCGCCAATATCACTTTCCATCCTTATTTAGGTTTTCTATATTTCAATTTTTTAATTAAAAAATAGACTAACTACTTTCAATATGCAGAGAATGATCATAAGTTACTGATCTCATGTTCAGCAGTTTCTGCTAAAAGTCCCGCATCAGAGTTTAGCTCTAATACGTACTGTAAGTTCCCACACCTCTCTATTCCATCTCTGTGTAAAGTGAGTTAGGGTTTCTTTACTTTGGTAACGTAACTGATCATTAGTTAGTCAGCCATCGTACTAAAGTGGGCTGTCATTGAAGCGGAGCAATTCGGTTTATGCTTGACTTGATATTATACAAGTTTTTGTTTGTGAATTTGTTCAAAAAAATATTTCTTCAAAACTCGGGCTTGATTTTGAAATAAATACAAGTTTCAAGCCGAACTGGAATTGGCCCAGTTATTATTTTTTTATTTCATTTTTAGTATGAAAAGTAAAGTAAATTTAAGTCACCATATAAAAACAACTAACAATCTCAAAACAAGGCTAAAATTTTTAGTATGACATTTTTGGGTGTGTTAGGTTTTTAAGTAAATTTTATAAAGTTTTATTGTATATTAATAATTGTTTAATATCATAAAATTTAGAGAAAAATATATAAAATCTCTCTAAACTTCATCTATGATCGCAAATACCCTCTAAACTTGCAAATGTAGCATTTACCTTCTAAATTAAATGTTTAGATAAAATTATAATTAATGCATCAATTTATATGCTTTTTAGTTTATTTTGAATATTTTGCACCCCAAATCCAATTTTAAATTTTTTTCTAATTAGAAAAATATTTTCAATTAATTTTTTTTAAATAATTAATAACCTAAGTAATTCAAATTTAAAAAATTTAAAGTAATAAATGAATACAATAAGTACCCAAAAAATATTAAATGTAAAAAAATATTTTAATTATTTGAATTCAAAATAAAGTGTTCACTATTTAATCGAAATGAATTCTGAACTCTTTTGAATAAAGGTAAATAAGTATATTTTTATAAACTTAGTTTAGATATATCTGTATATATTGAGTAAAAATAATTTATGCATTCTTATTCAAAGTAGTAAAAAATTAGTTGAAATATATCTTTATTTAGTATAAAATATATATAAATATATATCTAATATCAACATAGACCACTTATTTATTTATCCAAAAAAGTTCAAAATTCATTTAGAATAAATAGTTAATACTTTATTTTGAATTCAATTAATCAAAATAATACTCATTTATTATTTTAGTTTTTAAAATTTAAATTAGTTAAGTTATTAATTATTTTTAAAAAATATATATATTTTGCCCTAAAATTTATACTAATAATAATATTTTTATAGTTAAGCCTACCTCCACTCACGCGTGACTTGAATTAAAGTTTTGAGTCTTTACCTTCAAGGGCTTAAGTTGATATGAAATCACATTAAGCACGATTTTAAAATTATCAAATTAAACTTGCAAGTTTTGAGCCGGCGATATTCCTGCTTAATATTAATAGCAAACTAATAAGCATATATTACTAGATATGGTATGCCTAGCTACAAACTTCAGGTTTAAAGGATTGATATTAAAATTAGGCTTAAATTGAAATATGACTCGGCTAATATCATCATTTAAAATACAAATCTAGAAATAAGATCATGTAACTTTATTTCAACTTAATGTTTACTTAAGTTCACCGAAATGTGATGACCAATGGGTCTCAATTTTTTTCGTTAAGGGGGTTCATCGACTCGTGTTTGGATATAAAATCTATTTATGGATTTAAAAGTCTTTATTTTCATTTTATAATTTTGAGACAATACAATTTTTTTTTATCAAATGAAATACAGGATTCTTAAAGTAGTTATAACTTTAGTAAGAAAATACATAAATTGTATATTCTTAAATTGATTTTAGAATATCAAATTCGAAACTAAGTTGTTCGATCCAAATGCTCAAGTAACAGAAAAGGTATGCTTATTTTGGTTGTCCTCTAACTTTGAAACTTGCTTCATGAAATCAAAAAATTAAAATTTTAGGCTGTCATTTGTCAGTGCATCGGATTTGAATGGTCGTCATGACGGCATGCCGAAATAATATTGGATATACCACCAGGATCAAAGTAAGCTAAATTTAATTTATCGACATTAATAAATTTAGTTTATATACAAAAGAGGGAAGTTAGGGTTTTGTGCCGACCTTTTATTCCAGTCAGGAAAAAAAAAAAGAGAACACAAAAAGTAGAAAAAATAAAGTCTTAAGTTTTTTTATTTTGATCGAAGAAAATATTGTTATTAATATTTTTCTCACAAAATTTTTAATACTACAAACATTTGAATGTAGAAAGAAAATATTTGAGTTTGACGGTCAAGTAAGTAAGTGGATGTCAAAATTCTTAGCTTTTAACAACATTTTTTAAAAAATAAATATTGTGAGAATGTTTTCTACATGATCAAGAATGCTCTATAGTCTATGCCTCGGCGCAATTGCAAGTACTGTGCCATGCCATCTCCCAAATCTGTAAAATTTACAGTATCTTAAAACTATAAGAGATTGTTTTTTTCTATTGAGATATAAAATGATTGATAAAAATATTAATGAATATTATATATATTTTATTAAATTGTAAAAATGATATATTTATACCAAATCCAATCTAATATTTATATTGTATGATAAATGAGTAAGTGTGTGATAAGTGTTAGAGTAGGATGCCAACGCCCAATTGAACTGAGTGTATTATATTTTTTTCTTTTGTAAAGACAATTTTATTGAAAATTATATTAATAAAAATTATAATTTTTTTATCTTATGTCTTGCATCTTTTATTTCTGTACATTAGATAAAGTTCTTAAACCAAATTTAGTTATGGGGCATGGTCGCGCATATGATGGCGATCATTGAATATGCCTCTAAAACTTTGGTTTTAAATAAGTTTCAAGTCGAGAGTTTTTTGATATATGAAATCAAATAGTTCAGTAAGACTTGCACATATAACACATGCTCGTAAGACAAGGATGTCGCGTAGTAGAGACGCAAGTGCATGTATGCGAGTGTTTGTTAGGGAACAAATACATCGAACATGGCCTGTAAGAAATTCTTAGCTGGAGGCTTTGTCTCTCAAAATAAGAATTTCTGTGTTGCAATAATGCATGACTAGTCCTCGGACTTGAGACACGATGGTAGCCTTGTATGCATTTTACAGTACTTTGATATATCTTCTGATTGCTTAACAATCGCAAATGGAGTATGTTGGGTGTTGTACTGATGTGCATGGAGGTTTGTCAATGGCCAATTTAGATTTCGACACTTGTCTTTTTAAACAAGAGAATCTCTTATGTTTTCATAGTTCGTAATTCAAAGACCTATGCCAAAACAAGATGAATCGTGATTCATCATGAATCATTGGAACTTGAAATGGTATCACAATTATTAAATTATTTAGGGTTTTGACTTATAATTCATGCCCTAAATTCAATCGAGAGATTAGTTGTCGAAATGACCATACGTATATGGTACTCGCAACTAAAATAGGTTTACTTGTTATTTCACCTCAAATTAGTTTGTCATGATTACTTGCTAGGTGTTTTCATGGATAGTGAGGTTCTTAGAATTAAGGAGTTAATCTAAGTGGATTAATTAATTAGATTAATTAATTGAAATAATTATTATTTATAAATTATAAATATTGCAAGTCCACTACTAATTTAGTAGTGAACCTAAGAGGGTTACACATTTTTATGAAAAGTAACATTTCTAATTTTGAATTTTATTCAATGGTTCGAAATTAATTAATTAATATTAATTAATTGATTAATTAAGAGTTCTATTTAATTTAATGGTTAAATTAAATTATTCAATTAAATAATTAGATTATTTAATTGGACCTAATTTGATTAGAGAGCTCAATTGGAGTAAATTAAATTAATCATTTGAATTGATTTATGGATTTTTAAGTCGAGGCCCAAAAATTAATGTGGATCGCTTAAGAAGCCCACTAAAATATGAAGATAATAAATTAAATAAATATAATTTATTTAATTAACATATTTATAGATAAATAAATATAGTGACCGATATTATGGGATAAAATCGGCCACTAAGATTTAATTTATATACAAATATAATTTTAATAATATCAATAATGTATGTAGACAATTTATATACAAATACCAATATATCATATTTATTGGCCACTAAGATTTAATTTATATACAAATACATTATTGTCTACATACATTATTGATATTAATGTGAACTTTTTAAATCTATCTTTATATTATTTGAAGAGTTCAAATTAATATCAATAATATATGTAGACAATTTTGATAATTAATAGTCTCAAATTAGTTCAAAATTAATAAACTCTCCAAGAGTTGGAGAATGATTAAATTTTCAACCCCTATAAATGCTTATGGACGAAAATTACATCATTAATTCTGTAAATTTAAGCAAAAATTATTTTGTTCAAAGTCTTCTATTTTTTCTTTCCAAGAAAAAAAAAAGAAAAGAAAAAAAAAAGAAAAATGTTTTCTTGTTGTCTTGATTTTCTTATTCTTTAAAGAAAATAAGTTTCTTGTTATTATCTTCATATTATAGTTTCAAGAATTTAAAAAATTAATCTTTATTATTATTGAAAATTACTCCAGTTCTAGATTAGTAAACAATTAAATGGATACTAACGAATCCTTTTGATTGGTGTTATTATTTTGTATTGTGGACCTGATAGAGGGGAAATACTTGGATCCCTGCGAGTTCTGAAAGTTCAGGATAAGCAATTGATTGTTTCATTCTCTACAACAATCGGAGTGCATGAAAGGTATAATCCGATTTTATATTTGTTTATATATTTATTTGAATAAACGTGATTGTTAAAATCGCTTTCGAATCAAATGGATTTTTATGTTTGATAAAAAATTTAATATTTCACTACATATGTCTATGCGATTATAGTGAATCCAATAATAAGTTTACTAAATTTCCCTTAATTTTGAGTAATCGAGCCCTAGCTCATTCTTTCTTTTCCTTTACCCTCTTCAGCTATGATGAACAACAAGAACTAGATTCAATGACGGAGGAACAACGAGAACTAGAAATTACGTTGTGGGTATAAATGAACTCTCCCTCAACCATGAAGGTAATTTGTATTATTTGTTTAACTAAATCCTGCACTTTCTGCAGTACAACTATACAAAAGTGCAACCCTCTTTTGTAACCCAAGTAGAACGGGGAAGGAATCATCCCATTAGCACAAATCATTCACAAAATCTCAACTAAAATAGAGCACAATCATTTACATGTTTGTGAGCTCAGAGAGAAATCACTATCTTTTATAGTGGGAAAATGGCAACAAAATCTTGTTTCACTCAAATAACATTTTTTTAATATGAGTTTGTAGTGTTCTCCAAAATGTCAAAAAAAATTGAATTAATTTTGTACGTAATTGATATTTTTGGAGAAAATCAAAATTAGTTAATGAAAAGAAAAACTAAGGATATTTTCAACATGTTTCAAAAAAAATTTCGAGCCATGGAGAAACAGAGAAACAGTTCTCTTTGTGGGAAAGAAGAAGGTTTCCATTTGAGGGAAAATTCAATAATTTCAAATTTTAGCAATAAAAGAGACATTTTGCCAAGTAATTATTTTAGCTGGTCAGTTGGATTATTGAATCACACATTGGGCTTGGGATTACAATAGGCTTGAAATTCAAAATACTATCAGGGCTAGAGGATATCCAGCGATCCGCAACTAAAAAAATAAATAATGGAGCAGGTTGATATATTTTCTTAATATGGCCAATCAACAAAGTAAACAGGCCCTAAAAGATAATATACTCAAAGACAAACAAAGACTATTGTAGTTTGTATGATCAATCAACAAAGTAAACAAGCCCTAAAAATAATATACTCGAAGATAAACAAAGACTATTGTAGTTTGTACTTGTTGTTACACAAATTAAGACTTGCCTGCGAAATTACAAGGCCCATTCGAACAACTTCATGTCCTATTTGTGGATTTGGTTGTTGGAACACCCATAACAATGGATTCTACATGCCCTACAAGAAAAATAAATGATGTTGCTTCCACTTGAAGTGACACAGCGGTAAAGCGCTTGGGGCATCCTATAAAGAATCAGTGGTTCGAATCTTCTAATCTACATGCACTATAAAAAATAATATTGTTGACAATATGGTAAGTTACAATGTCAATTTGTCTCTAATAATATGTGTAAAGTGACTTACATTTTTTGTTTCAACACAATAAGGATGAGTAACAATAATTATGTCTAAGTTGTGACTATTGATATTTAATGACACATATCTACGTATATATATCACTAATTATCAATAATGATAATTTATATATTATTCTTGTGTTACTTTTCAATAGCGATAACTTATATACAAATTTTATTGCTATTAAAAATTATTATTGTGATGCACAAAAATTCTTTTTACTTAATATTTCTCATTACGACTTATATCCTCTTTTTCTTTTAGTGAAGGTGAATTTGAAAGATTTATTTTATATTTATTTTTTGAAAAAAATAATTAATTTCGTACAATCATTAATAACTAATTAATTATAGCTAATAACGAGATATCATTTCTTACATCAATATAAAGGAAGAGAAACAATCCCACATAATGTGGAACTTGAACCCAAACTTCATAATATTAAATTCTTGATGGTGGATAAAGGTCACCTGGTCCAAGATTGATGGCACTCTTCTTGTTCTACACTTGGTGTATATACAGTTGATATAAATTTATATTCAAATATCTTATTTTTCATAAAATGGGACACTTGATATTCATACATACACGTCATATAACACGGATATTACCCTATTCAAAGTGGTTGTAGCACTACTTTTTCAGATGATTATTTACTAGAGAAAAGCAACACCCTTTTTCAATGCCCTTCTAAATCCCCACAGCCCACACTGCCTATATTCTTTCAGTCAAAAAACTATTAGAATGAATTTTTAGGTTAACAAATTAATTTACTCATGGATTTTTTGGAAAACAATATTTTTTTAAGTGGTTGTTAGTATTTTTATTCCCCTGACTTTTAATGTAATTTGTTGAATATTATGTGAAAAAATCAATTTAAGTTATCAATCTGCAAAAGAAATACTATAACAAAATTAAAATGATGTTATTCTATTTGTATGGTTAAATTATAGCAGTTCTGCAGCCCTCTCCCCATCCTCTTTTTTTTAGACAAGTTATCAACTGTATCATTCAATATTATATTAAAATATCAAAACTAATTAAATATGATCAATGACTTATATATTTAAAGAAAAAAATTACTATCAAAGTAAATAAATACTCACATAATATTTGTTATATTCGAACCCAAGATTTATTTTAAATTGTGGAGTTTTGAAATCTCAATCATACCACTTAAATAAGACTACATTGGTGCAAGGTCTCATAAACATGGTATATTTTGTCATGTGTTTTAAAGGTTGAATTTGAATCAAAGAAGTAGGGAGCTAAGGATTTAAATTCACAATAAAAAAATTTATTAGACTTATTGGGATAATTTTAAGCTACTATAGATTTTGAAGTTGTTTAACAACTATTTCGAATTATGTGCTCAATCATTAATACGTATTTAAAATTCACATAATGTTAAAAGCATTTGAAATCTTTATCTTAAAATTATTCACTCAAATCCAAATCAATCAATCTAAATGCAACCTTAAAAATTTTGGCATCTTTATAAACAGAGTAGTATCCCAAGTCTCATTTGTAAAATTGTTTCTAACCTTGTTTTGGTCTAGAACTTTGTTAGATACTACAATCCAACTAGTCTATATGATCTGTAAAATGATACACTACACCTTATAATGCACGGGTTGCTATAGGTACACCTCACGTGATGATTATTTGTGAATATTATGCAAACCACAAATGCACAGTGTCAAATTTTAATATAACAGTGAGTTGAATATTGTATCTACAAGGATTGTAATAAAATATTATATCAAGTACCATAGTTTAAATAGTCCCAATTTTATCTAGAAAATCGAGTGATGTTTGTGAAACAAAGTAGAGTAAGATAAAAAATGCAAAAGAAAGAATGGAATTCTTAGAAACAATATAACAAATGCCTTATGAGCAAAAACATCTAGAGGAATGACTCACTTAATTATCACTTATGTTCTTCCTTCCAAAATATAACAATTCAAGTCAACAACACATGCAAGTTAAGAATTTTTAAGCTCATCAATTCCCTCTATTGAGTGTTAAATTAACTATGAGTTCCAACATGAATTTCAATATCTCTATAAAAAATAAAAAATAAAACTCTACAAAAGTTTTAATGAATTATTCTTCAAAACTTCAATGGTTTTGTAAGCTTCTCAACTCTATGATTCCTACGTTGTGTTATCCTTATAATCATGTATAATCTTCCCTCTCGTGTATCGAATCTCATATATCAAATAATCTCAATTAATGGCTAAATAATTAAGATGCAATACTAAACAAGGTAACACAAACAAGATGAATAATTTGAACTAATATTGTTTAGAACTCAAAACATAGGATCAAATAAGGTTATATTATCCTCTAGAAAGAAAAGTTCAGTTCATCATTGATGAATACAATTTCAAGAAATAGAAAAGAAATAGCATGAAAATTGTTCACCAATTTGTGAAGTGAGAGGAATGATTGAAGATCTCCTTATCTCCAAAAATAACTTCCTTGATTGATGCAAATCTTCTCTTCAACTTTTCAAGATGATTGCTTTATTTTATTCTCTCAATAGTTTTTTAAAAACCCCAAAAATCGTCCCCTCTTCTTCTTGGTTGTTTTTCCATTTTTATCTCCACCAAAATCCGTTTTTTTAGTAAGTTGTAGCCAACCTATTTCTTCTCCATCTTGTCCCCTCTTTTAGCAATCATTTCCCTTTTTTTAGTCTTCTTTTTCTTTATTTTATGATATACTTTTTAGCCCCTAAAATCTGGTTCAAGTGTCTCCCATCATCTCTTTTATTCCCTTAAAATCAGGTGACAAGAAAAGGTAGATCGTGTGCACAAAATGTGACCATGTTGGGGCATGCTCAGACCATGTTGGGGCATGCTCAAACCATGCCAGGCCATGCATTTTTGTGTTGAGGCATGCTCACGGCATTCTAGCTACTGGACTGGCATGCTCAGACCATGCTGCAACATGCACCTTTTCATTTTTGGGCCATACCATGGTATGGAATGACTATGTCGCGACATGCCTTTATCTTTTTTATATTTTAACTTGTTTTGTCCTTTATTTTTCTTCTTGACTTGTATTTTGGAGAGTTGTTATGTAATATATCTAAACACACATAAAAACTAGATTAATTACTTGAGATCAATCAAATAATCAATCTAGAAGTACTTAATTTGTTGGTATAAAACCAACTTATCAAATACCCCCAAACTTGAAGATTTGCTTGTCCTCAGGCATCAAACTTGAATTCTCAATAACAACCCCTTTATAAATCAAGTTACTAAAGTCAAGAAAGAATTTTCTAATATTTCATCTCAAAATATTAGAAAAATATACCAAGTTTACATATTAACATGCATATTGGTTTCACTTGACTTCATGGTCTTGTGTGTGTGAGTGTGAAAATAGTAGTTTATCAACTTGCATTTACCATTCGGATAGGTTTATAGCCAACTACTCCTATTTGATCCACTTTTAAAATACTTACCAAACTCCATAGGCTTGTTTTTCATATTAATCTATACTATTGTAGGTAGATCATAGCATTAAAAATCAAAAGGACTTCCAAAGCTTGTATTGTAATGCTTGGATAATGGTGGGAAAATATGAAAAATTGTAGCTAAAAATTACCCATTTTACACAATCATACTAGAACCTTTATGAATGAGCACCAACTTCTTCAACAATCCCTTCATTTTTCTTTATTGAACATCTCATTTTTCTTCTTTTTGATCTTGGATTACCCCCAAACTTATTTCTTTTGTTATATGCAATGGGGGTCTATTTATTTTAGGGAGTTCAAATCATACACCTCAATTCATAATCTCTTCATTTTTATCATTTTTTAATCTTTTTTTTTATTTTTGTTTTTTTCTTGAATACAGCAATCTATTCAAAAATAATTGTGTAAATGAGATGAAAAAGGATCAAAAATTAGAATTTTTCATAAAACTCGATAATGTGTATGGAGTGTCTAAAGAATTATTTCAATAGGCTCAAGAGGGGACACTAGGGAATAATTCAAGTATAAGTTGGCTTCAAAGGTTCAAACGGTCTAAAATGGCCTAAATCACCTCTCTAATACTATGTTACCTAGAATTTCACCCCCACTAGTGATCAAACAAGTATTAGAGATTGGTGGGATCATTTAGGAAATAATTAGACCTTATAAAATATCTCTAAATAATTAAATATAATTCAATAAATTACTTAGTGTATCAAAATTCACAAGACCTCATAAAGTAAATAAAACTATTTTTTTATGTTTAGACACGTAAACAAATGTACATATTCATTTTTTTCAATCATGCACATAGTTCATCACTAAACTTGACAATCAATAAACTAAACAAGTCAATAAACTAAACTTAACAAGCTACAAACAAGCATTGAACTTCTAAAGCAACAAGCAATTTTTGTAAACTCTTGAACTCCCCCCCAAACTAAATATTATGCATTGTCCTCAATGATTGAAAGAAATGTAAAACAAGAGGACTTTCCAGAAATTGGGTGGTGTTCAGTCCTGGGTGGGAGGGGCGTCATCAAATAAAGATGATGACTATGTAGGAAGAATTGGAGGTGGATAGAACTCAACAGTGGTGTCCCCCAAAGTAATACTTTGCATGGTCTACATATGTTAGATGTTGTACTCCATGTATGCATCAAATCCCTCAATGTGGCGATTCTATCATCTCCTCATGCACCGTATCTCTTCTTGCAAATGCTAAATGGAATCCTGAGGTCGAGGGTAGGATGTAATGGCAGTGTGCTCAATAGGGTCTATGTCCTCAACATGATTAGTATGAGGGATAGCTCTTCTCCTGGGTGGTGATCAGCTCTATTCTCCTCCTCAAGTATATATCCAGCACCAGAGGGGTAGGGACGTCCATTTCATGATATATAACTCATGATCTTGTCATGATCAATGAGTGAAGCAGGTTTTGCAACAACCTCTCTTTTATCCCAAGTGACTGCTGTCTGTTTGGCCAATGAACAGATGAGGGATGGCATGGCAAGCCCACCTAAGGAGCCTTTTTCGAATGATAAAATTAATAGACCCCTGAATATTGTAAGCCACATCAACACTTATGTTATGCATGATGGTATAAAGAAGAAGTGCTTAGCCTCTGTCAACATAGCTATAATGAGTGTTGGGTTGTATATTTGAACATATGAAGTAGCACCATGCCTTCCCTAAGCGATTGAGTTGGATGTTTTAAATTTATTGTAGCCACTCTGGTTGTTTGCCAATTTTGACCATTTGGTACTGGGCTCACAAAGGGTTTGAGTTATATGCTCAAGGTCTAGTGGCTCGACTAAGAATTTTCTTATTTTCTCTCTATTGATGTCGGGAAGACGGTAGTAAGCTTGGAAGGCCTATTTATCATAGAACACCCTCTTACCCTAGACAAAGACTTGACGGAGGTTATGCTCTCCCGTATTAGCATAAAATTCCTAAACAACTTCAATCACCGCCAGTTTAGGTTGTGCCGTGAGGTGTATCTATTGCTTAGTTCTGATCATGGTGGAAAGGTCCCTATCATTCCTAGAATTAGGATGAAGGCCCCTCTCTGGGATTAGATTTTTCTCATAGAGCTTGTGGTATCTCTCATTCGCCTCGGCACTCACAAAGCGCATTTTGTCGAATGAAGAAGCAACCAGGGCCTTGCCTTTTTCTATTTATTTCTTTGGGGCCAAATCTGTAAAATGCATGTAAGAAGAATAAATGCCAAAAATGAAAGTAGCTTATAAGCATTTCACGTGATGTTACCTCACTTTCTCTTATAAAGCTAGGTTGACATGAAAATGGAGTGTTTGAATTCATTTACCAACTATTTCATGTAATATGTACGGGAAATTGGTATTTTTGATGAAAATATTGATTATGCATTCAATATGGATAATGAAACCTCAAATCTCAAGCAATATATCATCAAAATTTTAACTTAATTGGTAATATTCATGAGAAACAAATGATTAAGCTCAAAATTACAATGCACATCAAGTGTTTGTAAAAAGTTCTTAACCAAATTTTCAAGAGAATATGAACTTTGAGCACAATGTATCAACCCCCAAGCATCAATTCATCAACCAACAACAACATCAAGCTTAAGAGATTGAAGACTTATTGCAAATTTGGCAAGAATTGGTTAAAATTCGAATGTGAGTGAAAAATTCCCACAATTGAGTTTTTTAAGTTGAATCCTCAAAAATCCACCAATTAATTTGATTAGAAGTGAGTTAATGTGATTAAATATGATATGATGCACCTTCTAACTAGTTTATAATGAAAACATTTAGTAGAAATTGGGGAATAGGTGTTTGGAGTTTGAGAGAAAGGGGATTTTGTTTAGATGAGTTTTAAAGAATTTAGTCCTTCATTCGGATTTCAAGCTCTTCTATACTCGCATATCGCAGCATGCTCTGACCATGCTGCAACAAGTTTCCATGCTAACTCGCATGTCATGGCATGGTCAACCCCGTGCCACGACATACTCTAGAGCCATGTTGTGGCATGCTAGCTACTAGACTAGCATGTTGCGTCATGCTCCAAGCTAAAGAGCTATACCGCGGCATGCTCACAACATGCTTTTTATATGTCGCGGCATGCTTTTTCTCTCTCTCCTTTTTTTTTAGGATCAAATTTTTAGCCTTTAATCCTACAAAATTGAGTAAATCAAGGAACAATTATCATGATATGAAACAACACCACAAAAACAACAAGAAATAGAACAACATACACAAAAATAAGAAAAGAGAGCTTGGGTTGCCTCTCAAAAAGTGCTTTATTTAAAGTCTTTAGCTAGACCGAAACCGAATACCTTAGGTTGTTTCTCCAAGTGAAAGATTAGATATCTTTCAGATTTCATTTCTGTAATAATATTTCAACCTTTGTCCATTGACACGAAATAAAGAGCCATCCTTACCTTTGAACTCAACTGCCTCAAATGAAAATATCTTGTTGACAATGAAGGGACCGAACCATCTAGATTTTAATTTTCTAGGAAAAAGTTTTAATCTAGAATTGAAAAATAACACAAGTTGTCTGAGTTGAAATTTCCTTCTCAAGATCATTTTGTTATGCCATTATTTTGTTCTTTCTTTAAATTAGCATTTTTATAGGCATCAAGCCTAAATTTAAGTTGCAATAATCTTTTTTCTCCAATTACCTTTGTATCAAAATAAAACTATTGCACAACCCAATATGCTCTATGTTCTAGCTCAACAGGAAGGTGACAAGCTTTTCCAAAAATAATTGATAAGGAGAAATACCTATAGGAGTTTTATATGCTCTGCGGTATACCCACAATGCATCATCAAGCTTATGTGCCCAATTTTTTCGATTAATGCTTACCGTTTTCTCAAGGATTTGCTTCTCTTCCCAGTTTGAGATTTTTACTTGTCCATTTGATTGAGGATAGTATACAATAGCTACTTTGTGTCTTACACCATACTTAGCCAAAAGGTTATTAAACATTTTATTGAAAAATTGACAACCTTCATCATTTACAATTGCTCTAGGTGTGCCGAAATGAGTAAAAATATATTTGTGTAAGAATTTAAGCACTACTTACCATCATTAGTAGGTGTGGCAATTACTTCTATCCACTTGAAAACATAATCCACATCAAGCAAAATATATGATCGGCCATTTGATGGATGAAATAGTCCCATGAAGTCAATCTTTCAAAAATTAAATAGTTTAATTTCCATTATATTTGTCAAAGGAAGCTCATGGCATCTAGTAATCATTCCAACCCTTTAACATTAGTCATATGTCTGCACAAAAGCATAACAATCCTTAAACAAAGTTGGCCAATAAAAAGTGGATTGTAAGGCATTAGAAGTTGTCCTTGTAGATCCAAAATGACCACCACATGTGGATGAATGACAATACTTTAGAATTTCATTTGTTTTCTCCATTGGAATGCATATCCGAATTACAGAATTTGAACACCTTTTGAAGAGTAAGGGATCATCCCATAAATATGATTTCACATCATATAAAAATTTTTTCTTTTGATGATATGTGAGGTCCAGAGGCAACAATCGAACTACAAGATAATTCACAAAATCTGCATACCAAGGTAAATTATCTTTGATTGCCAAAATAAACTCATATCGGAAAACTTCTTTAATTGGCCCTTCAAAATTCTCATTTTTCGATTCCAACCTCGATAAGTAATCAACCACCATATTTTCACTTCTCTTCTTATCTTTGATTTCAAGATCAAATTCCTAAAGAAGGAGTATCCGCCAGATTAGCCTTGGTTTTGCATCTTTTTTAGCAAAGAGGTACCTAATAGCAACATGATCGGTATGCACTATCACCTTAATACTAATGAGATAAGCACAAAATTTATCAAATGCAGAAAACAATAGCTAACAACTCTTTTTCAATGGTGGTGTAATTTTATTGGGCATCATCAAGTGTTCGTCTTGCATAGTAAATGACCCTAAAAATATTATCTCTTCTTTATCCCAACACCGCTCAAACTGCATAGCATCACACATAAGCTCAAATGGTTAGGTCCAATTTGATACCACCATAATAGGAGCTAGAATGAGAGCCTTCTTAATGTGATCAAAGGTCTATAGGCAATAAACATTAAAATCAAATGACTTATCTTTTTCCAAAAGGTTGCATAAAGATTTTACAATTTTTGAAAAATCTTTAATGAATTTTTTATAAAACCCAACATGTCCTAAAAAACTGCGAATAACTTTCACTTTGATTGGTGGTGGAAGTTTTTCAATAACAATGATTTTTTGCTCAGTCTACCTTAAGTCCTTCGGAGGACACTCGGTGACATAAAAAAATACTTTCTTTTACCATAAAATGACATTTTTTTCCAATTTAAAATAAGGTTAGTCTCCTCACATCTCTGCAAAACAAGAGAAAGATTATGTAGACATATATCTAATGAGAAGCAAATGCTGAAAAATCATCCATAAAAATTTCCATTATGTTTTCCACCATATCATGAAAAATTGCCATCATGTATTTTTGAAATGTGGATGGGGCATCTCATAATCCAAATGGGATTCTTCAAAAAAAAAATACCATAAGGACATGTGAATGTTGTTTTCTCTTGGTCTTCAGGTGCTATGACAATTTGATTGTACCCCAAATAACTATCAAGAAAATAATAGTATTGATACCCTAGAAGTCGGTCTAACATTTGATCAATAAATGGGAGGGAAAATGGTCTTTTTGAGTAGCTTTGTTAAGTTTTCTATAATCAATATATACTCGCCAACATGTGACCGTTCTTGTTCATTGTTGTCATTTTGAATTATAGTCAAGCCACCCTTTTTTGGAACTACTTGAACTATTAGAAATTGTATAAATAATTCCAGCATTCAACCATTTCAAGACTTCATTTCTTACAACCTCTTTCATTATAGGATTTAATTTACACTGACGTTCAATTAACGATTTATAAGATTCTTCTATTAATATTTTATGCATGATAATTGAAGGACTAATACCTTTTAAATCAAAAATTAACCATCCAATAGCTAATTTATGCTCTCATAAAATATGAAGCAACTTCTCAACCTCTAAAAAAGATAAGGATGTTAAAAATAATTACCAGATAAGTGTTGTTAGCACCTAGAAATTCATACCGCAAAAGCTCGAGAAGTGCTTTCAATTCCGGTGATATTGTTTATTCCTTAATTGTGATATCTCATATTGCTTCCTTGCATTTATCCTTTTTCAACTCCACCTCTCCTGATTCAAGATAGAGTAAGTAATGCATTAAATCCTCATTATCAGAGTAAGTAATGCATTAAATCCTCATTATCAATATCATGGTCATTACCTTGCATTATGAAATTAACAATGTATCGCTTTAAAAGTTCGGTAGAAATTTGTTTGAGAAAATAATCATGTAAGCAAGTTTCTAACATTTCAATCCTATTACAAGTATGTGATTCCTCTTGAAACTTCAATGCACGATAAATGTTAAACATCACTTCTTCCTCATTAACTCTTAGAGTTAATTCACCACGTAGCAAGGAATGGTCGACCAAGAATTAAAGAAATTTCTTTGTCTTTCTCTATATCTAACACCATAAAATTTGCAGGAAATATGAATTTATCCACTTTTATCATTACATTTTCAACAACTCCTCTTGGATAGGTGAGAAACCTATCCATCAATTGTAAGGTGATAGTGGATGACTTGACTTCTCCAATTCCTAATTTTTTGAAAATAGAAAATGAGATCAAATTAATACTTGCTCCAAGATCATATAATGCTTTATCAAAGAAAGATTCTCCTAAGGTACAATAAATAGTAAAACTCCCTCAATCCTTCATTTTTTGAGGAAGTTTTTTTATGTAAAATAGCACTACATTTCTTTATGAGATTCAGAATTTCAAATTCCACTAATCGCCTTTTTCTTGACATCACATCTTTCATGAACTTGGCGTGGTTGGGCATTTGCACAAGAGCATTTGCAAAAGGAATGTTGATATGATTTTTCTTAAAGATTTCCAAAAAAATTTCAAATTTTGAATCAATCTTTTTATTTTGAAATCTTTGTGGAAAAGGAATGGGAATATTAAATTTAGGAGAATTTTCAAAGTTAGGAGTAGATTTTAGCTTCTCAATCCCTATTTGTTCATTTCATTATCTTTCTTCTTCTTTTGGTTGTTTCTCTATAGGACTTTGACTTGAAGTGCTTGCCATTGGCTCATCAATATTTGACTTTTCATTTACAGCCTTTGATATTGGTTCCACTTCGAAGTTGGATAACTTTGCAATGATCCCTTGGATTGATTTCCATTTCACTTGGAAAGTTTTCTTTATGCTTTTTAGCATTAATTTCAGTAGCAAGCTGTCCAATTTAATTGATTTCATTTGAGCTCCTAAACTTGAAGTTAGTTGTCCCAATTGAGTCTCAATGTTGTCTATCTTTGTTTTATCTTTATTCAATCGGATTCTTGTCTCGCCAATGAAAGTGCTTAGCAGATCCTCCAATTATGCCTTTTTATCACCCACTTGAGAGTTGAGATTTAGTGAATTATTATAATCTAGTGGGTGTTGAAGCACTTTTCGATTATTGGTGTAGGAAAAGTTTTCATGATTTCTAAGCCCGAGATGATAGTGAGTAGGTAATTGATTTCCCCTGAAATTGAAATTTTAGTTATTGACAAAGTTTACCTGTTTATTATCTTTTGTTTCCATCAATGAAGTGCTAGTGGATGCCATAGAATCCATTCATTGAGAAGCTCCATTAGAAGCCCAAGCTACAAATTGGTTAGAAAGTGTAGAAATTTATTCAACTAATTATGTACATGAATCTACCTCAAGAATACAGGCAACTTTTTAATGGAAGACCTCTCGAAAGGCCATTGATAACTATTATTAGCCATTTCCTCAAGAAAAATATGGGCTTCGTCTGTGGTCTTAGACATTAAAGTCCTACCTATGGCAATATATATTGTGGTCTGAGTTTGCTCATTCAAACCATTGTAGAAGTATTGTACCTGTTGCCAATTCTCATAACCATGTTCAGGACACCTTCTTAGAAAATCCTTAAACCTCTCCCAAACTTCAATAGTGGCTCAAAATCTTGTTAGTGGAATTGAGCTATCTCACTCTTGAGTTGAGGTATCTTGCTTGGTGGAAAGTACTTAATAAGAAGATTTTATGTCAAGTCATTCCAACTCGGTGTGCTACTTAGTGCAAAAGATTGTAACCATAGCCTAACTTTATCTCGGAATGAGAATGGAAATAAGAAAAGTCTAATGGTATCGTCGGGCACTCTATTCATTTTGATAGTGTCACAAATCTCCAAAAACATGGCTAAGTGTGCATTAGGATGTTCTAACGCACTTTCTCAAAATTGATTCTGTTGCACCATGCTAATGAGAGCCAGTTTAAGCTCAAAATTATTGGCATTGATCAGTTGTCGAGCTATCTTGGAGTAATTTTAGTTCATGGTTGGTTGAAAATAGTCCCAGATAGCATGCTGCAATGGTGGTTGTTGCAGTAGAAGACTGGCATTCATATTGGCATTGTTGATGTTATTCGCCATGGCTTGATTGTCAAATATTTTTGCTGCTCTAATAGCTCAAAGAGTTCGTTCGATTTCTGGATTAAAATAACCCAAGTCAAGAATCTTAGGCATACAAATATATATAATCCAATGTAAGACAAGACAACATCGAAATATAGGAAGAAAGTAAAAATAATCTAAACTAAAATCAAGACTAAGTCATAACAACATTAATGTAATTATAATAAAACAATCCCCAGCAATGGCGTCAAAAACTTATTTGTGAATATTATGCAAACCGCAAGTGCACTATTTTAATACAACAGTGAGTTGAGTATCGTATCTATAAGGATTGTAATAAAAAATTGCATCAAATACCATAGTTCAAATAGTCCCAATTTTATCTAGAAAATCAAGTGATGATTGAGAAACAAAGTAGAGTAACATAAAAAATACAAAAGCGAGAGTGGAGTTTTTAGAAACAATATAACAAACAACTTATGAGCAAGAAATTTTAGACAAATGACTCTCCTAATTATCACCTATGTTCTACCTTCCAAAATATACTAATTTAAATCAACAACACATGTAAGTTAAGAATTCCTAAGCTCATCAATTCCCTCTCCAAGTGCCCAATTGACTATGAATTCCATTATGAATTTCAATATCTCTATAAAAATTCAAGAATAAAACTCTACAAAAGTTCAATGAATTATTCTTCAAAACTTCAAAGGTTTCATAAGCTTCTTAACTCTATGATTCCTAGGTTGTGTTATTCTTATGATCATGTATAATCTTCCCTCTCTCGAGTATCGAATCTCATACATCAAATAATTTCAATTAATGGCCAAATAATCAAGATGCAGTACTAAACCAGATAATACAAACAAGATGAATAAATTTAACTAATATTGTTTGGAACTCAAAATATACAATCAAATAAGGTTGCATTATCCTCTGGAAAGAAAAGTTTAGTTCATTATGGATGAATACATTTTTAAGAGATACATAAGAAAGAGCATGGAAATTGTTAACCAATTTGTGAAATAAGATGAATAGTTGAAGTTCTCCTTGTCTCTAAGAATGGTTTCCTTGGTTGATACAAATCTTCTCATTGATTTCTCAAGATGATTGCTCCATTTTTTTCTCTAAAGAATCTTCTAAAAACCCTAGAAATCATCCCTCATTCTTCTTGGTTGTTCTTCCCTTTTTATCTCCACCAAAATCCCTCTTTTTAGCAAGTTGTAACCAAACCATTTCTTAGTCATCTTGTCTCCTCTTTTAGTAATTATTTTCCTTCTTTTTAGCCTCATTTCTCTTTATTTTATAACACACGTTTTAGCCCTTAAAATTTGGTTCAAGTGTCTCCCATCATATCTCTTTTATCCCTTAAAATCAGGTGATAAGAAAGAGTAGATCGCGTGTAGAAAATGTGACCATGCTGGGGCATGCTCAGACCATGACGGGGCATGCATTTTTATGCTGAGGCATGCTCGCGGCATGCTAGCTACTGGACTCGAATGTCGTGGCATGCTCAGACCATACCGCGGCATGCCCCTTTGTGCTTGTTTTTCTTCATTTCTAAGCCATGTTGTGGCATGGAATGATTATGTCGCGGCATGCCTTTTATCTTTTTCATATTTTTAGCTTGTTTTGTCCTTCATTTTTCTTCTTTATTTTCATTTTGGAGAGTTGTTGTGCAATGCATCAAAACACACATAAAAACTAGATAAATTGCTTGAGATCAATCAAATAATCAATCTAGAAGTACTTAATTTGATGGTATAAAGCCAACTTATCAATGATCTGCTACATTTTCTCCTCTACTCCACTAGTTGGGAAACATGCAAAACAGACGTCGGCTGACTCGGCGTAAGAAATCTGATGCTCAAGCCAGTTGGATGCTTGGAGAAAAAGATAAAAGCATGCAGAGAGTATATATCTGAGATATTAAGGTGTAACTTGTTTGCTGAGGTAAATTCTTCTATTTATAGATATCAAAGTAGGGGTAGAAAAAAGATTTCAAACCTCAATTTGTTATAACTACCTAGTGTACATGTAATCATGCTCATTGATTTACCCTAAATAAGATTTCCTATCACTTTTTAATCATAATCATTTCTCTTTGCTTTTCTATGTGACTATGCCCGATCTAGAAGGTACAGCTCCTTTAAGGTGAGACGACCTATAATGAAATAAGAGTAGGCGTGCAACGTGTAACTCACACAACACACATAATAGTCGCGCACCTTCATAGCTCATGTACCGAGCTAGCAGCCAACTAATCGCCCCTATGATTTTTTTCAAGATGAAGTTCATCGGTAGCCCAGTTTAATCATCAACCCTATAACCTTGCCCCTAGTTTGAGTTATAAAGATCAGACTTGACCTACTCCACATCATCTAGTCCCTTTTACTCTTTTTGGCTTGAAGTCTTGAAGGTAAGGCAGAGTACAAAAATATCTTTGACTTGGTAGTTATAGGGCTGGCGTATACACCTGTTTTCAAATTCTGGGCCCTTGGTATTTTGCGCCCATAATTACTCAAATTGATACCTTATCCTTTTACATGACTACTCTAATCCATCCATACACGTGTCATTATGATCTACGACTAGGGTTGTTGCTGCCTTTTGAGTTACCTCTCTCCCCCTATAAAAGAGGTTATGCTTCTTCTTTTTTCCTTTTTTTCCTATGGCCTTACTCCTCTTGGATAAGGTATACATATTTTTCTTTCTCAATTTTTTCTTTACATGCTCGATTTACCCTTGAATGTCTATTTATCCCGAGCCCCCAAAACCTCTTCATTCATTCCTCCCTTCCTTTCTCATAGTATTTCTCGCAATGAACTAGTACGTGAGTTGTCTAGTTATCACCCTACTGAGGTCAGGATAGCCAACCTAGATAGTCACCCTGCTTATTTAACCCATACTACTACCCTTTCTGAAACTAACTTGGTCAACCTTAGGGAGAACATAGGGATACCCGAAGATTTCAATGTAGTTCTCCCAGGTTACTGTGATAGGCCTCATAACCCTCCCCTTGGCTATGTCACTTTCTACATAGACCAATTGGAAGCAGGGATTAGGTTTTTTGTACCTGATCTATTTTATCATATCTTTATAAGCTTCAGTATCCTTTTGATGCAGCTCGTTTCTAACTATTTTTAACTCATGGTCAATTTTTGGATGGCAATTAACCACTTCGGATATAAGCCCAACCACAAAATGTGGCAACTTTTTTCCATGCAAAAACATCTAAACCAGGCCCCTTTTATATTACATCTCGTGCCTTAGCAAGATTTCTGTAAGGGACTCTAAGTTCCTTTCGTGATTGGAAGAAAATGTATTTTTCATTTCTTCTCCTGATCCTTAGAATTTTCCCACTACTTGGATCCCTGACCTACCTCATCAAGGTCACGTGCCTATGCTTGACTCAGCCACCCAATCCTTAGCTCATCGATTAAACCACATTCCTTACCATATAGGTTTACTAGCCAATTCATGGCCTCTGCTCTACCATTTTCAACTAAACCCAAAAGTTGTTCCGGTCACAACTCCCAATAGTATGTATACATATATATATATAAACAACTTGTGCAACATAATTTGTGCATGTATGCGTGTGTATAATATTTTTTTAGTTAGTTTAATAAAACATTGATAAAAGTAAAGTGCTTTCACATCCTGTAACAATATATATAAATAGGTGGTTATTAAAACATTAACAAGGTCTATCAAAATCATCACAAACTCAAACTCTCTCTCATAAAGGAGTTTTGAAAGTGATATACAAGATAAAGTCACTAATATAATACAATAAATTGTAAAATCAAAAGCACTTTCCACAAAATAGTTCAACAAGTCATCATCCAAGTACATTGATCTTTGAAAGCCTATAGGAGCTCCATCACCAGCCCAATAAACCAGATGTCTCAAATCTCACCATGCTCACCTACAATGTATGAACTGCATGAACTAATGCTTAATAAGTAAAAATCATTCATGGTAAGAGTATGATATAAAATCTCATGCAAAGTACATAATATACTTGCCATCCAATCAATTTAAATATTATCAACACATTAATTATAAATGCTTCAAGACGTACTATGTTCACACATTGTAGTTGCAAATGAATCTTTACTTACCTTTCACTTAGTTGGTAGCTTAGTCTAGATTTGTTTATTATTTCCCCTCCAATCTTAGATGTAAAATAGCCTGTAATATTACACAACATCAAGCACCATTCCCAATTTGGAAAGTTGAAAGCATAAAATATCATATTAAGACCTTAAACACCAAGTTATCTAGGTAACAATCAAGTTTTTACAAACTAAAACCTAATATAGTCCCTCAAATACATTAATTTCTCATCTTAGATACATGTAAATATCATATAATTGAAGTATTATAACTCTAATAGCATGTATCTAATTTTTAACACTCAATAGCAATATGTCTAGGTTGAAACATGCTAAGTTATCAAATGGGACATATTCACATTTTCATATTTTCTTGTTGTCCAATTTAGATGCATAATAATTTTGACATCCCTAAGTATATCCAATCACACCCAAATTTTTACCATACTTAGCTAAAACGTAGAGCAAGGTAATCATATATTATAATTATCTAAAATCACTTATTTACCTCAGCAAAACCAGCCCACTTATCACAACATAAAAACTATAAGTTTTATCATGACAATTTTGAGTGTCTGTTTAAATATCAAACCATATTTCAATTTATAACCTTCCAAACTTACATACATCACTAAAATAATATATAAACACATATATGGTTAAATATATAGGTTTGAATCAAGTTATTATACATATATAAAGCTTTAAAAACAAAAACCAGCAAGTATACAATTTCTGTCCCTATTGATTTTTATTGCGATTTTGCAACTAAAAATCCCTCTTTTATGAATTATAAGTTCACAGATAACATCCTAACATGATTATAAATAATAATATAAGTTAAAAATCATAAACCCTCAAACAATTCAAGAACTTAAATCAATAACATGAGTTAAGCTTACCTATGCATAAATTTAAACTTCTACTTGCTCCTCCTTACTTCCCTTTGCTTTCTTCAAATTTTTCTTTACTTGGAATCACTTGAGACAAACTTATAAAATTTAATATGAAGGTTTTGGAGGTGAAATAGCTCAGAAAATGATTTTTGGTCATGGTTCAAGGATAGAAATGAAGAAAAGTTGAGGTGGTAGCTTGAGTTGGCAAAGCTTGAGGTGTCAAGTGATGGTTCAAATATGATATTATTCACACCTTATACAACTCTAATCTAGTGTTTCTCAATATTTATTTATCTATTTACAGCCTATTTTAATTGCCATATGATCGGATAATAATTTTTTGCCCTAATTTCTTAACCGTTCATTCAGTCTCTAAACCCATTGACATCTGATTTTTAAATGATTGTCTAGTTTGCATTTTTAAAATCATATGCACATATGGACCTTATAATATAACACTTAAATCACATTATATCATGTCAAATATCCCAAGTATGTTATTAATTCATGGATGTATACTTTTAAAACACCTCGATATAATTAAATCGAATTATATAAGCTTACTAGTAACACATTTAACACTTCCAAAATTATAACATATGACCTATGAATATCCAATATATTGACCAATCTATTCTTTTTCTTATCTAAATATAGAATTACTTAATTAGGTTACGGGATCTCAACCACTAACATTAAGTGATAGCATTAGAGGTCTAACGATTAAGAATGCTATATAAGATGTCATGTTGATGTTAATGCAAATTAGCATATAAGTAACATGTAGTATATGAATTATATTGGCCAAGTGAGTAGTATGAGACTTGAGTATTATATATTTCCCTCCTTATTAAAATTTCATCCTCGAAATTTACTTATCGAAAGGGTTCTGGATACTTAACTTTCATATTATCTTCCATTTCCCTTGTAGCTTCTTCTGTTGACTAATTTCTCCATAATACTTTAACCAATGGTATCTTTTTATTTCTAAGTTGTTTTACTTCTCGTAGAAGAATATCTACAGGTCTTTCTTCATAACTCAAATCTGTTTTCACCTCTATAGGTTCATTCTTCAGAATATGAGATGGATTTGCAATATATTTCCTCAACATGAATACATGAATACATTGTGCAATTGAGACATTGATCCAAGTAGGTCGAGTTTGTAAGCAACATCTCCAATTCATTCAATAATATAAAATGGTCTAATATATATAGGACTGAGCTTTCATTTCTTTCCAAACCGCATAATCCCTTCAATGGAGATACCTTCAGAAATACTTGATCTCTTACTGCAAATTCTAACATTCTTCTTCTTTGATCAGCATAATTTTTCTATCGACTCTAGGCAGTCTGCATTCGTTGATGAATTTGTGTAACAACTTCTATCATTTCTCAAATTATATTTGGGTCTAAAAGCTTCTTTTCATGAACCTCATCCCAATGAACTTGAGATCTACATTTTCTACCATATAATGCTTTATAGGGGGTCATTCCAATAGTAGACTGATAGTTGTTATTATAGGAGAATTCCACTAAAGGTGAAAATTTGCTCCATTGATCATGAAAATCTAATACATAAGCTCTAAGCATATCTTCCAATATTTGTATTGTTCGCTCTAATTATCCATCAGTCTGAGGATGATATGCAGTACTAAAAGATAATTATATTCCCAATGCCTTGTGTAAACTCTTCCAGAACATAGACAAAAACCTTGAATCTCTATCAGAAATAATAGATAGTGGTACCATATGAAGTCTAACTACTTCCTACATATATATCTGTGCATAACGGTCCATAGAATAGGTGGAACAAATTGGAAGAAAGTGAGCAAATTTAGTTAGATTGTCAACAATAACCCAAATAGCGTCGTGACCTTTAACTATTTTAGGTAATCCCGACACAAAATCCATAGTAATTCTTTATCATTTCCATTCTAGAATAAATAAAGGTTGCAAGGTTCCTACTGGTCTTTGATGTTCTGCCTTTATTTGTTGACATGTTAAATATTGTTCTACAAATTGAGCAACATCTCTTTTCATACCTGGCTACCAGTAATGCGTTATCAAATCTTTATACATTTTAGTAGTTCCTGAATGTACTAAATACGGCATTGAATGTGCCTCTACCAAAATATCTTCCCGAATGTTGTCTACATTAGGCATATATAGTCTTTTTTAGAATCGCAAGATACCATTCTCTTACATATGAAAATCAGAAAACTTTCCTAAACTAATATCCTTCCTCATTTTAGTAACACATTCATCAACTTGTTGTCCCTATTGAATTCTATTAATCAGGGTCGGTTGAAGTGTCAAAGTTGTAACGCCACTTATCCCTATTGTACAATCTCTACATCCATTTTTTGTAGCTCTATTAATTCTGGTTTCTGAGTCAAAGCTAAAGTTGCAGTATTTTGTGTTGATTTCCTACTCAATGCATCAGCCACAACATTAGCCTTACCCGAATAATAGTTGATAACACAATCATAATCTTTCACCAACTCTAATCTCTTCGTTGTCGCATATTTAACTCTTTTTGGGTGAAGAAATATTTTAAGCTTTTGTGATCAGTATATATCTCATATCGTTCACCATACAAAATAATACCTCCATATCTTAAGTGCAAACACCACTACAACAAGCTCTAAATCATGTGTAGGATAATTCTTTTCATACTCTTTAAGCTGTCTGGATGCATATGCAACTACTTTACCATTTTACATCAATACACATCCCAACCCATTTTTCGAAGCAACACTATAAACTACAAAGCCTCTAGTACCTGATGGAATAGAAAGAATAGGAGCTGAAGTTATTATCTTCTTCAATTCTTGAAAACTTTTCTCACAAGCATTCATCTATTTAAATATCACACATTTTTTGGTTAATTGTGTCAAAGGAGAAGCTATCTTGGAGAATCCGTCCAGAAAACATCATAGTTTTGAAGGATTAGTAGGTTGTGACCAGCTATTAATAACTTCTACTTTACTTAGATCTACAGATATTCCCGCTCTCGATAATCCTAGAAATACCACTTGATCAATCCAAAATTCACATTTCTTAAATTTAGTATATAGTTGTTTCTCTTTCAAAACCTGTAAAACCATTCTTAGATGTTCACCATGCTCTTCTTTTGTGCTAGAGTAAATCAGGATATCATCAATAAATATAATAACAAATCTATCAAGAAAATTTTTAAATACCCAGTTCATCAAATCTATAAAAGTTTTTGGAGCATTTATCAACCTAAATGGCATCACCAAAGATTCATAATGTCCATATCTCGTGCTAAATATTGTCTTGGTGATATCATCCTCTTTTATTTTCAATTGATGGTACCTAGATCGCAGATCAATTTTTAAAAAGATAGATGCACCTTGGAGCTGATCAAATAAATCTTCAATTCTAGATAGAGGATACTTATTCTGGATTGTAACTTTATTTAAGTCTTGGTATTCTATACACAGTCACATTGTATCATCTTTCTTACGTACAAATAGAACTGGGGCACCCCATGGTGAAAAGTTGGGTCTAATAAAACTTTTATCCAATAATTCCTCTATTTGTACATTCAATTCTTTCAACTCAATTGGTGTCATTCGGTATGGAGATTTAGATATTAGATGTGTTCCTAGTTTTAGTTCAATGACAAACTCTATCTCACGATCTGGTGGTAATCTAGGAAGATCATCAGGAAATACTTCTGGATATTCATGAATAATTGGCACTTCACTAAGGATCGGATGGTGTTGTTCTTCAATGCCCATAGCACTCACCAAATACCCTTCACAACCACTATCCAATAATCATTGTGCTTTCAATGCTATAAAATCAAAAATTTGAAGCTTTTTACGATTCCAATAAAGGTGAATGATTCCTCTTCAAGGGGTTGAAAAGTCACTGTCTTTCTCTGACAATCTATAGTAGCACGATACTTTGACAACCAATTCATGTCCAAAATCATATCATAGTCATTCATGGCCAATACAATTAAATCAGCATAGAGTTCTCTATTTTCAATGGAAATAGCACAATCTCTTAAAATATGGTTAGTTTATTTTGAATCTCCAGAAGGAATTATCACATTGTAACTGACCTTAATATTATCAATTACTCTACCCAACCTCTTCACATACTCAGTGGATGTAAATGAGTGTGTAGCTCCAGAATCAAACAATACAAATGTTGGAGTGCCAAAGATAGAGAATTTACCTATTACCAGTGATGGGTTCGCCTCAGCATCTAATCTAGTGATGGTAAAGACTCTAGCTAGTACTTTTCTTTGTCCTGTTGGATTTGGATTATTTGGACATACTCTGGCAATATGTCCAACCTTCCCACACACAATGCAGGTTCTAGTCTCCATTGGGCAAACTCCACTATGCTGACCACCACATTTAAAACAAGCAGGTTGCGACATCGGTGCTTTGCCTTGATCAATCCTTGTACGCTTACTCTGATCCCACTATTACAGCCCTTGTCTTGGCTAGAATTTAGATTTTTTATTTTGCATTTGAAATGGTCTATTCTTTTCATTTTCAACCTATCATTACCCCTATCCTTGCTTAAATTATCATCGAATCTCCTAAGCACGGGAAATTCTAAGTTCAGTTTGTTCTGCCACTAAAGCTCTCTCAGTAATTTGTGAGTATGTCACTCCTTGGATTCCTGATATATTCACATCTCTTTATAGTTCTGGTCTCAAGACTTCAAGAAATCTTTCAACTTTCAATACATCAGTGTTGACCATATATGTAGCAAATCTGGATAACTGTTCAAACTTATGAATGTATTCTCCAACTATCATAGTTCCCTGTCGTAGCTGTATAAATTCATTCATCTTCATTGCACGAACTAAAGCTGTGAAGTATTTATTTCGAAACAACTCTTTGAATCTATCCCAAGTAATGACAATAGTGTCTTTGATGCTCCTCATTATATCCCACCAATGTCCAACACTGCCTCGAAGTATAAAGGATGCACACATCACTTTCTCTTCTTCTGAAACTCTACTATACTGAAACATGTTTCCAAGAGTTCTCAACCAATCTTCTGCAGTTGTAGGATCTAATGAATCCTCAAACACCGGTGGGTTTAGTTTTCTGAATCTTTCCCTAACTATCTCCACTTGTTCTACTCGGGGTTATAGTTGAACAGTTTCAGCCCTTGGTTGGTTGTCCACCCATATCCCTCTGTTGGATAAGTTGTTGAATTTGTTCTGATTGTAGTTCAACAAGCTTTGTAAGTCGATTACTCAAGATCATTATTCGGAATATGTGACTGCTCTCCTAGGGTTTTAGCTCCACTACTACTTTCATCCCTTGTTCTCACCATGATTGCAATACCATTTTTTTATAACAAATGGCCAATATAATTCATGAAATATATAATGAATTATAACATAAAATAAAAATTACTAGCATGGTTGTGTTCCACAAGTTCTAAGATCATGTATATGGACAGTCTACAGAATCAAGACCTAGGTTTAGATACCACCCGTCACAACCTCCCAACAATATATATATATATATATATATATATATATATATAAACAACCTATACAACATAATTTGTGCATGTATGCGTGTGTATAACTTTTTTTAAGTTAGTTTGGCAAAACATTGATAAAAGTAAAGTACTTTCATATCCTATAACACTTTATATACATAGGTAGTCATTAAAACATTAATAAGGTCTATCAAAATCATCACAAATTCAAACTCTCTGTCACAAAGGAGTTTTGAAATGATATACAAGATAAATCACTAATATAATACAATAAACTGTAAAATCAAAAGTACATCCCACAAAATAGCCCAATAGGTTGTCATCCAAGTACATTGATCTTTGAAAGCCTGCAGGAGCTCCACTGCCAGCCCAGTAAACTAGAGGTCTCAAGTCTCACCATGCTCACCTACAATGCATAAACTACATGAGCTAACGTTCAATAAGTAAAAATCATACATGGCAAGAGTATGATATAAAATCTCATGCAACTCATCTCTAAGACATGATGTTATAAACGTGTCAAATATGAGTACTCATAAATCAAAAAGTTATTAAAAATCAATTCATTTTATTGGGCCATTAGCCCACCTACTATGCATCGGATAAAGGTCTCCACAATATCAATAATCAAATGGCCATAAACAAATTGACTCAGCCCAATAGGGCCATCTCCTTGAATTACCAGAGGTTCACCCCCTGTCTTCACTTGTGATCCTCTAGAAGTCTTCCCACTGGCGAAATCAATAAGGGCACAGTCATGTGGTCCACCCTCTCATGACCACCAAAGGCACACCCCCTATCAACCCCTATCATCTTCCAAGAAGTAACACTCGCGGCACCCTAAAGTATCACATAAGCATGTCTCGCATGCCTCAATACACTAGTAGTGGTTAACCAAAACATTTTCTTTCTAAAAATCATTTCTCAAATCATATTGTGCATACAAGAACTTCAACTATACCCTTATGTCGTGCGTGCACATGTAAATGCTCATGAATAGTATATTCAATATGAATGCAAGTCATCTTCCTCTCTAACATGTTTTGAGAATCATAAGACTCTTAAAGTATATAATATATTTGTCATCCAATCAATTTAAATATCATCAACACATTAGGTATAAATGCTTCAAAACATACTATGTTCACGCATTGTAGTTGCAAATGAATCTTTACTTACCTTTCAATTGGTTGATGGCTTAGTCTAGATTTGTTTATTATTTCCTCTCCAATCTTAGATGTAAAATAGCCTGTAATATTACCCAACATCAAGCACCATTCCCAATTTGGCAAGTTGAAAGCATAAAATATCATACTAAGACCTTAAATACCAAGTTATCTATGTAACAATCAAGCTTTTACAAACTAAAACCCAATATAGTCCCGAAAATACATTAATTTATCATCTTAGATACATGTAAACATTATATAATTGAAGTATTATAACTCTAATAGCATGTGCCTAATTTTTAACACACAATAGCAACATGTCTAGGTTGAAACATGCTAAGTTATCAAATGGGATAGATTCACATTTTCATATATTCTTGCTATCCAATTTAGTTGCATGATAATTTTGACATCCCTAAGCATATCCAATCACTCCCAATTTTTTACCACACTTAGCTAACATGTAGAGAAATGTAATAATATTTTATAATTTCCTAAAATCACTGATTTACCTTAGCAAAATCAGCCCACTTATCACAGCACAAAAATTATAAGTTCTATCATGACAGTTTTGAGTGTTTCTTTAAATATCAAACCATATTTTAATTTTTAACCTCTCCAAACTTACACACATTACCAAAACTCATATATAAACACATATATGGTGAAATATATAGGTTTAACCAATTTATTATACATATATAAATCTTTAAAGACAAAAACTAGCAAGCATACAGTTTCTGTCCCTATTGATTTCTATTTCAATTTTGCAACTAAAAATCCCTCTTTTGTGAATTATAAGGCCATAGATAACATTCTAACATAATTATGAATAATAATATAATCTTTACAAATCATAAACCCTCAAACAATTCAAGAACTTAAATCAACAACATGAGTTAAGCTCACCTATGCACAAATTTAAACTTCTACTTGCTCCTCCTTACTTCCCTTTGCTTCCTTCACTTTTTTCTTTACTTGGAATCACTTGAGAGAAACTTATAAAATTTAATATGGAGGTTTTGGAGGTGAAATAGCTCAGAAAATAATTTTTGGTCATGGTTCAAGGAAAGAAATAAAGAAAGATTGAGGTGGTAACTTGAGTTGGCAAAGCTTATGGTGACAAAACTTGAGGTGTCAAGTGGTGGTTCAAATATGATATTATTCACACCTTACACAGCTCTAATCTAGTATTTTTCAATATTTATTTATCTATTTACAGCCTATTTTAATTGCCGTATGATCGGATAATAAATTTTTTCCCTAATTTCTTAACCATTCATTCGGTCGCTAAACCAATTGACATCCAATTTTTAAGTGATTGTCTAGTTTGCATTTCTAAAATCATATGCACATATGGACCTTGTAATATAATACTTAAATCACATTATATCATGTTTAATATCCCAAGTATGTTAATTCATGAATGTATACTTTTGAAACACCTCGATCTAATTTAATCGAATTATATAAGCTTACTAGTAACACCTTTAAACATATAACCTATGAACATCTAATATATTGACCAATCTATTCTTTTTCTTATCTAAATATAGAATTACTTAATTAGGTTATATGATCTCAACCACTAACATTAAGTGATAGCATTAGAGGTCTAACGATTAAGAATGCTATATAAGATGCTATGTAGATGTTAATGCAAATTAGTATATAAGTAACATGTAGTGTATGAATCATATTGGTCAAGTAAGTAGTGTGAGGTTGGGTATTACAGTTCAGCTCCCTCAACCTATAGGTACTAACTTTTATGTTAGACATTTTAATTCGACACTTAGTAAATACCTTCACTGTTTTCTTTTCTTATTTCTGATCAGTTGATGGAGTCCCGTTTACATGCTGCTTACCGTGCTTGAAAGGCAGCCAATGGGTTGGGTCATCTGGAAAGTCATGCCCAAGTTCCATTAACTAGTGCACCTACAACTCAACCCCTTATCTCTGTAGTTCGAGCTACAGCATCGGCTTCTCAGCTATCTCCACCATCATCTAGTCATTTTTTTCCTCCCCGACGTGCTACCCCTACTGCCTCTCGCAGCCTATGAAAATGGCCAGCTCTGGCCTGGGGCAGTAGCTCTGCCTCGGCCCAGCATCCTCGTCTCAGTGCTCCAACTTCCCTGAATGCCACATTCTTTACCAGCAGCTCGGTGCTAAAGATTAGGGATGGTAGCCTCTATGATGAGTGCTCTAAAGAGTGCCCAACTTTATAGATTGGCTTTTGAGATCTATGGATTATGACACTCGGATTAGTCATCTGGTAGATCATGCCTCGAAGGCAACATCTACTATCTCTGACTTGTCTTGATGGAGGATAAGATTTTACTAACTCTTTTTCTTTTTTTTAGGCTATCTGATACCTGAGTTCTCTAATGGCCGATCTGCAATTTGGGATTCCTACCTCGAAGGAGAAAGAGCTCAGAAAAGAAAATGAGGGCTTGCAGCAATGACTGCAACATGCCCAAGCTCATGCAGGCAAGATGGAGGCTAATTTCAAGATAGCCAAAAGTAAGCATGCCTCCCTGGATGAGAAAGTGGCCGAAGTGGAGAGCGATAGAACTAGAATGGAGTAGCAAATGTTGAAAGCCATCAGGAGGCCTCCATCTCTCAAACTAAAGGTCATGCAGCAGGCCTCCTCGCATGTCATACTGAGTGGGTCCAAGAGAAAGAAAGATTTTTATAGTCCCCCGAGTTCCTAGATCATCTTACCACTGGGGTTTTAGAATACCTGATCCATGGTTTCACACACTGCTTAGGACAGATCAAAGAATTGGTTATACCACTCTAGACCTAATCCTAGATCAGGCTGTTGAGAATGTTTCTCCCCTCCATGCTAGGTTAAATCCGGCAATTGATTTTGCAGTTCTTCAAAAACCCAAGCTATGATTATTTAACCTCAGAAAGACCTTGTTGCTCATCTTGTTCCCTATCAACCCACAGATGTTGTAGTTCCAACTCCTTAAGATCACAAGATTAGCCTGCCATCGACGTTGAAGATGACAACTCCAATGAGATAGGGAACCCTGAAGACGAGCGTGTTGTAATATAGCCTTTAAATGTTTATGACTATGGTGTAGAATAATTGTCACAACTATATTATTTAATAATATCTTCATGTTTTGCCTTCATCGATTTTTATTTAAGATCTGAGATAATTTTCAAGCAACTACATTATAGCTAAATCTCTTCACTTCAAGAGAACCAGATCATGCAAGAAATATATGCATTGCAGGGCTGTTCCAGCCCTTTCCAAGAACATAGATAGGAAATCTTTTTAAAACACAAGTATAATTGAACTCTTCATACTACTTTCATCCCTTCTTTATGTTTGGTTTGATCCTTAATGCCAGCATGACTTCTTATCATGTTAAAAGCATATGGCCCCTATGACAGCTCTTGCCCCCTAAATCAAAATGTATTACCTTTGAAAGGGATTTTGATTTTAACTTTAACAAGGGATTCAAGTTTTGCAAATGAGTTATGCATAGCCTAGCCAACACATTTTGTTTATTCATACTGATTCTAAGATGTTTTAAAAATAAAATACTTATGACCTCAATGAAGGCATGATTCTACATTTGTTGCTCCTCCAGAGCTCCCAACTTCTATTTTTGAATCTTCGTATCAGTCTGATATTTCATGGGTATAGAGATAGAGCTATGTTGTTTTTGAAGAATCTTTAAAAGTAATTTTTGAAGGAGTTCGATCTCTGTGAACCCTCTAAGGGACCTAAGAAGGCCGAGCTCAGTTAGCCCTGCCTTAGGGTTTTTTGTAAATTATTCCCCAAAGAGATCGAACTCTGTGAACCCTCTAAGGGACCTAATGAGGACGAGCTCTGCTGGCCCTACCTTAGGGTTTTTCTTAAATCATTCTTCAAAGAGGCCGGACTCTGCGAACCCTCTAAAGGACCTAAGGAGGCCAAGCTCAACTGGTCTTGCCTTAGGATTTTTCTTAAATCATTCCCCAAGGAGGTCGGTCTCTGCGAACCCTCCAAGGAACCTAAGGAGGCCGAGTTCAGCTCACCCTGCCTTGGGGTTTTTTCTTCTTTTTTCTCTTTTTCTTTTTTAGATTCGGACTCATTGACTCAAGATAATGCATTTCATTTATTCAAAAAGCTTTCAAATATTACACATAGAATTTTTTCAAATGGAAAACATTCCATAGCCTAGGTAACTTCCTCCATTGCCCATCTTATAGCTCGTACGCTCCTCCAGCTATTATTTTAGTGATCTTATAGGGGACTTCCCAATTCAACTCTAGTTTACCAGTTTGTTTCAAGACATCAGCTCATCACAGTATGAACTCCCCGACCTAGAAACTTATTTTCTTCATCTTCTGGGCATACCCAACTCGGATCCTACTCTTGTATATTTTCATCCACACATATGTCGGCTCTTTCTTCTCATCAACTCAATCTAACAATTCTTTCATGAGCTTATTATTTTGTTCCTCATTAAAATTTTGAATTCAGTGAGTTTTCATTCCAATTTCAGTAGGTATAACAGCTTTTGCCCTATACACTAAGTTGAACAGGGTCTCCCCTATTGTGGTTCTTAGGGTTGTGCGGTATGCCCATAAGACTGAATTTAATTCATCCCCCAACCTCTTCCTGCTCTATCAAGTCTAGCTTTAATTATAAGATTATATGATTAGTTACCTCAACTTGCCCGTTGGCCTGGGGGTGAGCTACTGAAGTGAAGTGTTGGTTGATTTTCATTTTAGTACACCGGCTCTTAACCTTTTTCCTTGGAACCGAGTACCATTATCAGATGTCAGATCATGCAGCACCCCATATATGCATATTATATTCTCCCATAGGAACTTCATGACCTGTGACTCAGTGATCTTAGCTACTAGTTTAACTTATACCCATTTGCTGACATAATCTACTGCTACTATCAAAAAAAAATTGCCCTGGGGCTAGGGGGAAAGGTTCGACAATATCAATCCCCCACTTAGAGAATGCGGGGCATGTTTCTAGCATTTTTCACAAGTCTTGGCTAAATTCTCAGCATCTTTCTTTAATGAGGGCTAGAAAAACCCAGCTCAGACTACCTTGGAGGCCAATGCATGACCTCTATCATGATCTTCACATTCTCCTTCATGAATTTTTCATAACACATAAGCACATTCTTCCTACGACAAGCATCTCAAATATGGTGCAGAGAAAGTTCGTTTATATAACGAATCATTGATAATGCAAAACCTAATAGCTCGTACCTAAAGTCGGTTGCTTCTCTTTTATCTTAGATAATTACCCATATTGTAAATACTCCAAGTTACTTGATCTCTAATCCTTTCTCCCTTTTACTATGGCTATTTCCTCTCCGATGTTGTGTTGGTAAGCTGTCAATAAGGTGATTTTCAAAGTTTTGCAATCAACAGTGGAGCTTGAAATCTTAGAAAGATAATTTGCTTTAACATTCTCAGCTCATGGAACCTAGTTTAACTCAAGTTTTTCAAACTATTGCTTCAACTGAAAAACCTGCTCGACATAATTTTACATCATTTCTTTACCATTCTTTCTATCTCGTCTCTCAAGTGACAACATTCCTCTGTGGTATGCATATACTTATTATGAAATGCACAAAAAATATTGTATTTAGGTTTTACCGGTGTTGATGAATAATTATTAGGTCATCTCAATCCTTTATGCCTTATAATTGCCATTAAGATATGTGCCCTAGGTGCTACGAGAAGAGTGAATTTTCTAGGCTCTCTTGGTACAGGCAAGAGCCCAGCTCGCTCATCATGCTTTGATTTTTTGACAAATCCTCCTACCTCCTTACTTGGTTCCCTCCTATCTTTTCTCTTATCCCCGACTTCCTCTTTCTTCATCCTCTGGGCTTCCTCCATATTGATGTGTTTTTTAATTTGAGCCAAAAGGTCATCAAAACTCTTAGCTAATTTTTTAGCCAACGACTTAAAGAATTCTCCATCCTGCAAACCTTAAGCCAGAGCATTGGAAAGTACCTCCTGGGTGGATGAAGGTATTTCTAAAGCAACAGTTGTAAATCTTTTTATATAGCTTCGTAGCAATTCATTGTCCTTTTTCCTCATACTAAACAAGGTCATAGGTATTTTCTAATTCTTTCTAGAGCTCGCAAACTGATGTAAAAAAGCAGAGCTAAATTTCTCAAATAATTAAATTGAGTTTGAATGTAACTGACTGAACCATTATTGTGTTGATTTGGATATGGTGGCTAGGAACTCTCTGCATTTTACCCCATCGAAGTATCTATGCAATAAGACTAAATTTTTTGAACCTGCACAGGTACTCCCATAGGTTAGTAGTACCTTCATATTCATAGTTGAATGACCTGAAATTGGTAGACATATCATCCATCATTACTTCTTCAGTGAAAAGGATTTTCTCTTTGTAACAAAATTCCTTACAACCATCTTCATTTTTATTTTCTTAAGTTCATTATGCAAGTCCTCCAACTTTTCAGCCACATCAGGTTTCTTTATCGGTGTCTTGCTTTGCCATTCCCTAGTATGACTCTCCTCTAGTTTTTCATGGTAGGGATGTTTTTTTGGTATTTCCCATGGAAGTAGATTAGCCTCCCTCCTCCACAAGGTTGTATCCACTGCGGTGGTGATCAAACAAGTCAGCTACTTCATAGTGAGTTGGTTGATATAGTTGCCAAATTCATGAGTGGTGCTTCTGCTGTCCGGAGCAGAGGATTTCCGCGCATCACTGGTGGTGGACTATCCTTTCCTACTAAATCCTGTACTTCTAGGCCATGGCTCCACCGGGAGGTTGGCAGAGCTTCGTTAGATGTATCTTCACCTTGGATTCCTTTTTCGGTCATCTCTCACACCTTAGCTCACAAACTTTCCTATAAACAGTGCTAACTTGTAATGCATTAGTTGTTGTAGGTGTTCTCAAGTGATGATCTGCTATCTTTTCTCCTCTACTCCACCTACAAGAAAACCTGCAAAACAGACGTCGGGTTGACCCGGCGTAAGGACATCGATGCTCAAGTCAGCTAGATGCTTGGAGAATAAGATAAAAGCATGCAGAGAGTATATATCTGAGATATGAAAGTGTAACCTATTTGTTAAGGTAAATTCCTCTATTTATAGATATCAAAACAGGGGTAAAAAGGAGATTTCAAACCTCAATTTATTATAACTGCCTGTTGTACACGTAATCATGCTCCTCGATTTATCCTAAATAAGACTTTCTGTCATTTTCCAACCATAACCATTTTTCTTTGCTTTTTCGCATGACCCTGCTCGATCTAGGAGGTGCAGATCCTTCAAGCTGAGATGACCTAAACTAAAATAAGAGTAGGTCTTGCAACATGTAACTCACACAACACACATAATAGGTCACATACCTTCATAGCTCATGTACTAAGCTAACAACCAACTGATCGCCCCTATAATTCTTTTCAAGATGAAGGTCATTGATAGCCCAATTTAATATCAACCATATAACCTAACCCCTGGTTTTAACTATAGAGATCAAATATGACTTACTCCACATCACACTTATTTCAATATTCTAGAGTCATATGAAGGAATTAATAAAGGAGTTTAAGAACATTCAAATTGCCAACTAGAAATAGTAGAGGAAACAACTTATGTTCATTTGGAATAGAAGGATTTTTGTTGATCATGTCATTCATCTGCGCATTATTGATGATGTACTTGTACGTAATTTTTTGTGTTCGCACAAATTTTACACTTTTTATTAATTTGAACAGAAAGTACATTTTTTATTTTTATTTTTATTTTTTAATTACAAAGTAGATTCCGCTAATTCTTGAATCCTTTGAAGACTTTGGTTTAGGGTCTGAAAAACATAATTTTCAATCAAAAAAATCATAAAATCTTGAGTGGATGCTTGAGATTCTAATAGGCTTGGCTGAATGGTAACTTATAGAATTTAAAAAAAGATGTTTGAGAGCTTATAAGCTCCTAAAAAAATACCTCTACCTTAACTTATTTTCAAATAAGATCTTATTTTAATAATTTTTGTTATTTTTGATAACTTTAATTACAAAATTGTCATTACTAACATTTTAAAAGTTTTATGATCTTATTTTATCCAAACACTTAACAACTTATTTTTAAAATAAGATATAACATCTTATAAACTCAAAAAATATTTTATAAGATATAAGAGCTTATAAAATCTTTTAAATAAGTTTAGCCAAATATCCTATGAATCGTGGGGAGAGATGTCTCTTCATCAATTCTTCTACTCAAGCATTGTGATATACATATGGAACTTCCAAGAAGTTGGACTTAGAAGATTGTGCAGTAGGCTCGGATGCTTGGAGAATGCATCTTGAAGATCTGTGGAACTCGAATGAGTTGTAGAGCCCTTTGATGCTTGAAAAAATTTTAAGTTCTGTGTATGGGCTCCTATGACCTCTTCATATAGATGTTTGAGTTTGAGGTAGAAAGTTGAGAAACCACTTGAACATCCTTTAGTTATTTCTTCAGTAGAGTGTTCATCCATCCCAAAACTATGGGAATAATTTGATATGTCATGGACCTTTAGATAAGAGTTATAAGATTTGTATACTTCTACACTTTTACTATTAAGAGTAATATTGAAATTTCGTTATACACATTATTACTTTAATTGAAAGATAGTTTTAGAAAAAAAATTCATTTTAAAAATTTGAGTCATTTTCTAGGATATTCTAAAAAGAAAATGACAGTAATAAAATTGGAATAGAAAGAGTAATATTTTAAAGAGATAATATCAAAACCATATTTTGAGTTGATTGGATCACATCATTACATAAATTCATGACCACTTTGCATATATTCATGACTACAATATGTAATAATTAGTCATTCAATTGGATGAATGAAAAGGCTTGTAACTCATGTAAATCATTCAATTGGTTGAATGGCAAGACATGTAACTTTGTGTATTTCTCTTCAATACTAAAGAAGAAAATATATTTCTCATATAAATCCAAGCTTACATATATACACATGTGAATAAAGAGAAAAAATACATACAAGTTTTTTCTTCATCTCTCTAAAATATATTTCTGTACTTAGAAAATATACTAAATACTAAAGAAGGCATGCACGTGAGCTTTGAAGGATGTTACATTTGTCAAATCTAAGTTGAGGTACTTTTTTATTTCATTTTGTCAATATATATGTAAAATTATTACGATCAATGAAATTTAAACTATAATAGTTTCTAACCGACAAGTAGAGAAATATTTGATGAGAAAAAAAATTCTTACTTCCAACTTTTCTCTCCATTTAAAGATCACCAAAACCTCATGTCTTTAAGACAAGTCCCCTGTCTCACACTTCCCTATTATTGGTTTCCAAATACAGAGTTTACAAACATAAAGTTTAAAAATTTGAGTTGGATGCTCCCTAAATCTAATCTTTCACCAATTCAATATATTCTATTATAATTTAATATTAATTCTTATATTATATATCATGCATGCAACGTATATATTTGTGATTTCAAATTTAGTTTGGGCCATAGTGAATTATACGTGCACGAGCGTATTATAGAATATAAAAACTATAACATTGTTACAAAAGTAGCATATACAGTCATGAGGCAACTCCACTTGCTGTGCCTTAAGGTTTTGAGTTAGATGCTTTCAGAATCTCATACTTCAAACTTTGGGCAAGGGACATTTGTTGGATTCAATAAGTGCACCCATCAAACTATTTTTTCCAACCTTTGTTACTTGAAACTCAACCCCTAGCTTTGTAATTTGATGTACTCAAGCAAACTTTGAGACAACAAAAAATATCAGAAGATCCATTGTTGGCCCCCAGTGTGTACTAGGTGGTGTGTGCAAGTGTTATTTTGAGTCAGCTAACCTTTGGAAAGTGGAGCTAATTCATGCAATTTCTATGACATATTTACCCCTTAGTGGGAAAAAAATGATGCTAATTCTCTTACTGTTGGTCACAGAAGTTGTTCAACTCTAATGTGAATATATGACTACTGAACTTTCACTTTTCTAGAATAATTTAGAGAATATTTTGAAGCCACTCTAGATTCTAGCTTGAAGTTGACACTGAAAAGAATCTTTAGCATAAGGAATATAATTAAGTTCAATACTGATTAATGGTTCCACTTAGATTGTGAGCTCCCCCTCAAGCTGTGAAGCATAAATGTTCTAAAGCTTTGTATTTATGCTGATTTTCTGGGAACACAATGTGGCTTTCCCTTGGACGTGGTAGACAGGCCAAAAGGGCTATGTATCTCTGTAAAAGATGCCCGGTTCTTTTTGCTTCTAAAATCTGGTTGTAATCACCAGTTCAATCAATCAGGAGGTTTTCATGCATACTCAGCCAGGCATCAGAACCAGCACACCAGCACTATTACATGATTCATGTAATAGAGTTCAGTACATTTATCAAGGGATGGATGGAGATTTCAAGTCATATTCCATAACAATAAGGAATCCCATCTCATAAAACTTGCATATTTATTATGCAAATCAATCCAAAAAGCTTATATTGGAAAAGGCAAGGATTAATGTTACAAGGTAGTAGGATAGAAGGATTTCAATGCTACTGTAAGGAACTCAGAAAGAAAAGATAAGGAGTTAACCAGCCATGTAAAATCGTGCTCACAAATTTTTTAAGCTTCAAACATTCAGAAAACTTACACCATAAACACCAGCAGCAATTATATAAATGCAACTTACATATCTCTGGAATCGATATCTATCCATTGTTATCACTTGAAAGCAAGGTTAGACGAAGGAAATGGCATTCCTTATTTACAATGATGTTTACCCGATGTTAGTGGGGGATCTCTTATACTCTTTGATTGGTTACTATTGAGTTGATGCATGCCATCTGGTTTCTTCTTGCGCCTTCCTGCTTGAGAAAACCGGCTGTGGCAAGATAGTATGGCAAGATCATTGAGTTCTTGCAGCGGTGTCAGAACCTTTACAACTTCATCCATTGAGGGGCGGGATTTAGTATCCCTGCTTAGGCAATTGTAAGCTAATTGAGATACCTTCTGTACACCTTTGATTGAGTAATTCAGTTCCAGCCGAGGGTCCACTAGCTGATAAACCTTTCGCTTGTCAGATAAATATGGCCGTGCCCACGTGACAAGATTCTGTTCTCCACTAGGCCTTTTTTTGTCCATCGACCTTCTACCGGTTAAAATTTCCAAGAGCACAACACCAAAGCTATAAACGTCGCTCTTTGAAGTCAAGTGTCCTGAGAGAAAAATATGCCAATCCATATTGATGTTTCTGATGGATCCTAAAGCTTATTCTAAGAAAATGAACAGCTTGAAATATGATTCAGAACTTATTAGACTGAAAGAGTTCAGTAATTGTAGCAGCCAGTTATCAGACCAAGAGCTTTTTTTAAAGAAGAAAAAGAAAAAAAAAAAAAAAAAAAAAAAAGTACTTTGTCTGCATCAAACAGATGCACTGAACTTCTATCCTACAAATTTCCTCAATGTTTAATAAATTTAAGCTCAATGAGAATATAAAGTCCTAGTAAAGATATTGGAATTACTCAAGGAATATAATGGCAATCATAGAATGTATGCCATGAGTAAGAGTTATATACCTGTCATCACATACTCCGGAGCAGCATAGCCGTATGTTCCAACAACCCTGGTAGAAACATGCGTTTTGTCTCCTTGTGGACCAGCTTTTGCCAAACCAAAATCTGAAAGCTTTGCGTTATATTCCTGAAAAAGGAAATGTTTTATTAGAAGTTTTGACTATGAAGCCATCGAATTTCTTGAATTCTTTATTCACATACCGAATCAAGCAAAATGTTTGATGTCTTGAAGTCTCGGTAAATGACAGGTTCAGGGCCACCATGGAGGAAGGCTAAGCCCTTCGCTGCTCCAAGTGCAATTTTGATCCTGTTGGACCAGGGAAGAGGTATGGTCCCTTCAATAGTTTTAACAACATCAGCACTCAGTTTCAAGAAACAATTTCCACATTGAACAATATAATTTAAGCATTTCTAAGAACCAAGCAACTGGATGGTTTACTTCATGTGCAAACTAAATATTCATGTTGAAATTCAAGTCGTATAAGATAATGGAACTACTAGCAAGTAGATGACACTGAAATCTAATCACAGGTAATGCATATAATATCCTTGACGATGACATGCACAGATTATAACTGGTGCTTGTCACAGTAACAAAGTTTATGCTTTGATTTGCCAGTGAAGTTCAACAGTGACCAGTATATAGCCTATAGGCTTCCCACTAGACATGAACTGGAATCATCCTTGAACTTAAACTTCATGTATATATCATAGTTTTTAGATTTATCAGACAAGTTATAATTATCACATTAGTGTACATTATCCAGTAAATAAAATTAGCATGTTATTTCTTTTCATTAAATCGTATGCAAACTATAATCTATGTATGGTATCTCTTTAGATAAGAAAAAGCAAATAAAAGGTCCCCAATCCTAAAAGTTTTGTGGTGTCAATATATTGGGTAGATGTGAGAAAATAAATTTTTTGGACAAAACCGGATTGGTTTGAAACCACATTGGTAAGATGCTAAGAGATCCTTGTGACTTAATACTGGACGCTATAAACCCTGTAGACAGAAGCTTGTGTTCTTTTTGGATTTTAGTAACTATGAATTCCATTCTCAGTTTGCTCGGTTACAAGTGCAATTCTAAGGAGTTAAAAAGAATGATTGAAGGTGGCATATCACTTACTCCTAAAAAGATGATTTTCAAGGCTTCCACGGGTCATGAATTCATAAACAAGTAGCCTTTGATCATCTTCAATGCAGTATCCAATAAGCTTAACAAGATTAGGATGATGAAGCTGTCCAAGAAAATCTACCTCTGCCTGCATTAAGAAAATCATCAATTATATGTGTCCTTCTGGAACCACCACTGTTTCAATTCGGACATCATTTTATTAACTATTGTCAAATAATCAACTAACCACCCATTCTCTATGGCCTTGAAGGCCATCAGGCTTCAAACTCTTGACTGCAACTGTGATCCCTGAACCGGGCTTTGCTGGTGCCGTTCCATTCTCCTCTATCCACCCTTTGAAAACATATCCGAAACCACCCTCCCAAGAATGCTATCGGGTCTAAAATTTCCTGTGGCTGCTTTTAGCTCCTGAAAACTAAATTGAAGCAGTTGGCGAGGTGGTTTCTTATCTAAAGGTAGTGGATCTGAATTGGGCTCTTCAGATGAGTTTCGAGCTTCATCCGGAGCACACATTTCCCGGTTGCTGGCATTCAAATATCGAGTCTCGGTAGCTGCATTAACAGAGCTGAAATGCTGAATAACTTGCTTTCTCATTGACATATATGTTGGAAAAAGTTCTGGTAACAGATTCAAGACCAAGAATGTAAAATTCTCAGAGAAGTATCATTGACATGAGACATATTTAAGCAGAACAAATGGTCAACATAGATAAAGTAACTAGCTACATGACTAAAGACAGACAATCAACATTGTTAGAATTCAACGGACTTAACAAACATATTTCAGATTCAACAATCTAGATAACTCATTAAAATCTTTTTGACTGCTCCTTTAAATGCTCATTTTCATATTAATTGCTGAGCAAAAACTTCACAGGCTTTTGAATTAACAGTAAAACCATTTCTTGGGACAGAGCAATTTCCCATTAAACTAAAGGTGATCTATGAAGACAATACATATTGGCTGACAGATAGCAAGAAAACAAAAAATTAAACAATTTAGACTCAACATACATATGTCAGCAAACTTGGGGAGTGGCTTAACAATTTCAACCTCTTGACGATTCACATCTTTGCTTGACAAAAACAGTAAAAAAATCAGAAATCATCATAAGGGTTAAAAAGATCAATGCTTGATTAGATAAAAGAAATCACTATACCAGCATCATAAACAAGACTACTCCTTGGGATGCTGGTAGCTGAGTTTCTTGAATCAGAGCTTTTACAGGCGCCTCTTAAACTGCACCTGAGAATAGCCCAACACCCACACTTCTTGTCCATGTTCTCTCTCAAAAGATTACACTTCTTTCATTTCATGGGCTCTCACTTGTGATGAGAGAGCGCATGAGAACAAGAAAACACTTATTTACCATGCTTAAGGAAGTGTGTTGGGGAGAGAGAGAGAGAGAGAGAGGAAAAAAAGGAGGAAAAAGAGCCAAAAGACCATGAGAGAGAAAGGGAATTGTTTGTTATTGTTGTTCCTGTGGAAATTGTAGGCATCATCATCGCCATCATCACATTGTGTACAAAAAGAACTTTTTTCCCACCACCTTTTCTGTGCGAATTGCCAGTTTCTCTCTCTTACCTTTCACTCCCAGTTATTGGAGAATTACTAAAAGGGGCATCCACAAGATTGTTCTGCGATTAACACGAAAAATTCTTTTGTGCAAAACTCCTAACTATATTGCTGTCATTTTATACATTTTGATACGGTGGTTTATTTCAACCACAGAATTCATAAGACCTCCGGTCTAGGAAAGTGTTTTCTGAGTGTCTGTCAAAATATTCTTATTTTGCACAATTTCTATTATTAATCTGTAAATTATTTTTTTTATTTTTGGGACGAGTAGAAATTTAACGGTTAGTCAATATTAAAAATTATTTTGAATTAAATATTAAAAAAAAATATTATTTTTAAATATCTAATTTGTGACATAATTACTACCGATCAAACAAGTTATTTCGAACAGTCCCATCAAAATATTAATAAGACTAAAATATCTATGATGAGATGTATTTGATTCATCGGGTATTATTCCAAAAGCGTTTGAACACATGATCTCCTCTTTGCAGTTTCACATCTTTTCATCAGATAAACATATTTCAATTTTTTTAACTTTTCTAAGAAGAAAATGTACCAATGCCTGCTAGCTATTCCAATAGACTCATAAAGATTATTTAATGAACTGCTGGGGCGAAACGTTGGAAGGTAAAAAAAAACAAAAATGAAAGAAAAAAAAAAAAGCAGTAAGTTGGAACAGAAAGTAGATTATCTTAAGCTTCTGGAAGCTCTGCGGAGTTGAACTTGGGTAATTTTGATATTTGTTATACTTCATTGATTGATGTAGGAAAAAACTAACAGCAAAAAGCACTTTTGTTTCATCCACTAGGATATTATTGCTTGGTTATGTCTCACCAGCATAATAATCATCAACTTACTCTTTTATTTGAATTGATGTCATTTTCATCATTAGGAATTCAGAAGCACTGCTCTCTTGGTAGGGTGAATGCAAACAAATTTATTGTAAAGATTGGAATAAAAAACTTGCCAAAATAATCAATCTTGGAATTCATAAAATGAACACTTTATTTTGATTTAATATTTTATTTTATAATTCGATATTATAAATTCATACTTAATCTACAAACTATTTATTTAAAATATATATTTAGTGTGAATAGTGTGCAATTACTAAATGAAATATAAGATTTAACGTCATTTTAAAACTGAGAATCTAAAATGTATAAAAATACTTCAAAGTGTCTTAACTAAATAAGGAAAAGGAAAACCAAAAGTGCAGTTGCCATTGGAGTAGGGTCTTATAAATACTATACAGATTCATTACTTTACTGTCCTATTTTTTATAAAATAAAATATTTAATTTTCATTTGTATATTAAGTATACCCTGTGTATATTGTAGCATGAATATTATTGTGGGATTTACACTCCTAAAAATTTTCCTACATATTTAAGTATTGTCTGACTACCATTTGTTATCAAAATCTAGTCCCTATAATTGTGTGGTCAAAACCAATATAAAGTTAGTCAAGGGAATATATGATTGCAATACTCTCTAGTAGAAAAATATTCCTTTTTGGGGTGGGGGTGAGATGTCATTTCATCAACCACCTACTAAACAAATTGTAATCTATTTTGGCTATGGGTGAACAAAAGTAGGGGCAATGTGTGTTTTGGGGTGGGATTTGAGAATGAGAATAAATGAAAGTAACATTTGATTTGATTTTAAAAAAATTATTTTTTACGGGTGTTATATCAATATGTTAATGAATTATGTTATATTTTTAAATATAAAAAGAAGATAATATATAGTTATATATAATGATCAAAAAAGTATATTGTTGTTGATAAATAATTGAGTAATATAACAATATTGATGGATTCTTCATTATTTTAAAGGAAGAATGAATTTATTTTGAGAAAAAAAAATTAAATGCATTTTTATTTCTAGAAAATAAAAACCCTTTTAGGGAGAACAAAAACAAAGATGGCCAAGTGTCTCTACTATCTAAGAATTTCACACAAAAGGACTGAAAGATCCTATTCTCTTTTTTTTTTTTTACACAGTGCCTTGCAACTTGACTAATGCCTTGTTGGAAAGGCGGGATACCATTTGCTCCCACTATGTCTTTGGGTCCTGATATGAGTCCCACCACTCACACACACACACACACACACACACACAAAGGACTGTGAACACTTTGCTAGTATATGTAACTTAAGATCATTGCATGTCAAAAAAGATACTATTTCCTATTTTTAGAGGTATGAATTTTCCCTATCCATGCAATTGGAGTATGGCAGAGTCTCTTTATGTATATGCACATTCCATAAATATTGCTTGTCATGACCCTTCACCATATTTGGACCTATTGTCGTGGAACAATTAAAAAATGAATTTTTTTTCCTACTTAATTATCTTCATTTTTCATGTAATAATTTGACTCTAGATAATTACCTTACTTTTCATGATATTGAAAGGGTTAGATAGAAAAATAGTAAGGATATTATGGCATGATTGTTATGTAGGAATAACGTGATAATGGAAGGATAATTGCTAAGTTTATTGTCAAATACATAATTGGTAAAATTTAGTATTAGTAATACTTATTTTTAAAAGAATTATCTTTCTTAAAAATATGGGATTGTTCATTCCCTTGCTTCCCATGGATGTAATCATTCACAATCATCTAGTAATAATCTTTATTTTTTTTTAACAAAATTATTCTTTTAAACTTAACAAAAATATTTTATAGGGAAGACAATGGATCGAATTTGGATTGAACTTGCCAAAACTCAAAATTCGACCCCTCAAAAATGTTATGAACTTGAACCCAAAGCCGAATTTGAACCAAACCCGAAAGTCAATTGGTTGAATTTTAAAAATATTAAAAAAATTAAAAATATTATCAGCATAATTTTCTAAATATGAAAAAATTAATATTATTAACAAAGAACTAACTATTTAATTTGTATAAATATGCTTTAATTTTTAAAAAATTAAAAATTTCAAAACACATGTTACTTTTATATATTTAACTATTTATTAATTTTATATTTGTATTTTGATTTATAAGAGTATTATACTAATTCTTATATATGAGTATATATATATATATATAAGATATACCTATTTTATATATAAAAAAATGTACATCACATAAATACATACATAATAAATAAAAAATATATGCAATATTTTAAGAAATTTGGTTTGTCGGGTTCGGGGCTAGGTCTGAAAAATTAAAACTTATGATTCACCTTATAACCCATTTGTAGTTTTAAAATCCACCCTAAATAAGACAGATTTGGAGCAATCCAAATTTTACCTAAACCTATTGCAATCTTATTAAAAGCTAAACCAACACTCCAACATAAAAATATTATATCATTGTTCTGTATTGTATTCTTCAACTATTTCTATCAATCCAGTTAACAATAAAAAAATATATATCTAATTTTATTTATTGATCTTTTTTAATAAGTAAATTATATCAATGTAATATTTTGTCTATATTTATCTATATCTATATTTTTTGAACACATACTAAAATTATAATAAATTTATATATGTACAATATATTAAATAATAATTTTATTTCAAAAAATTCCACTAAATGTAACTTATTCATCAGAAATAATTTTATTTTATTTTTACTATTCATCTGTAATTACCAATCATAGGAATTGAATCATGCAAAGAATAACAATTTCATTCTTTTTACATACCAAACGTAAAAAATATTATACATATATCATTTCTTTCTCCTTATCATTTCATTCATAAATTCATTCTATTTTTATTTAATTTTAATCCTGAATTCAAATAACCCTATTAGGGATATTAATATGCGAGGGAACGACGCTTTGGGTAATTAAATATGGGCTCGACAAGGCAAGAACAACAAGTTATAATTGTCATGTAAAGTATGTCATACTTTAATTCAGACCTATTATAAGATAAGTATAAATATATTTACCATGTCATTAGTTTTGTTTGGTCAAATTAATTTTTCTATTTTTTTTTTTTTTTTTTTTGTAAGAGCAAGGATGAGAAAAGCTGCTGGTACTGCTGGAAAGCAGCATATAAATTCCTATATTGATGAGTGGATCTTTTGGGTCCCGCAATTTGCCTTTCATTGTTTATTGTATGGAAAAGAATGTAAAAAGAAATATTTATAATTTACTTTTTTCTATTATAAAGATTTTTTTTTTTTTTAGGTGAACCAATTATTTATTATGTCAATGACTATATGGTTACGCAAAATAATTGTCCAATGAAATATGATAGTTTATATTTGTATTTTTTGACAAAATTAATTTTTTAATATTGTACATTCGATTTAAAAAATATTACACCCGATAATATGCATTGAAAAATATTTTTTGTAATATTTTTTAGATAATGTGAACTAAGGGATTTAGCATTTAAGTCCGTGATTTATGGGATTTTGAAAATAATTCTAATTTTTTTAATGATAAATATATATTTTAACATATTTTTATATCAAATCCTTTATATTTTTCTTGTTTTATTTTTATTCATATTATAGTTTTATTAATCTTTTTGTATTAAGGAATCAATGAACAAAAAGAGCCACAATAAAACCAAAGAAGACAACATGTTTCGTGAAAAAAATGAAAAATAATATTTCATTTGATCAAAAAAACATCACAATTAGAAGAAAATAATCATTTTTGCTTAAGTCCGTTATGGTAGATCAAAATATATGCAAAAAATCACTTGAGATTTGCAAGTGATTATCGGACTTGCATCAAACATATTTTTAAACTTGTGCAGTTTTTGTATTTTGAGCATAACTTCATTTTTAAAAGTCCTATGAACCTGAATCTTACTTCATTTGAAATTTAAGAGATAGAACTACAACTTTATTGTTGGAAGCTTAGCCCATTTCAGGTTTGATTATAGTGAAAAATTTGTCCAATTATTTATATTGGAAAAACTCTATCTATACTGATATATTTCTTAAATCAAGCATAAGTTTCACTCTAGTAATTGGAAAAAGATGATTCAAGTTAGACAATATAAAGACAAATACACGATTTTCATGTTAATCACTTATTCAAAATCAGCTGATTTCATAGAGAAAAATGAAAAAATTCGGATCTAAAAAAGGACATGTAAATTCATAGCATATTTGAAGTTAATTTGGAGTACATTTAGAGTGAATTTAGAGATGCCAATTTAAATACTCTTTTACTATAAATAGGGGTTGTTGGATATCATTCAAGATACACACAAAGACCCTTAAAGGGGGAAAGAAAATTTTATTATTGTCTTCCTTTAGGTTAAGTTTTCTAGTAGTAATGTAAGTTTTCTAGTTGTAATAGAAATATATTTCTATAGTTTTTCTACTTTTATTATGTCTTTCTAAATTTTATTTAGTTGATGAGAAAGGATAAACCTCTTGATGGACGAAGAAAAACGATTATAAAGGTGCATAATGTTTAAGAGTGTTGTATTATTATTTTAATTTTTTATTAAAATCCTCCTTATTTTATGGTAATCTTGATTTATGTATCACCAATTATCTTGAGTTCCTTTAGTTTATTGTATGGTTATACTGCACCGACTGCTAACATAAAATATTAATTTGTTATAAGCAAAGATGTGTATAAATACTTAATCTCATAAATAAGTATTGGTGTTAAAACATTTCTTGTTTAGTAGCGATTCTTGATTTATGTATCACCAATGACACAACAAATACTTGAATTTATTTAGCTTATTGTATGGTTCTATTATACTGATTGCTAATGCAAAATATTAATTTGTTGTAGATAAAGGTGTGTATAAATACTTGATCCCATAAATAAGTATTAATATTAAAAGATAATTTGCAAACAATAAGATAATATCATGATTATCTTAATAAATGAGATATCTGATAGCATCTTTCCATTGGAACCTTCTTTATTTATGAATTTCAATAGTGACATTTAAAAGAGATAGAAAGAATAAATAATCATTCCTCTATCCAAAACTCAAGAGTGAATCCCTAATATTCAATACTTTTATTACTCTGATTTCTTAGTTATAGCATAAATTTTTCTTTATAATCTTAACCACATTCAACCCATCCTTTAAAAAATATAAACCCAAAAACTTTAAACAACTTCATTGTGGATCAACCTTGAACTCTCGAGAAATTTTTTACTTGACACAACCTGTACTTGGGTTTGCAACTTTAAAGTTGTAGCAAGTTTTTAGTGTCGTTGTCGAGGAAGGCAATATAAGTATTCAGATTTATAAATATTTTTTCTTTGTAAATATTATGTATTTGTTTTCTTTACGGTTATATGTTCATATGATATCGTAATCATAATTCTCGTCATTTAGTGACAAATAATTCTGAAACTTTATTTGGACATTTGTTTGAATTACATCCACACACTTCCACCATGGCTGAAAATGAAAATATCCAAAATAAAAATGAAAATCAACAAATGTGTACCATGCGTTATTGCTTGCAACCTCCTCGAAATTCTTCTCCTTCTTGTTTTATTTTTCCTTTCAATGCAAATAACTTTCAATTCAAGCTAGGTTTTTGCTTTCTATTTTTTATGGTTTAGACTCTGAAAGCCCTTATTTGCATCTGAAAGAATTTGATGAAGTATGTGCCACTTTTGAAGATCAAACTTGTACAATTAACATTGTTAAGCTTAAATTATTTCTTTATTCTTTAAAAGATAAAACAAAAACTTAGCTTAACTCTTTAAAACCTATGTCAATTGGCAGTTGGAAATAAATGCAAACTGAATTTTGAAAAAGTTCTTTCCAACTCATAAAACTAATGCTTTAAAAAGATAAATCCAATTTTTTCTCAAAATTTTAATGAAGTTTTCTTTCAATGTTTGAAAAGATTTAAAGATTTATTGAATTCATACCCACATCATGGTTTTAAAAAATAATACTTAATTAGTTTCTTTTATAAAGATTTAACTCCTGAAAAAAAAATTATTGAAATAATATGTAATAGTGAATTTTTTAATAAAAAAGCCTGATGAAACCCTATAATATCTAAACCATTTGGTAGAAAAACATCAATGACATAGTATTAATTCTTCCAAATGTTCTATTAGATCTAATTTTGCTAATAGTAATAAAGAAAAATATTACTTCAATCAAGAAGATAATCTAAATACTAAGATTACTAGTTTAACAAGAAAAGTTAAGGCCATGGAACTTAAACAAGTAATGGAAATCAGATTTATGCAAGATAAAGAAATTTGTAGAATTTGTGAACTTGTGGGACACTCCGCTAATGAATGACCAAATATTCCAATACAAGCAAATGTCATGAAGACATTCAAAAAGCGTTTTCATTCTCCATATCCTGAAACTTACAATTCAAAATGAAGAAATCATCTCAATTTTAGTTAGCAAGATGAGAATCGTGTCCAACTGCTACATTCAAAAAATCCACAAAACTTTTCTTCTTATCCAGTTCTCTTGGGAAAACTTTGCAAGATGTATGAATAAACGTCAACAACCAGACTTCACAAATCATCAATGAGATCAAAAATACATTTTTAGCATTAACAACCTCTTTGCGTACTCATGAAAAAGATAATTTTTTTGCTCAATTTCAACCTAATCCTTCCACTTAGTATCATGTTTCTTCTTCAAGTGAAAATTCAGTCAAGAAGGCTAATTCAATCACAACTCTTCAAAACAGAAAAGTTATTGACAAGACTATTCATCCTAAAAAGAATCCAAAGTTGGTACCACTCATAAGCCCCTCTCTCATACTTATGTAACACCTCCATATTTTCCTAGCAGGTTAACAAATTCTAAGAAAAATGAGCAAGAAAAGGAGATCCTTGAAACTTTTCGAAAAGTAAAGGTGTTACATCCCTCTTCTTGATATGATCAAGCAGGTGCCTCGATATGCTAATTTTATCAAAGAGCTATACACTAACAAATAGAAGTTGAGGGGGGATGAAAAATTAAGTGTGGAGAATAATGTTTTGGTGGTTCTTAAAAAAAAAACTCCCTCCAAAGTGTAAGGATTTGGGCACTTGTACCATTGGTAAAAACAGATTTGAAAATTACATATTATATTTGAAGCATCAATTAATGTTATGCCATATTTTATTTATCTCTCTAAATCTAGGACCTTTGAAAAAACTAGTATTATCATACAAATTGGTTGATAGATCTAATACATATCCGATAAGGGCTGTGGAAGATATTTTTGTGCAGGTGAATGAATTAGTTTTTCCTATTAATTTTTATATTCTTGAGATGGAGGATGACATATGCCCTAATCTTACACACATTCTTTTAGAAGACCATTCATGATCACGAGCTAAGATTGATGTTCATGACAACACTTTTACTATGGAGTTTGATGGCGAGATTATAAAGTATAATATTTTGAAGCCGTGAGATATCCTACTGACATGAATATTATTTCTGCAGTTGACATTATTGATCCCAAGTCACAACAAATACTTGAGTTCATTGGCAAGGATGGAGTGGAGGTTACTTAACAAAAGCATTTCCTTATAGAGCATTTGAAAGAAAAAACGTTAGATGTGCAAATATTGGGGGATGTGGAAAATGATGTAATGGGTCTGGATTCGTTGCCAAAAAAATCAAGGTATCATATCTCTTATGTTGTATTGCCAATATCTTATGAAATACTTATTTCTACCTTCTGTGATGCAGACACCTACAATGAAGCTTAAATCAATCTCGAACCATCTTAAATATGACTACTTGGGTGAGAAAGAAATTCAATTAGTTAGTATTGCTAAAGACCTCACTCAAGTACAAGCGGATAAACTTATTTGGGTGCTTTGAAATTATAAGATGATGATTGGATGGATGATGGCTTTGACAACATATGTTGATGAGTGATGAAGTAGGCAAGGTCGGGATGAGGACACTAAACCAATTGCTTGTTAAAAAGCAACCCAATAGATAGAAAAGAAGACTATGAGAGTCGATAATCACATATTTGCTTCTCTAACTCTCATTCTTTTTTCTTTTTATCATTTATTTTTTTTATTTTTTTTATTTTATTTTGTTCTAATCGAAAATGCGTGCTGAAAATATGGTAGGTACTAATTTTTTAAATTTTGTCATGAAAGAGCACATGGTAGTCACTTTTCGATAAATAAAACTACTGCGAAGTTCTTGCAGTGTGGATTTTATTAGCCCACTCTTTTCAAAAATACTTGCACTTTCTGCAAAAATTATGAAAATTATTAAAAATTAGGATCCTTTCTGGTTAAGTGGCGGATAATGGTACTCCGTGGCTATTGAAGTTAGATTTATCAGTTTTTCAAACAACTGAACTCTCTGTACAAAGTTTCTCTCTTTTTCTCATTCTCTTTTCTTGTTCTTTTCAAAATGGATGACATTCTTCTAACTCTCAAGAAGCAATTTCCTTTTCTTCCTAAAAATATAATTTTAGAAATTTATAAAACCATGATTGAAATATTAAGGATACTTATGCACAAGGGCATCTTAGGGGACATACGATGGACAATTGAAATATAGATATGAGTAGCAGGTGAGTTTACATGTGAGTTTTTGAACTTGCTTACTAGATACATGCCATGTTTTTGTAAAAGTACATATTCAAAAAAACGAAGGGCAAAAAAAAACAAGTTTGTCACAAATATGTTTGACGAACTTGCAACACAAAGTGTCATTCCTTAGAAATATTTTTTAAAAATCAATAAGATAAAATTCAATTCATTATGATGGAGTAAGGAGTCTTTAGATGATATTATATTGACTCTTAAGACGCATTTGTGTGGATTAGTACAACATGCAATCCTTGATTTATGGAATCACTTCTAGGATGAATATGAGCTTATAGTTTGGAGAATCTGACATTAAAAGACCCTATTTGTCAGTTTATAAGAAAACTGGATGGGAAGCATATCCTCAACTCATAGAAGGCATTTAAGCCATTACTGGACATAAAACTAGAGGAAGATGTAAGCCACAGTCATAATTACATATACATTCACATGTAAGTAGCTAAATTTCAAATTTTATGTCCTTATTTTCAACCTTTCTGACAAAAAAAAAGACATGAAATAAATGCATTCCATGTTTACACCTTAATAAATAGCACCGTACTTACTCTATTCTTCCACTTGCAAGTTCAATTGTATTTGTGTCTTTTGTGGTAGCTAATAATTTTGGTAGAACTTTAGCAGAAAAAAAAAATCATTTAGTGTATGAGGGAGACAGTTTGGGGTTAATGGAGAGTGTTGCTACTTCTGCTCATGTAGGAGAAGTCAAAGTTTTAGGAGTTATCCTAAAACTTTTAACAGTACAGAATATCACAAGTATGACCATCGGAGATGAGCAAAAAGTGTCACAAATTCAGGACAGAATGCCTAATATGTTAAATAATATGGATGCATTCATCATTCTACCTAGTAATTTTGGTACACTGGAGGAATTATTCCAAATTTCTCTTGGGCACAACTCAACATAACCTGTAGCTATTCTTAATGATAATGGTTTCTTTGATTTGTTTGCTATCTTTAAAAAAAGGTGGTAGAGTAAAGGGTAACTTTAATACTCTTGAGACGTACCCCTATTTTTTATTTTATTTTTTTACATAACAGACAAGTTTGTGAAGTTTTTAACAAATGTTTGTGAATTATCAATTTTTTTTATATTGTAGATATTCTTCCAACTTCAATGATTAAAATTAAGAATGAATAATATGGTTTGACTAATTATAGGTGTTGTTTTGGACTTTGATGTTGTTCTTTGGTTAATATATTTTTGTGATAATTATACTCAAATCTTTTTGCACAAATAGTTATGTTATTCGGTGTAGAGACAAGCATGTCAAAATAGATAGTTCTTATGCACTCGCTTTAATCATCACCTGGATATTCGACACATAGGGGTTGAGTGTTAAATTTTTTTCTTTTAGTCTATCGAGGCAAACGACTGATTGAGCACCACTTGAAAAATGATTAAGGCATTAGGATTTTTAGCACCATAGCCAAATCAGCTTGTTCTCCATATGATGTTTCAAGAGAACATCCCCCATATTAAGTCACTTTGACTCTTTCAATAAATAAGTCTTTTTCTGTGGTAATCATATTTTTTTACCTATTATATTGATAAGGTGAGCTTGTAAAAGAAATTTGGGTTGGAATAAAAGATGAGTATGGAGAGTTTCTCTTCTAAATAAAAAATTAAAAAAAAACAAAAAAAAAATCGCAAGATGTTAAAAATATTATGAGTTACAACTAAAAATGGGATGTTGCAAAATCAATAAGAATGATGAAGAGGGATCCAATTCAATAATAATAGGCCCTGATAATAGAATATTTGTTGTATGTTATCTTTTTATTTCTTAGTCACATCACTACCCTTTGTCCCCATTACAACCTTTGTTGTAGACATTTTGATTTCGTGTGGTGTCTTCGGTGTAGAAGATATTTGTTAGGTTTTATGAGAATTCACTTGTTTTAAACATGAATGGTTTCGTCACTGTTAACATTAACTATTCACACACGCACTTGAGTATGTTTATTGTGGAAATGTATTGACTTTTGAATGATTAAGGGTTATATTCAATACTTGTTTGGTTTTATTTCTATATTACTTTGTTGCTTTCTGAGAATAATGGTTGGAAGTTAGTTATCATAGGTGTTTATGGGTATCACCACTGGAAACCCTCACGAGACTATAACTCATCCTCTATGGGCCACCTAGGGGTTTAAAAGTTTGTTTCATATGCTAAATACAATCGTGATTTCCTACAAAAATAAATTAGTTTAGGTTTGTTTTAGACTTGCTCGAAGACAAGCAAGGGTTAAGCGTGGAGGAATTTGATAATTGCATATTTTGACATATTTTTGTATCAAATCCTTTATACTTTCTTTGCTTTATTCTTTTTAATATTATAGTTTTATTAATATTCTTTTGTTAGGGAATTAATGAACAAAAATGATCTAAAAGAGCCAAAATAAAACCAAATAAAACAATATATTTCGTGAGAAAGTTGGGAGATAATATTTTATTGGAATACAAAATCATCATAATTAGAAGAAAAAAAGCTATTTTTACCTAAGTCCATCATGTGTAGATTAAAATATATATAAGAAATCACTTGAACTTTGCAAGTGATTGTTGGCTTGCATTAAATTCAAAATAAGCATGTTTCCAAACTTGTGCAGTTTTTGTATTTTGGGCAAAATTCTAAGTTCAAAAGCCCTATAGACCTTAATCTTTCTTTATTTGAAAGTCAAGAGATAGAACTACAACTTTGTTGTCGGAAGCTTAGCCCATTTCAGCCATGATTATAGCGAAAAATTCATCCAAGTGTATATATTGGAAAGAATCTACCCATGCTGATATATTTTCTTAAATCAAGCATAACTTTCTCTCTAGTGGTTGGAATAAAATGATTCAAGTTGAAAAATGAAGATAACAGATAAATACATAAGTTTTATATTGATAACTTGTTCAAAATCGGCTGATTTCATAAAGAACAACATATGAAAAAATTTAGATTTGAAAAAGGACATGTAAATTTAGAGCATATTTGTTTTTAATTTGGAGTGGATTTAGAGGAGCCAATTTAGGTAGTCTTCTATTATAAATAAAAGCTCTTGGATATTATAGAACTATAACTTTGTTGTTGGAAGATTAACCTAATTCAGCCTTGATTAAAATAGGAAATCCATCCAAGTATGTGTATTGGAAATAATCTATTTATATTGATATATTTTCTTAAATTAAGCATAACTTTCTTCCTAATAGTTGAAATTAGGTGATTAAAGTTAAAAAATGAAGCGAATAGATAAATACACAACTTTTATGTTGATCACTTGTTCAAATTCAACTGATTTCATGAAAAAAACATGTGCGATAAAATTTAGAATTAAAAGGGACATAAATTTAGAGTACATTTGAAGTTAATTTGGAGTGCATTTGGAGTGAATTTGGAGATGTCAATTTAGACACTCTTCTACTATAAATAGTAGCACTTGGACGTCATTGGAAACACACACAAAAACCCTTAGAGGGAAAAGAAGGTTTTATTGTTGTCATTCTTTAAGCTAAGTTTTCTAGTTATAATGTAAGTTTTATACTAGTAATAGAAATGTATTTTTTTAGTTTTTCTTCTATTTTTAGTCTGTTTTACTTTTATTATATCTTTCTAAATTTTATTTAGTTAAAGAGAAAGGGTGAACCTCTTGATGGAGGAAAAAAAATAGTTATAAAGTTGCATAATGTTTAAGTATGTTGTATTATTAATTTTTGATTGAAATCCTCCTTGTTTTGTGATGATTCTTGATTTATGTATCATCAATGACACAATAAATACTTAGGTTTATTTAGTTTATTATATGATTTTACTATACCGACTACTAACGTGAAACCTTGATTTATTGTAGACAAAAGTGTGCATAAATACTTAATCCCATAAATAAGTATTGGCGTTAAAATCTTTTTGGTTTAGTGGCGATTCTTGATTTATGTATCACCAATGACACAACAAATATTTAGGTTTATTTAGCTTATTGTATGGTTCTACTACACCGACTGCTAACGTGAAACCTTGATTTGTTTTAGATAAAGATATGCATAAAGACTTGACCTATAAACAAGTAATGATGTTAAGAGATAATTTGCAAATAGTAAGACAATATTATGATTACCTTAATGCATGGGCTATTTGATAACATCTTTCTATTGGAACATTCATTATGTATGGATTCCAAGAGTAGCATTTAAAAGATGTAGAAAGAATAAATAATTGTTTCTCTATCCAAAACTAAAAAGCAAATTCTTAATCCTCAGTACTTTTATTACTTTGATTTTTTAGTTATAGTGTAAATTTTTATTTTTAATCTAAACCACATTCAGCCCATTTTTTAAAAAATATAAACCTGAAAACTTTAACAACTCTTTGTAGATCAACCTCATACTCCCGAAAAATTTAGTACTTGACACAACCTACACTTGGATTAGCAAACCTTAAAGTTGTAGCATTAAACATCCCAAACTTATCCTACTGTTATGAAAAAAACCAAGCACAAAGACCATGGTGGTTGTTAATCTTAATTTTTCAGGGGGATGGGGAGAAAATAGGGTAAAATTATATTTTTAGTCACATAAATAGGGATCTTGACAATTTTAATCATGCACTCTATGAAATTTTAGAAATAATTCCAATATTTGGTCAATCAAGTACTTTTCTTTCAAAGTCTTTTGTTGTTATTAATTAGATGGAACTATTTGCTCGTGGCAGTTATTCTATGGTTTGGAGGGAAAATAAAGCATATTATGAAAGCAAATGAATTAAATTAAGATACAACTTGATAATAATTAATTATGTAAAAAACGAATGGAATTACTAAGATAGGGATTACAACCACTCAGTATTAAAGGAAAGATTTTAATGAGTATATCAAAGGAAAGATTTGAAGAATAGTTTAGAAGTTTTTTGCTTTCCCATTTATTTTATTTCCTTTTTCTTGTGATTTTCTTTTTAAGTTTTCCTTTTCGATTCCTTTTTTTGTTGTCTAATTATCTTGCAATTATTCATTATCAATAGATGAATATATTCACTAAGTTCGTACAACTTCTCTTCATTCTCTTTATTTTTCTATAGAAATTTTACATGGTATTAGAGCCGTAAGTTTCTATATCAACTTTCGTTGTAGCCATGGGAGAAGAGAATTCGAAGAAAACTATGGACTATATATCAGATCCGCTTATGCTTCACCATTTTGACCATCTCGGACTTGTTCTTGCGACCAAAGTTCTTGAAGATGACAACTACAGAAAATGGAGTCATGCTATGAGGCTTGCTTTGAGTGCCAAGAACAAGCTTGGATTCATCAATGGAGAGATAAAGATTCCAACACATACCCATGCAAAGTTTTTTCTATGGGAATGATGCAATAACATGGTATTATCTTAGATCCGCAATTGTGTTAATACTAATATTGTTGGGAGTATTATTTATGCAGAATTTGCAATAGATGTGTGGAATGATCTCTGTGATAGGTTCTTACAAAGGAATGACTCTCGAATTTATTAAATCCAACAAAAAATTATAGAGCTACGACAAGGACATGAATCCATCTCTATTTACTACACCAAGATAAAAGCCCTTTGGGATAAATTAGCTTCCTACCATGATCCAATTACATGTAGCTGCGGAAGTATTAAGTTTTTGGCCGAACGAGAAGAAAAGGGAAGGGTCGTGCAATTCTTGATGGGATTGAATTATTCTTTCTTTACAATCCATGACTCAATTCTTATGATGAGTCCGCTCCCAGATATGAAAAAGTTGCATGCACTGATTCAACAAGAAAGGCAAATAGAATTAGTGACCAAGCGGGACAATGGTGGTTTTCATGCTGGCTATAAATCTACAACAACCAAGCCAACAAACTGGGTGACCACTAGTGGAAAGAAACATTGTACTAATTGTGATATGGATAACCACACCATCGAAAGATGCTTCTTTCTACATAGCTTCCCACATAGACACAAGCTCCATGGAAAAAATGTCAAACCAAGAAAGAAAGCAGTCGTAACATACAAGCCACCGCCAGTGATACGGAGACTTCTTAAGGAAGTAAACTAGCCACTTTGACTACCGATGAGTACGATCATCTTATGGCACTCATTTGACAAAATATCAGTAACATCGAACCCTCTGTTGATAGTGTAGGTATACATTTATCCACTACTCATCAATAGATAATAGATAGTGGTGCCACCGATCATATTTCCAAATATCATCCCACACATAATAAAACTAATTCCAAATATTATCCTTTTGTTGACTACCAAATGGGGGCGAACCAAAATAAATATGTTGGTTCTATGCATGTTACTGATAATATGACTCTTAATAATGTATTGTTCCAGAGTTCAAAGTGAATTTACTATCCATTAGTAAACTTACGAAAGCTTTAAATTGTAATGTAACATTTTATCCTAATTTTTGTGTGGTGTAGGATTTGAATATGAAGAGGACGATTAGACAAGGTAGGCAAAATAATCGTTTATATTTTCTCTACATTAATTGGCATCCTCACCATACAAACACCAATAACCAAAAATATAACCTTTAGCACAATCAACTTGGGCATCTATCTATTATCCATTCCAATTATTATCCAAAACCAATCCAAAATTTTCTTTAATGCGCATTTATTTTGTGATATTTGTCCGTTAGCCAAGCAAACTAGGTTATCTTTTCCTAATAGTTCTATTTTGAATGTTGCACCTTTTGATTTAATTCATTGTGATATTTAGAGACCACATGAAATTCATTCTTATTACAGAGCTAAATATTTTTTGACTATTGTGGATGATTTTTCTCATTTTACTTGGTTATATCTTATACGCCACAAACCTAAAACACAATCCCTTTTACAAAATTTCTTTACTTGGGTCAAAATACAATATGGTTATAACATAAAAATCCTTTATTCCAATAATGGGGAGAATTTCTTTCTTTACAACCATTTTTCAATAATAATGGCACAAATTCTCAACATTCTTTCACTAACACACCTCAACAAAATGAGGTTTACCTACACTATTCTCTCAAACAAAAAACCATATATAAAGCTTTACCAAAACCCTCCTACCTTCCTACTCATATATTCGAGTTTGTGGATGTCTTTGCTTCACTATAAACCTAACTACCACTCATAAATATGACACATGAGCCCAAAAATATATTTTTCTTAGATATCCAAAAGAACAAAAGGGATATCGTGTTATGATTAAATTGACAAGAGATTCTTTGTCTTTCGTGATGTTGTTTTCTATGAAGATATTTTTCCTTACTCCAACTTACCAAATTGACCACACTTCAAACACCACACCAACCTTACCAATACCTATAGACACAAACATTGACTTACCTTCACTTTTCTCAAACTAAGATAACCAACTTACCATAGATAATTTCCCTAAAAACACCACCGCCCGTGCAGCCACTTAACCTAAGCCACGACTCGGATCCTAATGATGACTTTCTCATTGCGGCTTCTACAGATGAAGGCCACAATGCTAATCCTTGGCCTAATACGATATTACGACGCTCTACACAACCACCCTGACCATCTATTCACCTATATAATTATCATATAAACCATGTTTTACATGCATTAGGCACGTCTCTTCCCATTAAATCCTTGACTCACTAGCCCTTATCAAGGTATGTGTCATATTCTAATCTTTATATTGTTTATTGTATTTATCTATAATCTTACTACCTGGTGGAACCAGAATCATATGAGTAAGCTTGTCAGGATCCTAATTGGGTTGATGATATTCAATTCGAGATATAAGCACTTGAAGCCAATGAGACATGGTCTATTGTTCTCTTACCTCCAGGCCATCGGCCTATTGGGTGTAAAAATAGGTTTATAAGATCAAGTACCATTCGAATAGCAAGGTAGACAGATACAAAGCTCATTTAGTTGCCAAAGGCTTCCCTCAACGAGAAGGTATTGATTACACTGAGATATTTGCCCTAGTTGCCAAACTCACTACTTTTCGATGCCTTTTAGTCATTGTCTCTGCTCGTCGGTAGGGCCTTAATCAAATGAATGTTCAAAATGTTGTCTGAGGAAGTCTATGTGCATCTTCCTCCTAGTTTTCATCGACAAGGAAAGAATCTTGTATGCTGACTCCACAAGCCACTCTGAAGCCTCAAATAGGCTTCACGGTCTTGGTTTCACAAGTTTCTTACTAGCAACACCAAGTTTGGTTTTCAGTAATCACGGGTTGATTACTCTTTATTTACCAAGATATGTGGGACTTATTTTATAACCATATTTCTTTGCGTGGATGATATGATTATCACAGGAGACAATGAGGATGCAATTAATGAAGTCAAGTATTTCCTTGGAACATGCTTCAAGTTAAAAGACCTTAGGTCACTCAAATACTTTCTTGGTGTTAAAGTGGTTTGATTACAAATGATCACATCCATCAACCAACGAAAATACAAACTAGATTTACTCAAAGAAACAGGGTTACTTGGGGCTAAACCAGCTAAATTTCCTATGGAACAAAACTTAAAACCTAATCCAACTGATGGGGAGTTATTTAAGGATCCTACTTATTATAAACGGTTAGTTGGAAAATTGAAATACCTCATTATTACTTGGCCGAACACTTAGCTAATTCATGAAAATGCCTAAATGACCTCACTTGGATGCAATTCATCGTTTATTGCAATACTTGAAAAGTTCACTAGGACAATGCTTACTCATTCCTTCCAAAAATAATAGGGACCTGATTGGTTATTGTGATGTAGATTGGGCTGAAAGCATTACTACACAACGATCAATAATCAATTATTGTATTTTTCTAGGTGAAACACTCATTTCTTGGAAAAGCAAATGACAAACTATAGTTTCTAAGTCTTCGACTGAAGTAGAATATCGGTCTATGGCTTCCATTACTTATTAGTTGACTTAGCTACATTATTTATTACATAACTTACGGGTCAGTCATACATAACCGACAGTGATATATTGTGACAATCTGGTAGCTATGCACATTGCTACTAATCCAATTTTTCATGACAGAACAAAACATGTTGAGATCGATTGCCATGTTGTTCAAGAACGAATTGAAAAATGAGAACTTAAGACAACATATGTATCAATTGAGAATCAAGTGGTAGACATCTTCACTAATGCATTAGGGCAAGCATCGTTTCACTTACAAAAGTTAGGCGTTCTCAATATTTATGCTCCAACTTGAGGGGGAGTATAAAATGAAATATGTAATGAGTATATCAAATGAAAGATTTGAAGAATAAAGTTTAGGAATTTTTCCTTTTCCATTTATTTTATTTTCTTTTTATTGCTATTATGATTTCTCTTCCTTTATTGTAATTAAGTTTTCTTTTTTATTCCATTTTTTGTTGTATAAATTGTAATTACTCATTATCAATATATGAATACATTCACCAAGTTCCTACAACTTCTCTTCATTCTCTTTATTTCTCTATAGAAATTTTACACTCAAACTTCTTGCCCGGATTGAGTCAGTTACAATAATAAAAAAATACAAAAAATGTGTTTTGGTATCTAACAAAAAAAAATCCAGTTCTCACATGTACTATGTAAAATCTCAACAACAATAAATCAAAGAAAATTTAAGTCCAATTATTTTATTTTTTTTGCTTTCTTTTTTCACTCAAATCCCTAAAAATTCAAAAAATAAAGCTATTTTTTCTTTGTTTATAGCTAATGCCAATTGGAACCCAAATCAATTAGGATTTAGGATTAAAGTCTAATATTGACCAAGTCTAATCTTTTTTTTTTCTTTTTTTCTTTTTTGTTTTTGGTGGTGGGGGAGCTTTACAAGTGACCCCAACAATCTCCATAAAAGAGGAAAACACTTTTTACTCACTTTATAAAATAACTCAATATTATCAATTTGTCGAGTTCAACAATCACTTTGAAACTTATATTATTCAACTTGTCAGTTGTTGAAACATCTTACCCTACAATAACATATTACGAAAAAAAAATATTATCCCATAGGGAGAAATTCTCATACAAATGAACTAGTCTATTGCAAAACTAGTGAATCCATGATTAACTAATTATCGAAGAGTTATTCTCATTGCTGAACCAAACCAAGTACTGCTGCATAGTCTCTAATCACTATTTGCAATTATAAAATTTTCTTGCTTTCCCTCAATAAATACATGATTGTTCCTTACTTGATCTACTAAACTATACTAGAATATTTAATACTTGGGCAACTCAAATGTTTAACACCCCTAGTGAGTATCATTGATGTCACAAACATCGAAAAGATCTATCTCAAAGTCTTATGTGGTTGGATACAATTCTATTAAACAAGAATTTAGAACATGATCAAAAACACTTGTAACAACCCTTTCCACATGTGGCCATTCAAGAAGACAAGTCATCACCCTATTGGCAATCGAGCGGTTCTAGCTAATATAAATGACATTACAATACCAAATTAATAATAGCGACATGCTTCTAATATTATCATAAAACTATAACAGACAATCTCCTATGTATCGAATACATCAAGTAAATAAGCTCAAATACATGAGACCTATACCAAGTGTACAAACAAATCAACACCATTACAAAAGCAACACTAGCATTGAGGGTGCTACAAGTAAGACCTAGTTAATCTTTGAACTATCACCATCTACTATCTTTGGGAGGAAAATAATAAAAGAATGAGTATAAAACCAGGTGAATTCTCGTACACTACAAAGACTCTACACAAGCACATATCACAATATTTAAATATTATATAAAAACTTACTTATATCTTTCATAATTACATAATAGAAATAACATGCATTATCCTTTTAAAATGTTCAATAGATTCAACTATAAATCTCATGATTTACATATAATTATATAACCTCCTTTGCATAATAGCACACAAATTTCAAGTAATTTCACATAATACAATGAATATGCAGCAATGTACCCCAAGATTAATTGTGTTATGGTCTCAATTGCTCACATGTGGCTCACCCATAAGTAAGTTACTCAAAAGAGCATCATACTAAGTGTCATGGAATGTCATGCTCATGCATCCATAACACAAGGGTAATTATATCATGGTCTCAATTGCACTGATGGGCTTCACTACAAATAATCAATCACCATGGCCTCTTGTCTCACATAATTTGATGTAGCTCACCCATGATTACATGACTAAAGTGTCATAATATGATAATACAATGTCACAGTTGCTCACCTATCGCATAAGGATAATTATATCATAACTTCATTTGCACATATGGGCTTAACCACTAGTACTCCATCAACCATAATCTCTTGCCTCATAGAGTCACGTGGCTCGCCCATGAAACAGTACCAATATGTTATAATATTTGCTCCAAATTCAACTAATAATACCTAATTTAATTCAAGTTCCAATAACCACCACCAACCACATACTATGTCAAGTACAAATAGAAATATCATAATAATATATGCCCACTTCACTTCATTTTCAACAATTAGCGACAACCGCATATCATATCAAATACAAGCAAAAATATCATAACAATATATCATAAGGAAACACATAAACCAATTCCTATTGTTAGTGATGTAAATAATTTATTCTACGCATAACACAATTATTATACATATTATTTTCCTACATTATAATAATTAAGTTTAGTAATATACAAGAACTCACCTTTCCACCAGTGCAATTTAAACCAACACAATAAATTTAATGAAATCTCAAGTTCACTCTCAATTCCTACAAATAAAAATTATATATGTCTCAAACATGTAATAATGTGAAAATATGCTCATACATGAATTATGAATTATTTTGACTTGAAGGAATCTGGAAACATTATTTCTTAATATTGTTGATTTTTATAACAAATTATAATTTTCCAATATTTATTATCTAATAATATTTTTTTCTAAATTTTCCAATAATAATTTTCCAATATTTATTATCTAATTTTCCATATACAATTGGAACCATAATAATATAATTAACCAATGTATAAGCATTATCAAACTTCAATTCATCAATATAATTAACCTGATATTCTACGAAAATTTCAATTTTCTACATATCTTAAAATTTCAAAAATTCAATAATAGTGCAAATAAATATCTAAAACTTCTAAAATTTTTGTACAATGTATAAAAATTATCAAAACCATAATATTAGCTAGAATCAATAAAAATATTGCATTAACTTAAACAAAATTTGAATAATTTATATTTATTATATCCTAAACAGTACCAACTTTGAAATTCCATAGTGAATCATAGAAAAATCATAGTTTATTGATTAAGGATCTATGGAAAGCTTAGATATTGGTTTTCAAAGAAAAATAGTTTCATGAAGATCGAACCACTGGAGAGTAGTCAAAACTGCCAGTAAGAGCGACTGCCACAGGAAAACTTTTGAAGAGAAAATGATGATTTTGTTAATGATATTTTTATGAGATGGACCCTTTGGAAGGAGATTTAGCGTTTGAAATTTGAAATCTTTTTAAATTCATAGTTTACTTTTTTTATTTCTTTGGCCATTTATTAGGAGTGAAATGAGAGTTTGGTAGAGAAGAAAAGTAGAGAGAAAAGTATAGAAATATATATATGTGTATTATCTATTAAGATATGTGCGTGTGCATGTTTATGTATAAAATTGAGGATAAAAATAATAAATATATACAAATGTATATGAGTGTTTGGACTAGCATATATGTGATTGTAATTATCTCCAACTAAATATAGCACGAATGTTCAATTAGTGAAGTTGGTCTAAGAAATTAGTATTGAAAATTGAGTAAAAATTCAAATTTGACAAATAAATAAAGTGGATTCTATTTTATAAAAATATATATAAGTTGATTAAATATAATCTACGCCGTGAGTAGATAAGTTTAGTATATTTGATTTATCAAAACCAATTTCGAGTGAATGAGAAATTACTGAATAAAGTAAGCCACTTAAATAAATAGTTGAATATGAAAAGTTGAGAATGTGAAAAATCGCAATCCCACATTGGAAAAGTAGAGTAAATTTATCTTACATATATAGAATCTCACTTTAGTAAGGAGTAATCAAATGGAGCTATCATATGGTGCATTATAGTAGTCTTTTGGTTAGTTTTAACTAACTCAAGGAACTATGAGGATAATGCATAGCATCATTCGAACCCGCACTCACACATCGCATTGGACGCTTTAGAGGCACACTTTGCACTTTGCACTTTACACCATCGCAAGGAGTTGTGGGGCATTAATATTTTTAGAAATTGAACCAAAATGGCTCAATGTGACTTAGTAACGTGACTAGTGTTCGTTGATTTAGCAGATTCATCCGATTAGCATATGCGTGGCATGACAATGTGTGGTTAGAAGCTGAATAGATATGGCCAGATACACAGCTGCTAACAAGGTGTGCCCAAAGGTTGTGAGTGAACCAAATCGCTGACATATCTGTTCGATTGACAAGAGCTCACTATAAAGGGTATAGACCTTCGCAGAGAGATGTGACGGACGATTAAGATTAATTATTGGCAAAGAGTTTAAAATAAGGGTATGGATCTTCGCAGAGGGATGTAATCGTACGACTCAGATTAATACGAATCAAAAATTACACCTACTCACGAATTGACACCACAACTCTTTGAAAACTATAAATAGACCCCCAAATTTTATCATTTTTATCTTATTCAATCTTTTCTTATCTTTCTCTCAAGTTCAAAAAAGAGTTCTAAATACTTTTATAATTTTGATGTTCTTGTAATTTATAGTGCAGCTATCAAAAGATATAAAATGGTTGTATATTGGGAGGCAATTATCATATTCCGTAAACACCAAGTACGAGGCAATTTCGTCTTAAAGAAAAAGAGTCTTAACTTTTGCCTTGATTTTAAGCTATTATTCTGTCAAGATATTTTTACCTATTTTGATATTATACCTACCAAAATTCCCAAAAATTTTAAGACAAAATCTTTGTGTAGTCTAAAATAGCTACAACGTCAGCAATACCTATTTTACCAACTCCAGCTCATGGAGAGAAACTGGACAAGTTCACCAAAATCAACTTCAAAAGATGGTAACAAAAGATGTCGTTCTACCTAACGATCCTAAACTTAGCAAAAGTTCTTGATGGAGGATGCCTACACTGTGGGGGAGGATGAACGAGATTCTCAAAAGAGGGCAGCGTTCAATGCATGAGGTCATAATGACTTCCTCTGTAGGAACTATATCCTAAATAAATCGGACAATACACTGTATGTGTATAGTTTAGTGAAGACAGCTAAAGAATTATGGGATTCACTAGAGAAGAAGTACAAGACGAAGATGCTGGCTTGAAGAAACTCATAGTTGATAAGTTTCTAGACTTCAAGATGGTAGATTCCAAAACTGTGATAGATCAAGTCCAATAGCTACAAATAATCTTGCATGACCTACATGCTGAAAATATACAGCTCAATGAATCTTTCCAAGTAGCTGCTATTATTGAGAAGCTGTCACCACTGTGCAAAGACTTCAAGAACTACCTGAAGCACAAATGGAAGGAGATGAGACTTGAGGATTTGATTGTCTGATTGCGGATTAAAGAAGATAACCGCAAATCTGAAATTAAATCTGCTAAGGAAGCTAGGGAGAACCTGGTGTAACTAAATGCTAGCAAGAAAAGGAAAGACCATGGTAATGGCCAAAAATAGGGAAAGACAAAAAAGTTCAAAGGGAATTGCTACAACTTTGGCAAACCAAACCACAAGGCCAAGGATTGTCAACTTCCTAATAAAGGCAATCAGAATTAGGTGCATGTGATCGAGGACAAGATAGTATCAGTGGATATGACGGAGCTGGACCTATCAGCTATCGTGTTTGAAGCCAACTTGGTGGACAACCTAAGAGAGTGGCGGGTCGATATAGGTATAACATGCCACATCTGCTTCGACAAAAAGATGTTTTCATCTTATATTCCAATTAATAGAAGGAAGTTATATATGGGAAACTCTGAAACTTCTAACATTATCGGTCTAGGCAAAGTTGTGTTGAAAATGACCTTAGGCAAAGAGCTAACCCATGTTGTTGTGCTACATGTCCCAGATATTCGCAATAACCTGGTGTCCAGCTCATTATTGGTTAAAGCTAGTTTTAGACTAGTATTTGAGTCTGAAAAGTCTGTACTTACTAAAAATGGACATTTCATAGGAATTGGGTACTTAGAAAAATGATTGTTCAAGATGAATGTAATAAATGTACTCCGTAACTTTAAAAGTAATAAAGTTAAATCTTCTTCTTACTTGATTGAGTGTTCAAATTTATGGCATATTAGAGTAGAATATGTTAATTTTAACACTTTGCGAAGATTAGTAAATTTAAATTTACTTCCTTCATTTAAGTTTGATTCACAACATAAGTGTGAAATTTATGTTGAGGCAAAAATGGCTAAATCACCATTCCATTCGATGGAAAGAAGTACAACACCTTTAAAACTAATTCATAGTGATATATGTGACTTCAAATTTGTGCAAATTAGAGGTAGGAAAATATATTTCATTACTTTTATTGATGATTGCACAAGATATTATTATGTGTATCTCTTTGAAAAGTAAAGATGAGGCTTTAGAAGTTTTCAAAAACTATAAGAATGAGGTTGAAAATCAACTAAACAAACGAATAAAAATTATTCGTAGTGATAGATGGGGAGAATATGTAGCTCCGTTTGAAGAATTTTGCTCAGAATCTAGCATTATTCATCAAACTACAACTCCTTACTCACCTCATTCAAACGGTGTTGCTGAATGCAAAAATCGTACTCTAAGGCGATAATGAATGCTATGTTGATAAATTTTGATTTACCTCAGAATTTATGGGGGGAAACTATCTTCTCAGCAAACCACATTCTTAATAAAATACCACACAAGAGTAAGAATAAAACTTTTATGAGTTATGGAAAGGTCGTAAACCTTTCTATAAATATCTTAAAGTGTGGGGGTGTTTGGCCAAGGTAGAAATACCCAAACCAAAACAAATTAAAATTGGGCCTAAGACAATTGATTATATTTTCATTGGATATGCAAATAACAGTATTGCATATCAATTTCTTGTGCACAAATCAACAATTCCTAATGTACATGAAGTTACAATTATAGAATCAAGGAATGCTGTATTTTTTGAAGATATATTTCCTTGCCAAGAAAGGAAAGAAGCTGATTCTCATAAAAGAACTTATGAAACTACAAATAGTAATCATCAAAGTGATGAAGAACCAAGATGCAGTAAAATGACCAAAATAGCTAAAATATTTGGTCCAGATTTTCTAACTTATATGTTAGAAAATGAACTAAGAAAAATCACTCAAACATTGTCCAATCCAGAAGCTCCATTCTGAAAAGAAGTTATTAACAGTGAAATAGTTTCCATTATGCAAAATCATACTTGGGAGTTGGGTGATCTCCCACTAGAAAGTAAGCCTTTAGGATACAAATGGATCCTTAAAGGATATACAAGGCTAATGGATCTATTGACAAGTACAAAGCTAGATTAGAAGTTAAAGGGTTCAAATAGAAAGAAGGCCTTGACTTCTTTGATATATATTCACTAATAACAAAGATCACATCTATTAGAGTATTCATTGCAATTGCAGCATTACATAACCTTGAGATACATCAAATGAATGTGAAAACGGTCTTTCTAAATGGTGAATTAGAAAAAAAAAATTATATAGAACAACCTAAAGGGTTTATTGCTCCCGGTCAAGAGAAAAAGGTGTATAGACTAATTAAGTCACTATATGGACTTAAACAAGCACCAAAATAATGATATGAAAAATTTAACAAAATAATAATGTCAAATGGCTTCAAAATTAACAAATATGATAAATGTGTCTATATAAAAAGTACATCAGACGTTTATGTCATTATTTATCTATATGTAGATGATATGTTAATTTTGGGTAATAATCATGAATACTAAGAAAATGTTGAAGAAACATTTTGATATGAAAAATATGGGCTTAGCAAATGCCATATTGAGAATTAAAATCAATAAGGCGTCTGAGGACTTGTTCTATTGCAATCTCATTATGTTGAGACAATACTTAAAAAGTTTAATGGACATGATATTTCCCCAGTAAAAACACTAGTGGACTTAAGTTTACATTTAGCTAAAAACCATGGTGAGCCTGTATCACAATCAGAATATTCTCGGATAATTAGCAATTTGATGTACATCATGAACTGCACACGTTCGGATATTGCTTACTCAATCAACAAGTTGAGTAGGTTTACAAGTAATCCAGGCAATGACCATTGGAATGCATTGGTAAGGTTTCTTAAATAATTAAGGTTCACCTTAAATTATGGATTATATTATACTAGATATCTAGTTGTACTAGAAGGGAACAGTGATGCAAATTGGATATCTGACACAAAAGACTTAAAGTCCATTAGTGGTTATATTTTTACCATTAGTGGTGGAGCTATGTCATGAAAATCCTCTAAACAAACTTATATAGCTCAATCTACGATGGAATAAGAGTTTATTGCTTTAGATAAAGCTGGAGAAGAATCATAATAGCTTCGTATTTTTTTAGAGGATATTCCTTGTTGGCTTAAGCCAATGCCTGCAATTATGATACATTGTGATAGCTAGTCAGCTATTGAAAGGGCACAAAATAGTATGTACAATGATAAGTCTCGACATATATATCAAAGATATAATACTGTAAGGCAATTGATCTCAAATGGAGTTCCATTAATTACACAAAATCGAAGAAAAACCTAGCGGATCCATTAACTAAAGGTTTAGGTAGAGATCAAGTTTATTACTTATCAAGATAATGGTCCTAAAACCTACAAAGTAAAGAATTTTCATAGCGGTAACCTAACCTTGTTGATTGAAAATCCCAAAATCTTGGTTCAATGGGACAACTAAGTTATGAAGATTCAAACAAGCACTTGGGAGTAATTTTCTTCCCATTCCTATGATAGTTAAAGTTCTACCTGCTGCATGTAGTGAGGTTAAGTTATATATTTTTAATAATTCCTATACTATAAAGTAGAGTATGACAGGATACTTTGAATAGGAGGTCACCTATATAAGTGTGAATAAGGGTCGCTTCAACGAAATACTTATGAATCTAAGATGTTGTCCAGGGCCAAAACAGATACAACTGTAAGAACTAAAAGTATTAAAAAAGTTATTGTGTGGATACAATTGTCTTGGTTTACACAAATAGTTGAACAATTCAAGATATCATATTACTAAATAGCCTAGTAAATCCGATAGTATTCTATTAAGGAAGGTTCAAAGCCACAAGCTACCTTGCCTGATGCAATAGCTTCTCGCATTCTCTTCAGTATCTACATATTTTGACCAAATTTTGACCAATAAATAAAGTTGATTTTATTTTATAAAAATAGATATAAATTGATTAAACATAATATATACCGTGAGTAAATTGGTTTAATATATTTGATTTTTTAAAATCAATTTCGGGTGAATAAGAAATTAATAGATAAAATAAGTCACTTAAATAAATAGTTGAATATAAAAAATTGGGAATGTGAAAAGTCATAATCCCACATTGGAAAGTAAAGCAACTTTGTCTTACATATATAGAATGTCACTTTAGTAAGCAGTAATCAAGTTGAGCTATCATATAGTGCACTATAGTGATCTTTTGGCTAGCTTTAGCTAGCTCAAGAAGCTATGAGGATGGTGCGTAACACCATCTGAGCTCACACATATGCGTGCATGTCACAAAGGTTGCATTAGGAGCTTTAGATGCGCACTTTGCATTTAACACGTATGCATCATCACGAGGAGTTGAGGGGCCTTAATTTTTTTCAAAATTGAACCAGCTCGGTATGGCTCAGTGACGTGGTTGGTATTCGCTGATGTGGCAGATTCATCTAGTTTGCGTACGTGTGGCATGACAACATATAGTTGGAAGCTGAATAGACGTGACTGGACACACAGCTACTGATAAGGCATGTCCAAAGGCTGTGAGTGGACTGAATTGCTGATATGTTCGTTCGGTTGGCAAGAACTCATTGCAAGGGGTATGGACCTTCGCAGAGAGATGCAATCAGACGGTTGAGATTGATCATTGGCAAGGGGTTCACTCTAAGGGTATGGATCTTCGCAAAGGAATGTAATCGTACAGCTCAGATTGATCAACATCGAAAATTACATCCACTCACGAATTGACACCACAACTTTTCAAAAATTATAAATAGAACCATAGATTTCATCATTTTCATCTCATTTAATCTCTTCTTATCTTTCTCTCAATTTCAAAATAGAGTTCTAAATATTTTTATAAGTTCGACGTTCTTGTGATTTATAGTACAACTATCATAAGATATAAAATCATTGTATTTTGGTAGACGATTGTTATATTCTGTAAGCATCAAATGTAAGGTAATTTTGTCTTAAAGAAAAAGAGTTTTAACTCTTGCCTCGATTTTAAGATGTTATTCTGCCAAGATATTTTTAGTCATTTCAATATTACACCTACCAAAATTTCTAACAGTTGGAATGTATAATATATTACCACTAAAATGTTAACTTTAGTAATACCTCAATTTATAAAATACACATAAATGCCAAATAATTTATATGAATATTTCTAGAAAAAAAAATGGATGTCCCAACCTTACCTTGAGATTGTGTAGAAGAATTTTGGGACCAAAAAGTACATGATTCATCCCAAATTGGGACCATTTCGTAAATTCTGTAAAATGCATTGTTAACAATGCTAAAACCCTTATCGTATAGGACAAAATACAAATTTGCCCCTATTTTTTCCATCCAAAATTTGAAACTAAGGGCCACTTGTTATCCTCACATATAGTTCTATTAATTTTCCAATGATATGAGAAATTTGAGATGAAATGTGTATGATTTTTGAAAATTTGACTATTTCTAAAATTTTGTACTAAAATAATAGTTTGCGGGTTAGAGGGATTTGCAATTTTAGTTTCCGACTTTAGGATATTTGGAAGTAGTTCTAAATTTTTAAAAAAAATATGCATATTTCATTGCAAACTTGTCATGTGATATCCCATATTAGTTGTGGGTGAAATGTCGAATAATTTATAAGTGAATACAGTGGACTCCTTTAGAAACTTGAGTTATTCGTTTTTATAAAGTGAGGATGAGAGAGGAGTAGTTGCTAGTGGAGTTCATTGTATTAGAATCTCACTTTTGGACTCCCACCCCATAGGCTTGAGGTGTGACCAATTTGCGGTAATTGTGATATTTTACATTAGTTGTTGGTGAAAGTTTGAAATGATTTATATGTAATTATAATGTATTTCTCTAGCCGTTTGGATTAAATATTTTCACAAAATGAAACAAGTGTAAAATAATTACTATTGAAGCCTGGAGTCTCATTTTCAAACCCCCCACATAAGTTCGGGACATGACATGTCGTACTAAAACTTAACGACCATGCACAAAGATCACATGTGGTCATTAGTTTCAATTTTGGAGCGAGTAATAGAGGAAAGATTGTATTTTTATCCCACATATATGATCTTAACAATTTTAATCCTACAATTTATGAGATTCTACAAATGTCCTAGTTTTCTAAAAAATCAAGTACTTCTGGATTCAAAGTTCATAGAAGTTAGTAAATAGATGGAAACACACATGAGATTTGCATGTGGCCATTATTCTACTCATTTTAGAAAAAAAAAAAAAAAAGCGTGTTGCAAAACCAAGATAAAAATTTGATAAAAACTAAATTCGAAAAATACAATTGAAATCATTAAGATAGTAATTACAAACACCCAAGTTTTTTGCCCCAAAATAGAGTCAATTACAATAAAGAAAAAAAATACAAAAAACTCTTTATGTATCCTATAAGTACTTTAGCATTGATACGTACAACAACGAAAAACATTACAAAAAAATTCTCTTATGTATCATCTAAGTATTTTAGCATTGATATGTACGAAAGAATGTCAACTATATCAAACTAAAAATTCATAGAAACTCGATTGCAATTAATTTTTTATCTTTATCTACTTCGCCCGAAATTCCTTAAAAACAAAGAAGTGTGCCCTTCTTTTCTTTTTGTTTCAAGTCGATTCCACTTGAATTCCTTTATCTATTAGGATTTGGTGTTACAATTTCGGTTAACAATGGTTGATAGAGACAAATCCGTTTTTTTTAATTTTTCTTGTGGAGTAGGGACGGATGGAGCTTGGGGACAACTATAAAAATTTAATTTCTAATTTTCACGAACAATTTAAGTTAAAAAGTACAGGCCCAAAATAATTCTTTCCTTATGCTATGGTACGAACTGATTTTTTAATTTTTTATTTATCTAATTATATTAATTCTTTGATAATTTTAATGATGTAAACTTTTTTATCTTAATATTATTATGTTGTTTAATACTATTCACTTAATTTTAAAAAAAATAAAAAATTATCATTGTTGCAGTAAGAAAAATAATCAAATTGATTAGTCTACTGTAGCAATTAAACTTTTAGAGACGAACGGATTCAACAATAGTTATATAAAATTTCAAAGCACATAAGCAATTTAGTGTAAACAGAGTGGTGTACAATATATTTTCATATCATAAAGATCATTTGTAATTAAATTTATGAAAAATCCATCTCCAGATTCTCTTTAAATGCATCAAGTTAGACAATATGTAGGAATCAAAGAATTTGATATTTTAAAATTTCATGTCGTAAAATTGCATCAATTTTAGTTGGCTTCCATATTTAATCTATTTAGCACCTAATAAATAAAACTTATAAATTAAGATGATAATACGAACTAATTTGAATACCAAAAGTACAATAATAGGAAAATGAAACTCAAAACATAGAACTATTATTTTGTGAGGATATAGATATTATTAAACTTAATTATACAATGAACAAGATGACAGAATGCAATTTAGGCGTTTAACAAATTATCAAAAAAAATTAATTCCTTATTTTAAATAAAGCTAGCACTAAAATTGCCTTACCCAAATCCTAGAATATTCATGCAAGACTAATTATTAGTAATTTTTTTGGATAATTTATGTAGGAATCTAATTGCAATTAATGAAACAAAAATGAAGAAAAATTCCAGGATTATTGAGGAGTAATGTATACACTTTTTGACAAAATTTATGCCCATTACATCTAATATTACTTTTACATTAAGAGCTTTAGGTGTATATTTTCTTTCTTGGAGGAGCCATATATTATATATTGCAGGTATATGTATGATGTATACATACAAGTTGAATTCTTTGTGCGTGTGTGCTTGGTTGGGGGTGGGGGGTGTTGGTCTTGTGGGGGTGTGCACCACAACTTGGGTGGACCCTAACTATTTGACCATAAGAGATAAAAATACTTTATATTCACTTGATAGGATAACACTTTATCATCACCATGTACAGCTCAACAATTATAATCACACTAAAACTGTTTATCATCACTTTATAGAACTCAATAATTATAATCACACTGAAACTCGTCTTGTTCAATTTGTCTCTCGTCGAAAATCTTATCCTAAAATTAATATCTTATTAATCTGAAATAAATAACATGATATCGGATTCTCATACAACACTAATTACTGTAAAATTAGTAAAATCATGATTGACTTATAGTCGAAAAGATATTATCATCAATAAGCAAACCAAGTACTACTAGCTCCTGTGCATTGGAATCGTGAACTTTTCTCACTTTTCTTCGTAAAGACATTATATTCTTTGTTCAACTAACAAAATTGCACTACAATACTGAATTTCACATTGCTAATGTCAAAAGGATCGAAAATAGCTATTTGACACTCACGTATTTAGACAGAAACCTAACAAATGAGAGTCTAGAGCAGATTAGTAACCTTAACTCTATTTGTGGAGAAGAACTTTGGGACCTAAAAGTGCTTGATTTTTAAAATTGGACCATAAAACACAGGAATTACTAAGACCCTTATCCGACTAAAAATACAACTTTGCCCTATTTTTCCCTCCAAAATTTGAAAATGACCAAGTGTGTTCCTCGTGCATGGTTCCATTAATATTCTAATGACATGAGAAGGTGAGGAAAAGCACGTATTTTTTTAAAGATTGAAACTATTTTTTGAAATCCATAAAACGTGAGACTAAAATTGCTGAAACCCTCATCATATGGGACTAAAAATACAATTTTATAATTTAAAATACATCAAAATGGTGTACGGTGTAAGAAAGTATCAATGTGAAAGTATGCAGATAGTGTGTGTGATGAAGTAGATGGAGTAGTTTTAATAAAATGAAGTGTATGAGAAAATGAGGCATCAACATGATATGCGTCTCAAAGTTAGGGATGCAAACATACGAACACATGTGTATTTATGACTCTTAAGATGCATAGGCCTCTATAGTTGATCCACATATTAAATATTCATACAATATCAAGTTTATATTAATAAATTTAATTCGATAATTTCTAGTTAATGGAATTGTATTTGGTTGTTTTGGAAGCAAAACATAAATCTTTTGCAAGGATATTTGATTTTTGAATTCTTCAATTCAAGAGAGTGGAATAAAGAACATAAAAATCAAAAGAGACCAAAAAGAGGGAGAGGCGAAAATAATGCAAGGGGATTAAAAATTTGCACTAACTTAGGAGCTAATATATGGCCTTTGAAAGGGTTACTCCCTCGTGGCCCATCCAAATGTGTTCCATTCCATGTAGGATTCATCTCCACAAGGTACTTTCCTAGTACAAGTAGGAAACTAATGGATATCTCATTTTCTTTTCCTTATAGTAATAGGATTTTTCATCTTTGAATTTTTAGTGGACCTAGATCCCATCAAACCTGGACCCTTTGATCTAGGCTTAAAATTAATTAAAGCCAAGTAATTGATACTATCAATTAATTTAATTAATCCATCGTAAAAATCAATTAAAATCCAATTAATTAATTGCGCAAATTGAATTTTCTCTGATCACATTGAATTGATTGATTCAGTCAATTAATTAAATAAATTAAATATTTTAATTAATTGAAGGCCAATAAATTAATTCATCTAAATTTACTTTAATCTAGCAATTTTATTATTTTTCTTTGCAAGAAAATAGATTTGTCTAAGTTTGTACATGACCTCTTAGGTTCACCAATAAACTGTAATAACTTACAAATTTTGCGATTTAATTAAATAACTATTTTTTTAATTAATTAGTCCTTTTAGAATTAGTTACTTAATGATAGGAGCCTACCAATCATGGTTAACATTTACAAATATTCTATGAAGATCTTGTTGGGTTCACTATAATCGTGGGGTATACGTAACGAAAAATTAAAATTTTAGCAAACATAAATTTAACTCATTTGATTCGAAAGTGACTTTAACGATTGCACTTATTCAAGTGAATATATAAATAAATATAAAATTTGGATTATACCTTCCGAACACTCTGGCTATTGTAGGGAATGAAGCAATCAATTGTTTATCTTGAACTATCAGATCCAAGTGCCTCCCCTCTATCAGGTCCACAATATGGAAGAGCAACACCAATCAAAATGATTCCCCAATATTCTTTTAATTGTTTATTAATCTAGAATCGGAGTAAATTTTCAAGAACAATAAAAATTAATTATTTAAGTTCTTGAAACTATAATATGAAGAGAATAATAAGAAACTGATTTTTTTTAAAGAACAAAAAATCAAGATTACAAGAAAACATTTTTCTTTTTCTTTCTTTTCTTGGAGAGAAAAATAGAAGACTTAAACAAAAATATTTTTTGCTTAAATTTGTTGAATTATTTGTTGTAATTTTAGTCCATCATCATATATAGGACTGGAAATTTACTTATTCTCCAACTTTTGGAAAGTTTGGCAATTTTGAACTATTTCAAAGTCTTATCTTGGAAGGATTTCAAATCTTCCAAGAACTCCTATATTTTCTCTCTCCTATTGTATGTGGACTAATTTGAGACTACATTAATCATCAAAATTGTCTACATATATTGTTGATATTAATTTAAACTCTTCAATAATATCAAAATAGATATATATCATATATATACTATAATTATATTTATATATAAATTAAATCTTAATGGCCAATTTTATCCCATAAAATCGATCACTATATTTATTTATCTATAAATATGTTAATTAAATAAATCATATTTAGTTAATTTATTCTCTTCATATTTGAGTTGGCTTCTTAAGTGATCCACATTAATTTTGGGCTTGTACTAAAAAATCCTTAAATCAATCCAATTGATTCAATCCCAATTTAATCAATCCAATTGATTAATTTAATTTACTCCAATTGGGCTTTCTAATCAAATTAAGTCCAATTAAATAATCTAATTACTTAATTGAATAATTTAATTTAACCATTAAATTAAATAGAACTCTTAATTAATTAATTAATCAATATTAATTAATTAATTTCCAACCATTGGATAAAATCTAAAATTAGAAATGTTACTTTCCATAAAGATGTGTGACCCTCTTAGGTTCACTACTAAGCTAGTAGTTGGCTTGCAACATTTGCAACTTATGAATAATAATTATTCCAATTAATTAATCCACTTGGAATCAACTCCTTAATTCCAAGAACCTCACTATCCATGAAAACACCTAACAAGTAATCATGGCAAATTAGTCTTAGGTAAAATAGCGAGTAAACCTATTTCAATTGCGAGTACCATACACATACGATCATTTCGACAACTAATCTCCCGATTGAATCTAGGACATGGATTATAAGTCGAAACCCTAAATGATTCAATAATTGTGATCTTATTTCAAGTTCCAATGATTCTTGATGAATCTCGATTCATCATGCCTTGGCAAGGTCTTTGAATCACGAACTATGAAAACACAGGAGATTTCCTTATTTAAAAAGATAAGTGTCGAATTCTATGTTGGTCACTGACAAACCTCCATACACATCAGTGCAACACCCAACATACTTCATTTGTGATTGTCAAGCAATCAGAAGATATATCAAAATGTTGTAGGATGTACACAAAGCTACCATCATGCCTCAAATTCGAGGACTAGCCATGTACTATTGCAACACAGAAATTTTTATTTCAACAGGCAAAGCCTCCAGCTAAGAATTTCTTGTGGGCTATGTTTGGTGTACTTGTTCCCTAACAAGCACCCACATATATATGCATTTGCATCTCTACGCTAATGCCAATGGAATGTGACATCCTCGTCTCACAAGCATGCATCATATGTGCGAGTCTTACTGAGCTATTTGATGTTCCATTTCAAAAAACTCTCAATTCGGAACTTATTTAAGACCAAAGTCTTAGAGGCATGTTCCATGATCGCCAGCATATGCAAGACCATGCCCTGTAGCTAAATTTGGTCTAAGGACTTTATCTAATGTGCAGAAATAAAATATGCAAGACATAAGATAAAGAGAATATTTTTTTATTATTATGATTCTCAATAAGATTATCTTTACAAAAGAAAAAGAGTATAATACACCCAATCCAATTAGGGCGTTGGGGATTCTACTCTAACAATCTCTCACTTACCCTAGATCTAATTGCCCATGTATCTAAGGCCCATCTTCTCAAGATGTCCGTCGAATATCTTCTATACTAAGGGCTTAGTAAGTGGGTCTGCTACATTTTCTATTGAGGCAACTCGATCCACAATGACGTCGCCTCTACCAATGATCTCTTTGATCAATAATATCGTCTCATTATGTGCTTGGATCTTTGATGAGATCTTGGCTCCTTTGTTTGTGCAATTGCTCCATTATTATCACAGTAAATCATAATTGGATCAACAACGGATATAACTACACTTAACCCTTGGATGAAGTTTCTAATCTAAACAGTTTCTTTTGTTGCATCTGATGCAGTATTATATTTAGCTTCAGTGGTAGAGTCTGTAGTCATCTCTTGCTTGAAACTCTTTCAACTGACCGCATCACCATTAAGGGTGCATATGTATCCGGACATAGACTTCGAGTCATCTATATCGGACTAAAAACTAGAGTCTATATATCCCTCCAGTTTTAGTTCTCCATTATCGTATATCATAAAGATATCCTTAGTCATTCTCAAGTACTTGAGAATCATCTTAACGGCTTTTCAGTGTTCTTCCCCTGGATTAGACTGATATCTGCTCGTAACACTCAGAGCATGTGCTATATCAGGCTTTATACATAACATTACATACATTATGCTCCCTATTGCGGAAGCATAAGGTATGTGAGCCATCCTTTTTCTCTCTTTAGGTGTCTTGGGAGACATAACCTTAGAGAGTGAAACCTCATGACTCATAAGTAGGAATCCTCTCTTGGATTCTTCCATGCTAAACCTTTATAGCACTTTGTCTATGTACATAGATTGGCATAGTTCGATCATCCTTCTAGATCTATCTATATAGATCTTTATCCCTATGATAAAAGATGCATCTCCTAAGTCCTTCATAAAAAACTGATTAGATAACCAAGTTCTCGTTGACTGTAACATCCCTACATCATTCCCAATGAGTAGGATGTCATCAACGTAGAGCACAACAAATGTAATTGCACTTCCACTAACATTCTTGTAGATGCATGGTTCATTCGTGTTCTTATGAAAGTTAAATATTTTGATCGTTTCATCAAACTGGATATTCCAACTCCTCGAAGCTTGTTTGAGTCCATAAATGGATCTATGGAGCTTGCAAATTTTTTGCTCGCTCCCACTAGATATGGACCTTTTGGCTGCTTTATTTAGATCTATTCCTTAATGTTTCTATTAAGCAAAGCGGTTTTCATATCCATTTGCCATATCTCATAGTCATAATATGCAGATATGACCAGCAGTATTCGTATGGATTTAAGCATCGCTACTAGTGAAAAAGTTCCCTCATAATCAATTCCTTGCTTCGAGTATAACCTTTTGCTAGCAATCGTGCCTTATAGGTCGTTACCTCTCCATCTACTCTAAGTTTCCGCTTGTAGACCCATTTGCAGCCAATGAGAACAATTCCCTATGGTGGGTCCACCAAGGTCCATACCTTGTTGGAGTACATGGAGTCCATTTTGAATTGCATAGCTTCTTGCCATTTCTCCGAATCGATGTCAGACATCACCTATCTATAGCTTCTTGGATCATTATCCAAGAAGAGTCCCTCTTCTTTATTTTCTAACAACAAGTTGTACCTCTTAGGTACCCTTGAGACCTTTTCAGATCTTCAAAGAGGTTGTGCCTCAGAGGGTCCAGAATCAGCTGGTGTACCATTTACTGCATCAGTTGGGGTGTTTTGTAGTTCTTGAACCTCTTCAAGTTCTACGACATTGCCGCTTCTATCTGAAAGAAATTCTTCCTCAAGAAAGGTAGCATTCCTCGAAACAAACACCCTTTGTTCTGTGGCATCATAGAAATAGTATTCAATAGACTCTTTTGGATACCCCACAAACTTGCATAGGCTGGATCTCATATCCAACTTATCTCCCACTTGCTGCTTCACATAAGCTACATACCCCCATACCCTGAGGTATTTATAGGAAGGTGTCTTTCCACACCACATCTCATATGGTGTTTTGGGCACGGGTTTAGATGGCACCCTATTTAATAGGTATGCCGCCGTTTTTAAGGTATAGCCCCAGAATGAAAGAAGCAATGAAGTGAAGCTCATCATAGATCGAATCATGTCCAACAAGGTTCGATTCCTGCGTCCGCAGCTCCATTGAGTTGGGGAGTAGCAGGAAGAGTCCACTGTGAGAGAATCCCATTCTCTTTTAATAATCAAAAAACTTTGTGCTTAAGTATTCACCTTCTCGATCAGATTGAAGAGTCTTTATACTTAGGCCAGTTTATTTCTCTACTTCGGTTATGAATTCTTTGAAATTTTCAAATACTCCAGACTTATACCTTGAAAGGTACACATAACCATACCTAGAGAAGTCATCGGTAAAGGTTAAAAAGTAGTTATAGTTCCCACGGGTACTAACACTTAGTGGCCCATATATATCTGTATGGATCAAATCTAATAGATGCTTGGCTCGCTCCACTTGTCCAACAAATAGAGATTTGGTCATCTTTCATTTGAAGCAAGATTCACATGTTGGCAGTTCTTGCTCTTTCTTTAGATCAAATAATTGTGCCAATTTGTTAATCCTTTTCTCAGAAATATGTCCTAATCTTGCGTGCCACAGGCTCATGGAACTATGATTATCTAATTTTCTCTTATTTTGTTGAATTGTGAAAATGGGTGTATGAGGAGTAATAGTATATAAACAATTTGTCAAAAAACCAGAATAGATAAAATCAGAATATTTGAAAATGGAACAACTTTCATTCTCAATGGTAAATCTAAAACTTTCTCTATCCAAAATTGAAATAAAGATAATGTTCTTAATAATATCTGGAACAAAAAGATAGTTGTTTAAAACTATTACAAAGCTATTTTCAAAAGCTAGATTAACGGTCCCTATAGCTAATGCAGCAACTCTTGCTCTATTCCCCATCCTAAGGACTGTCTCTCCTCCATTCAGCTTCTTACTTCTTGCCATCATATGTAAATCATTGCAGATATGTGAGCCACAACTGATATCTAATACCCAAGAAGTATTATTAATCGACAATATAACTTCAACAAAATATATATCTGAACTCTTCAGGCTTACAAGATACTCCTTGCAATTTCTCTTTCAGTGGCCTGGTTTGCCGCAGTAATGACACTTGTCATTGGCTTGAGAAGAAACCTTTTTGACATCATCCTTAGCTTTCAGCTTGTTGGGTTTACAGGAACCCTTTCTTTTCTTCTTTTCATTCTTGGTCTTTTTAACCTTTGATCTGGAAGAATATCCAACAAGCAGAACCGGCTTGTCCTTTTTCATGGTGGACTCAGTTATCTTTAATATGTTCACAAGCTCAGCGAGACTAGTCTCCATGTTGTGCATGTTAAAGTTGACAACAAAGGTGTCAAATGATGGAGACAGAGACTACAGCAGAAGGTCCGTATAGAGTTCGTTCTCCATAACGACTCCAAGGGACGCCAACCTTTCAATAAGGCTATCATTTTCAATCCATGATTATGGATTGAAGAGCCCTCAGTCATACGACATCTGAAAGCTCTTTTGAGATTTGATATCTTGTATGTTGAGTTCTTTCACTATACAACTCTTGTAGGTGAATGAAGATCCCATAAGCTGTATCTTGATCCTCGTTGTGCTTCTGCAGCTCATCTGACATTAATGTCAGCATGTAGCATCGAGCCTGCAGATTGTTATCAACATGACGTAAGTAATCTGTATAATCCTCTAAAGTAATATCCTCCAGAGAAATCGAAGGAGGCGCAGTGTCGAGGACATATGCCCTCTTCTCCCACTGAAGAACTATCTTTAGATTTCTTAGCCAATCGACAAAGTTAGGTCCAGTTAATTTATTTTATTCAAGGATGGTTGCAAGTGGATTCTTTGCCATTTTAGTAGAATAATCTACAAAACATGCACAAAGCAGAAAATGAGTAAATTATGGGAAAAATATATTCATTTAATATAAGGTCTTTAATACTAAATGTCTCCCACTATTTTCTTCGAATTCCATCACCCCTAATGGAATTTAGGGAAATCAAATTTTCCTAGTGAGCTTGAAGTCCAATGGAAATATTTCACACCACAATTTTATGAGCCCATGAAATATTTCTATCGGTAGTCAACTCTTTGACGACTGTATCACTATACAACCCTCAAGTTTGTTTTGCCTCACTTATTCCCATATATCCTAATTTTATGAGCCTATATGGTACTAAGTGTATCGAATAGTTGTGTAAATAGAGCATCAAGATGTCCCATGACTCATGGCCAATATAATGATGATTCCATCCCACGAGAATCTCAATGCTTGGTAGAGATCATAGCTTTCCAACACAAGACCACCCCACAACTCATGGTCAGTGATCAAGTGCGATAGCGGTCGTCATGTCTCTATCTTTGATGGTAGGAATAGAACGATAGGTCCTACCTAACTCATCCATTTTTGTTTGAAATCAAATTTTTTTAAAAATTCTTTTACTTAATTTTAGTAAATTAAGTGGGGTTTAACTTTATCCAAAACCTCATCATAATTTAAATTAGGTTGGTTATTTAATGCATGACATCATAATATCATTATGCAAGCATAAAAATATTAAATAAAATCCTAAGCATGCATCTAATACATACTTAAATAAATGGATGATCATGAACCAGTCCTATGTGGTCCATTTGAACCAAAAATGGACCTAAGGTCAGTCTAAGAGTAATAAAATGGAATAGAACCTATTATATTACATAATTGTATCCCATACAAACATGGGCCTTCTTTGGAACCTCCTTTTTTATTCTCCTTTGTCTTCCAAAGAAAAAGAAAAAACCTCACAATCTATTCTACTCTCTTTATAGAAAATAAAATAACTTACATAGATGGAATAAGAGGCTCGGAGGCCCTATTTTAAAACCCAAAAATATTAAATAAAATCAATCACATTGGTCCAATGGCTCATGATCATCCCATACATGCTCATAATTATCATATGTAATTATCAAAAATGTAAATTTACTAAATTATTAAATGCAATTTTTTAACTTGGTATAATTTTTAATTGCTTGAAAAATAATTTTTCAGAAATAATTAAAATTAACATTTAATTTTAATATTCCAAAAAAAATTGGACCGGAACGACATGACGAGCAGCGCCACTACTGCCCGTCGGGTGCGCTGCCGGGCGCCCGCGCGAGCAGCTGGGCGCCCGCGCTTGCTGCTGGGTGCCTGCGCGCGCGCAATCGTCAAGTGTCTAACACCCGACGGCCCGTTTCTTCACTTTTTTTATTTTTACTTTCATATTTAAATAATTTAAATAAGCAATTAAAATTATTCCAATTATAAATTGCTGAAAATATGCAAAATCAAAATTTACATAATTAACATGAATTTAAACAATTTAAAAACATGCATTCATAAATCCGAAATTCACTGAATCAATGAAACCGTGACTCTGATACCACTATTGGGTTCGCTATAATCGCAAGGGTATACGCAGCGAAAAATTAAAATTTTATCAAACATAAATTTAACTCATTTGATTCGAAAATAATTTTAACGATCGCACTTATTCAAGTGAATATATAAATAAATATAAAATTTGGATTATACCTTCCGAGCACTCCAGTTGTTGTAGAGAATGAAGCAATCAATTGCTTCTCCTGGACTGTCAGAACTCGTAGGGATCCAAGTGTCTCCCCTCTATCAGGTCCACAATACGGAATAGCAACACCAATCAAAACGATTCGCTAGTATCATTTTAGTTGTTTACTAATTTAGAACCGGAGTAAACTTTCAAAGAACAATAGAGATTAATTCTTTAATTTCTTGAAACTATAATATGAAGAGAATAACAAGAAACTGGTTTTCTTTAAAGAATAAGAAAATCAAGATTACAAGAAAACGTTTTTTTTTTCTTTCTTTTCTTGGAGAGAAAAATAGAAGACTTAAACAAAAATATTTTTTGCTTAAATTTGCTGAATTATTTGTTGTAATTTTCAGAGAGTTGGAGAATTTGGAACTATTTCAAAATCTTATCTTTGAAGGATTCCAAATCTTTCAAGAATTCTTCTCTTTTCTCTCTCCTATTGTATGTGGACTAATTTGAGACTACATTAATCATCAAAATTGTCTACATACATTATTGATATTAGTTTGAGCTCTTCAAATAATATCAAAATAGATATATATCATATATATTCTATAATTATATTTATATATAAATTAAATCTTAGTGGTCGATTTTGTCCCATAAAATCGATCACTATATTTATTTATCTATAAATATGTTAATTAAATAAATCATATTTATTTAATTTATTCTCTTCATATTTAAGTGGGCTTCTTAAGTGATCCACATTATTTTGGGCTTGTACTAAAAAATCCCCAAATCAATCCAATTGATTCAATCCCAATTTAATCAATCCAATTGATTAATTTAATTTACTCCAATTGGGCTTCCTAATCAAATTAGGTCCAATTAAATAATTCAATTACTTAATTGAATAATTTAATTTAACCATTAAATTAAATAGAACCCTTAATTAATTAATTAATCAATATTAATTAATTAATTTCCAACCTTTGGATAAAATCTAAAATTAGAAATGTTACTTTCCATAAAGATGTGTGACCCTTTTAGGTTCACTAGTAAGCTAGTAGTGGGCTTGCAACATTTATAACTTATGAATAACAATTATTCCAATTAATTAATCTGCTTGGAATCAACTCCTTAATTCCAAGAACCTCATTATCCATGAAAACACCTAACAAGTAATCATAGCAAACTAGTTTTAGGTGAAATAGTGAGTAAACCTATTTCAGTTGTGAGTACTATACACGTACGATCATTTCGACAACTAATCTCTCGATTGAATATGGCATAGATTATAAGTCAAAACCCTAAATGATTCAATACATGTTATCTTATTTCAAGTTTCAATGATTCTTGATGAATCACGATTCATCATGCCTTGTCCAAGGTCTTTGAATCACGAACTATAAAAACATAGCAGATTTTCTTGTTTAAAAAGACAAGTGTCGAATTCTATGTTGGTCACTGACAAACCTCCATGCACATCAGTGCAAGACCCAACATACCCCTATTGTGATTGTCAAGCAATCAGAAGATATATCAAAATGTTGCAGGATGTACACAAGGCTACCATCATGCCTCAAGTCGAGGACTAGCCGTGTACTATTGCAACACAGAAATTTTTATTTCGACAAAGCCTCCAGCTAAGAATTTCTTGTGGATCATGTTCGGTGTACTTTTTCCCTAACAAGCACCCACATACATGCACTTGCGTCTCTACGCTAATGCCAATGGAATGTGACATTATTTAAATTTGGTCTAAGGACTTTATCTAATGTGCAGAAATAAAACATGCAAGATATAAGATAAAGAGAATGTTTTTTATTAATATGATTTACCATAAGATTATCTTTACAAAAGAAAAAGAGTATAATACACCCAATCAATTAGGGCGTTGGGCATCCTACTCTAACAGATCTAAGTTTAAGTGAAAAGCAAGTACGATGCAAGTATGGTCCTTCTATATCTTCTAATTGGGCCTAGAGTGCGGATTATTAGTCGAAATCTAAATAACCCAATAACTATGTATCCATTCCTAGTTATTTGATTTAATGATGAGATTTGAAACTTATTTTTCTAATTTTTATCCCGCCTTAGCCAAGTACTTCTACAACTTTAAGTTTGCAAACTCAAGTGCAAGTTGTATAAAGTAATAAATTTATCATGAGTTTGAGGTCGATCCATAGGGAGCTGTTTGAAGAATTCAAGTTTATATTTCTAAAAGAATTGGATTTATGTGATTCAAAAATATATGAACAATTAATGTATGTTGTAACTGAAGAAGAACAAAAGTAATAAAAGTACTGGGGATTAGGGATCCACTCTTGAGTTTTGGAGAGAGAAACAGCTATTTATTCTTTTTACCTCTATTAATTGCCGCAATTGAAATCCATACATAATGAAGATTCCAATGAGAAGATATTATCAAATAACTCATGCAATAAGGTAATCATGATATTATTTTACTATTGCAAATTATCTCTAAAAGGGCAACACTTGTTTATGGGATCAAGCATTTATGTACACATTCGTCAACAACAAATCAAGGTTTCACATTAGCAGTCGGTGGGGTAAAACCGTACAATAAGCTAAATGAACCCAAGTATTTGTTGTGCCATTGGAGATACATAAATCAAGAATCACCACAAAACAAGCAGGGTTTAGATCAAAACTCAAAATAATAATACAACATACTTAAACATTTTCTACTCATATAACCAGTCCTCTTCCTCCATCAAGTGGTTCACCCTTTTTCCTCAACAAAATAAAATTTAGAAAGACATAATAAAAGTAGCAAAGACTAAAAATATAAGAGAAACTAGAGAATGCATTTCTATTACTACTAGAAAACTTATAATACTAGAAAATATACAAACTAGAAAACTTAGCCTGAAGAAACCCTCTACCCCCTGATAAGTTGGTTTAATTCCAATAATTCATATGCCTTTTTATTAACATTTGGTTTGTTTTCAAGTATTTTTGTTACTTTTTATGTATTTAGTTTGAAATACTGTAGGCAATGACAAAAATGGAAGAAAATGGAAAGAAACCAAAAACTTAGTTGAAATATTGAAAAATCTGAATTGTGGTGCGACTGATGGCAGTTTTTGTATTTCAATCATAACTCTATGCTCAAATATAATTTTAACTTGATTCATAAACCAATGGAAATACAAGAAATAGATCTATAACTTTTATGTTTACCATAAAATCCAATTTGGTTAATTTCAATGAGAAACACCGAGTTCAAGAGTCAGCACAGGGCTGACATTTTCTAAGATGACACATCTTAGTATTTCAGGCTTAAATCTCTTCAAAGATGTCATATTTAGTTGATTCAAGTTCCTATAGAAATTTAAGACAAAGAAATAAAATTAATTAGAAGATATTAGCAGCCAATTCATCCTCAAAAGAGGTCCAAAACCAGTTGCAAAGGTTTGAATAGTGTAAAAGTACTGAAGTGAATGAGGGAAAAATAGCAGCAATGGCGCCTAGGCGCCATCTGAGGCCGCCAAAATAGAAGAGAAGGTGCCTAGGCACCAAAACAAGACACCAAATATAGGGCGCCTAGGCACCATTTGAAGTGCTGAAATAGAATACATGGCGCCTAAGTGTCGTTCTTTTGCGCCTAGGCGCCAAACGACTTGAAAATTCTAAAAGTGTGATCTTTTGGCTTAGATTTTGGACAAAAATTATTAAAGCCAACTTCTAAAAGAGACTTTGTGGACTTTTGGGGGGACAAATTGCTAAGAAAATAGATTTAGGGGAGAGAAAATGGGGGAAAAGCCATGAAAATAGGAGGAATTTCAGGAATTGTTTGGAGAAAGAATAACTTAAATGAGTTAAAAGGAGAAGACTGTATGAACCAAATGGGGGGTTTCTTAGAGACAAAAATCCATTCATTTTTCTGGAACTAAAAAAAGGGAGGCTTGAAGAAAAGAAAGTCATTCTTGAAGAAGAGGAAGCCACTCTTGGAGACAATGAGAGCTTCAACCATTTCTCTGAAATTTTGAAGAAAAAATCATTAAACTTTTGTAGAGTTTTATTCTTGAGTTTTTATAGAGATATTGAAATTCATATTAAAACTCATAGTCAATTCGGCACTTAAGAGAGGGAATTGATGGGCTTAAGAGATATGACCCAATTGGTAAAATAAGTCAATATTGGGCTGAACTCTGATCCAAATTTTAGTGATCCATTTTGTCCAACTACTTGGATGATTTTTTTGCTATAATTAAAACTAAATTGGGCTGAGCTTCCAATAGTAAAATTGTACTTCTATCTCTTGGCTTTCAAATGAAATAATGTTTAGATCCATAGGGCTTTTGATCATGAAGTTATGCTTAAATTACAAAAACTGCACATGTCTAAATACATGCTTCCATTTATTCCCTAACACAAAACACTAATAAAACAATAATATTAACAAGAATAAAGTGAGAAAAGTATAAATGATTTGATATAAAAATATGTTAAAATATACACTTATCAAATTCCCCCATACTTAACCCTTACTTATCCTCGAGCAAGCCTAAAACAAACCTAAACTAATCCACTTTCGTACAAAATCACGATTGCATTTAGCATATGCAATTCTAACTTTTATTCTCATGAAGTAACAAAGTAATAGGAAAATAAAATCAAACAAGTGTTGAGTTTAACTCTTAGTCATTCAAAAGTCAATACATTTCTACGATAAGCATACTCAAGTGTGTGTGGATAGTTAATGTCAATAGTGATGAAACTATGCATGCTTCAAATAAGTAAATTCTCATAAAATCTTACAAAAACCATCAACCAATCTCTAACAGAAAAGTTAAACATCATAGGCTCTTCCTTTGGTGCAAATCTCCACTACACTGAAGGCAGCACACGAAATCAAAAAGTCTTCAACAAAGGTTGTAATGGGACCAAAGGGTAGTGATGTAGCTAAGAAATAAAAGGATAAGATGCAACAAAGGTTGTAAAAACTTCATAGAATTAGAGACATAGAGTTTATCGATTGAAGTTGGAAAAACCTCTACGACTTAAAACAATTAAAAACAATTAGTAATTCACAAAGATTTATTAAAAACTTCACAAACTTGTCATGTTATGCAAAGAATAGGGATGCGCCTCAAGAGTGTTACAATTACCCTTTACTCCGCCATCATTTTTCATGATTTCAATGAACCCATCAGAAAACACGCTCGATTTTTTTTAAATATTGGAAAAACACACATTGAACACACAAGTCATGATATCAACTATCCCTCTCCCCAAGCTAATCGAGACATTATCCCCAATGTCAAAAATAGATAGGAAAGTGGAGTTTGAAAGATATCACCTGAAGTGTGGCTAAAAAAATAAAGCTGAAACAAAAAAAAAAACACATACTATTAGATGAAACCATTAACAATAAGTATCACAGACTGAGAGTCAAATGCAATTTGCATTTTTGATCATTGTTCCTGTTAGACCAATCCACATTAGCCAAGGTTGGATCAAGTTCTGGCACATATACTAGAAGTTGATCAATCAGCTGGTCAAGTGTTGGAGTAGAAATAAGGATTCTTCTTGTAGATGGTGAAATAAAATCTTTTTTCACAGCATGATCTACAAAAGATAGCAAACAATTATAAAAACCATTAACATTAAGAATACCTATAGGTTTTGGTGTATGTTGAGTTGTATCCAAGAGACAACTTGGAATAATTCCTCCAGTGTACCAAAACGGCAGGTAGAATGATAAATACATCTGCATTATTTAACATATTAGACATTCTGTTCTGAGTATGTGACATTTTTAGCTCATTTCTAATGGTCATACCTGTGATATTCTATACTGTTAAAGATTTTGGGATAACTTCCAAAACTTTGACATCTTCTACATAAGCAGAAATAGCAACATTATCCACTAACCCCAAACTGCCTCCCACATACTCTAAATGAAATTTTCTCTCTGCTAAAGTTCTACCAAGGTTATTGACTGCCCCTATAAACTCACCATTTTTTCCAAGAATGGATCCACAAAAAACACAAATGCAATTGAATTTGCAAGTTAAAGAAACTTCTATTTTTTTATTTTTATTTTTATTTTTGAAAATAAGTTGTGCAAAAATAGAGTGAGTACGGTTATATTTATTGAATTGTGAACAAGGAATGCATTTATTGCATGTCTTTTCTTTTGTCAAAAAGGTTGAAAATAAGGACACACATAAAATTTAGAAATTACCTACTTACACGTGAATGTATATGTAGTTGTGATTGTGGCTCATATCTTCCTCTGGTTTTAAGTCCAGTAACAGTTTAAACACCCTCTATGGGTCGAGGATATGCTTCCCATTCAGTTTTCTTATAAATTGGCAAATATGGTCTTTTAATGTCAAATTCCCAAGACTATAAAGCTCATATTCATTTCAAAAATGATCCCATAAATCAAGAATTGCACGTTGTACCAATCCACATGAATGCGTCTTAAGAGTCAATATAATGTGATCTAAACACTCTTTACTCAGTCCATCCATAATGAATTTAAGTTTATCTTCTCGATTTTTAGAGACCATTCCTAAATAACGATATTTTTTGTTGCAAGTCCATCTAGCACAATTGTGACAAACTTTTATTTTTTTCGCCCTTCATTTTTTTGAATATATGCTTTTACCAAAACCAGATATGTATCTAGTAAGCAAATCGGAAAACTCATTTAAAAACTCACCTGCTCTTACCTTTGCTTCAATTACCATCATATGTCCTCTAGGATGCCCTTGTGCATAAGCATCCTCAATCTTTCAATCCTAATTTTATAAATTTTCAAAATTGCATTTTTAGGAAGAAAAGAAAATTGCTTCTTGAGAGTTAGAAAAATGTCACCCATTTTGAAAAGAACAAGAAAAGAGAATGAGAAAAGTAGAGAAAATTTGTACAAAGATTTCAGTTATTTGGAAAACTGACAAGTCCAACTTTAATAGCCACGGAGTACCGCTATCGGCCACTTAATCGAGAAAAGAAAAAAAAATAAAAGAAAAAAAACTTTCAAAGCAAATAAAGTCAGAGAAAATGAGTATATACAACACTAATCATAACAAGGGTTAGAAATAAAAAGAATTTCCTCTTATGAAAATTGATTATCTAGAAATGGTTTAACTCTTTGTCCATTTACTTTGAATATGTTACCATTTCTAGGATTCTTAATGTCAATCGCCCCATAAGGATATACTTTTTTACAACAAAAGGACCACTCCACATTGATCTCAATTTTCCAGGAAATAAATGTAATCGAGAATTATAAAGCAAAACCTTTTAACCAATCTCAAATATTTTTCTTGAAATTTTATTATCATGAAAATCTTTGATTCTTGCTTTATAAATTTTAGAATTCTCATATGCATCATTTCTCAATTCTTTGCGTAATTTTGAAACTTCGTCAAGATTGAAGTTAAATATTTTGATTGCCCAATAAGCTTTATGTTCAAATTCAACAGGTAAATGACAAGGTTTTCCATAAACTATCTTATAAGGAGATATGCCTAATGATGTTTTGAAAATAGTTCTATATGCCCAAAGTGTATCGGTAAGCCTACGAGACTAATCTTTATTATTTGGGTTAACTGTTTTTTCCAAAATTTGTTTTATCTCCCTATTTGCAAGTTCAACTTGTCCATTTATCTGATGGTGATAAGGGGTTGCAACTTTATGTATGATTCCATATTTTTTCATTAAAGTTTCAAAAACTTTATTACAAAAATATTTTTCCTCATTACTGATAATAGATCTAGGAATTCCAAATCGACTTAAAATATTTTCTTTCAAAAAATTTATCACTATTTTGTGATCATTATTTCGATAAGGAATTGTCTCGATCCATTTTGAAACATAATCTATGGCAACCAATATGTAAAGAAAATTAAATGATAATGGAAATGGTCCCATAAAATCAATACCCCAACAGTCAAAGATTTCAATCACTAGGATAGGGTGTAGGGGCATCATATTTCTCTTTGAAAAACACCCTAACTTTTCACAATTTTAACAACTTTTGTAAAAAGTGTAAGTGTCTTTGAAAAGAGTTGGTCAATAAAATCTACAGTACAAGATTTTTGCAATAGTTTTCTTTATAGAAAAATGACCACCACATGCTTCTGAATGACAAAATTTGACAATATTACCTATCTCATTGTCAGGCACACATCTTCAAAAGATTTGATCCGGATAATGAATATGTATGGATCATCCCAATAAAAGTTTTTAACCTCAGTCAAAAACTTCTTTTTGTCTTGAGAGTTCCAATGCAATGTCATCTTTCTTGTCACAAGAAAATTAACCATGTCAGCAAACCAAGGTAAAATAGAAACATTAAATAGTTGTTCATCAGGGAAAATGTCATTAATAGGTGTGGTTTGAAACGAGTCATCACAAACAAGTCTTGACAAATGATTAGCCACTACATTCTCTACTCCCTTTTTATCTCGAATCGTAATATTAAATTCATAGAGTAAGAGAATCTACCTAATCAGTCTTGGTTTGGCATCTTTTTTTGACAAAAGTCATTTCAAAGTTGCATGATCACTAAAAATAACAACTGGTGAGCCAACAAGATAAGATCAAAATTTGTCCAATGCAAAGACTACAACAAGTAATTCTTTTTCAGTTGTTGTATAATTCAATTAAGCACCATTTAAAGTTTTACTTGCATAGTAAATAACATATGGTTTCTTATCTTTTCTTTATCCCAAGACAGCTCTAACAGCATAATCACTAGCATCACACATTATTTCAAAAGGTAAAGTCTAATCTGGAGGTTACATGATTGGAGCAGATGTAAGCATGCTTTTAAGCTTAACAAAGTATTTTTATAATTTTCAGTCCATTCAAAAATAGTGTCTTTTGTTAGAAGAATACACAAAGGTTTAGATATTATACTAAAATCTTTGATAAATCTTCTATAAAAACCAGCATGTCCTAAAAATGATCTAACCTCCTTCATAGTCTTTGGTGTTGGCAAATTGGTAATTAACTCAATTTTAGATTTGTCAACCTGAATACCTTTTGATGAAATAATGTGTCCAAGAACAATATCAGTTGTTACCATGAAATGACATTTCTCCCAATTGAGCACAAGATTCTTTTCTTCATACCTGATCAAAACCTTTTCTCAATTAGATAGGTAATCATCAAATGAATTACCAAAAATAGAAAAATCATCCATGAAGACATCAAGAAAACGTTCAACCATGTCACTAAAAATAATAAGCATGCATCATTGGAATGTAGCTAGTACATTACATAATCCAAAAGGCATCCTTCAATATGCAAAAGTACCAAAAGAATATGTAAAAGTTGTTTTCTCTTGATCTTCAAGTGCAATTGCAATTTGATTATACCCATAATATCCATCTAAAAAGCAATAAAATTCATGTCCCGCAACTCTTTCTAAAATTTGATCCATAAAAGGTAATGGAAAATAATCTTTTCTAGTAACTGAGTTGAGTTTCCTATAGTCAATGCACATTCGCCAACTAGTAACAGTTCTAGTTGGAATTAATTCATCATTCTCATTCTTGACTACAGTAACTCCAGATTTCTTAGGTATAATTTGAGTAAGACTTACTCATTTGCTATCAGAAATAGGATAAATGATTCTATTATCTAAGAGTTTAATGACTTCATTTCTCACTACTTCTTTCATATTAGGATTTAACCTTCGTTGCATTTCTCTAGAAGGTTTAGCATTTTCCTCTAGATAGATGTTATGTGTGCAAATGAAAGGATTAATATCTTTAATATCAGCAATGGTCCATCCTAAAGCATTCTTATGCATTTTCAGAGTTTCGATCAACTTACCTTCTTGAGATGTATCGAGTTTGGAAGAAATTATTACTGAAAAAGTCTCATTCTCACCCAACAAATAGTATTTCAAATCAACTCGCAAAGGTTTCAAATCAACCACGGGAGCTTTAATACTTGATGGAATATATTTTACTTTTAAAAATTTCAGCATTTGAGTTCAATTTATGAGTTGCTTGTAATCTTTGAGAAAATGGTGCTGGAGGTAAATATTTTTCATTTTCATCATTTTCACACTTACCTTCATCGTCAAGACTATTTCCATTTTTTATTTTTGGAGGTGGATTAGAAACTTTCTTCTTGGGGTGAATAGTCTTATCAATAACTTTTCCATTCCAAAGAGTTGTAACTGAATTAGCCTCCTTGACTACATTTTCACCTGAAGAAGAAACATGACACTGAGTGGAAGGATTAGGTTGAGGTTGAGCAGGAAATTTACCTTTTTCATGAGTACGCAAAGAAGTTGTCAGTGTTGAAAGTGTACTTTTGATCTCATTGATAGCTTGTGAAGTTTGATTATTGATGTTTGTTTGTTCATGCATAAATGCTTGCAAAGTCTCCTCAAGGTATTTTGTATGTGGAGCTGGATAATAATGAAAGTTTGGTGGTTTTTGTGAATGCAGCAGTTGGGCACGATTATCATCTCGCCAACTGAAATTGGGATGATTCCTCCATTGTGGATTGTAAGTTTCAGAATGTGGAGAATGGAAAGGTTTTTTGAATGTGTTCATGAAATTTTCTTGTACTGAAATGTTTGGACATTCATTGGTGACGTGCCCCAAAAGTTCATAATTGCTACAAATTTCTTCCTCTTGCATAGATTTGATTTCCTTTACTTTTTTAAGTTCCATGGCTTCAACTTTTCTTGTTAAACTAGCAAGCCTAGCATTTAAATTATCTTCTTGGCTAAGGTAATATTTTCCTTTATTACTATTAGCAAGATTAGATCTAATAAAACCTTCGGAAGAATTAACACTATGCCATGATTGAGAATTTTCTACCAAATGATCTAGATATTCTAGTGCTTCATCAGATTCTTTATCAAGAAACTTAACATTACATAATGTTTCAACAAATTATTTTGTTTCAGGAGTTAAACCTTTATAAAAGAAACTAATTAAGCACCATTTTTTAAAACCATGATGTGGGTATGAATTCAACAAATCTTTAAATCTTTCCCAACATTGAAAGAAAACTTCATTAGAATTTTGAGAGAATTTGTCTTTTCAAAGCATTAGTTTTATGAGTTGGAAAGAATTTTTTCAAAACTCCAGCTTGCATTTCTTGCCAAGTGCCAATTGACCTATGTTTTAAAGAATTACACCAATTTTTTGCTTTATCTTTTAAAGAAAAAAGAAATAATTTGAGTTTAACAATCTCATTTGTGCAAGTTTGATCATCAAAAGTGGCACATACTTTATCAAATTCTTTCAAATGCAAGTAAGGGCTTTCAGAGTCTAAACCATGGAAATTAGAAAGTAAATGGATCATACCTGATTTGAATCGAAAGTTATTTGCATTGAGAGGAAAAATGAAACAAGAATGAGAAGAATTTCAAGGAGATTGTAAGTAATAACGCATGGTATGCACCTGTGGATTGTCATTTTCATCCTGGACACTTTTATTTTCAGCCATGGTGGAGGTGTATGGAGATGATTCAAATAAATTTCCAAATAAAGTTTCAAAATTATTTCTAACTAAATGCCGAGAATTATGACTACGATACCATATAACCATATATCCATAAAGAAAATAAACAAACTATATTTACAAAGAAAAAATATTAACAAACCTGAATACTTACCTTGCCTTCCCCGACAACGGTGCCAAAAACTTACTACAAGTCTGGAAAAAATGGTGAGTTTATAGGGGCAGCCAATAACCTTGGTAGAACTTTAGGTAAGAGAAAAATTCATTTAGTGTATGGGGGAGGCAGTTTGGGGTTGAAGGGGAATGTTGTTATTTCTGCTTATGTAGAAGGTGTCAAAGTTCTGGAAGTTATTCCAAAATCTTTAACAGTACAAAATATCATAAGTATGATCATTGTAGATGAGCTAAAAGTGTCACATATTCAAGACAGAATGCCTAACATATTAAATAATGCGGATGCATTCATTATTCTACCTGGCGGTTTTGGTATACTTGAGGAATTATTCCAAGTTGTCTCTTGGGCATAACTTAACATACTCCAAAAACCTATAGGTATTCTTAATGTTAATGGTTTTTATGATGGTTTGCTATCTTTTGTAGATCATGCTATGAAAAAAAGTTTTATTTCACCGTCTGCGAGAAGAATCTTCATTTCTGCTCCAATACCTGACCAATTGATTGATCAGCTTCTAGCATATGTGCTAGAACCTGATCCAGCCTTGACCAATGTGGATTGGTCCAATAGGAACAATGGTCGAAATGCAAATTGTATTTGACTCTTAGTGTGTGATACTTATTGTTAATGGTTTCATCTAATAGTATGTGTTTTTTGTTTTTTGTTTCAGCTTTATTTTTTTAGCCACACTTCAGGTGATATCTTTCAAACTCTATTTTCCTATCTATTTTTTACATTGGGGACAATATCTCGATTAGGTTGGGAGAAGAGATAGTTGATATCATGACTTGTGTGTTCAATGTGTGTTTTTCCAGTATTTAAAAAAAATCAAGCGTGTTTTCTGATAGGTTCGTTGAAATCATGAAAAATGATGGCGGAGTAAAGGGTAATTGTAACACTCTTGAGATGCATCCCTGTTTTTTGCATAACATGGCAAGTTTGTGAAGTTTTTAACAAATATTTGTGAATTACCAATTATTTTTAATTTTTTGAGTCGTAGAGGTTCTTCCAACTTCAATGATTAAAATTAGGCAGGAATAATGTGGTTTGATTGATGATTGGTGTTGTTTTGAACTTTGATGTTTGTTATTTGGTTAATATATTTTTGCGGTAATTATACTCAATTTTTTTTTGCACAAATAATTATGTTATTCAGTGTGAAGACAATAATGTCAAAATAGGAAGTTCTTATGCTCTTGCTCTAATCATCACTTGGATCTTCAACATGTAGGGGTTGAGTATTAAAACTTTTACTTTTGGTCTGTCGAGGCGAACGACTGATAGTGCACCACTAGAAAAATGATTAATGCATTAGGCTTTCTAGCACCATTGACAAATCAACTTGTTCCCCATATAATATTTCAAGAGAACATCCCCCCAGTAAACCAATTTGAGCCTTTCAATAAATAAATATATTTTTTTGTAACCATATCTTTTTACCTAACCTAAATATACTATTATCTAACTCTTATTCTAAAAATGATTGGAGTTTAAGAGACATTCCATTGGCAGCGTAAACTTACAAAAGAAATTCAGGTTGGAATAAAAGATAAGTATGGGGGAGTTTTTCTTCAAAAAAAAAAAAGAAAAACAATAATAAAAAATAGAAAGAAAAAAAAATGCAAAGTTGCTACTAAAATGAGATGTTGCAAGATGAATAAGAAGGGTCCAATTCAATAACAATAGACCACAGTGTTGAAATTTGTGGAGTTTGAGATTTCTTCATCGATAAACTCTATGTCTCTAATTCCATAAAGTTTTTAGAACCTTTGTTACATCTTATCTTTTTATTTTTTAGCTACATCACTGCCCTTTGGCCCCATTACAACCTTTGTTGAAGACCTTTTGATTTCGTGTGGTGCCTTCAATGTAGTGGAGATTTGCACCAAAGGAAGAGCCTATGATGTTTGATATTTTTGTTAGACATTGGGTGATGGTTTTTGTAAGGTTTTATGAGAATTTACTTATTTGAAACATACATAGTTTCGTCACTATTGGCATTAACTATCCACTCACACACTTGAGTATGCTTATTATAGAAATGAATTGACTTTTGAATGACTAAAAGTTAAATTCAGGACTTGTTTGATTTTATTTCCATATTACTTTGTTGCTTCATGAGAATAAAAGTTGGAAGATAGTTATTATAGGTGTTTGTGGGTATCACTGCTGAAAACCTTCACGAGATTATAACTCATCCTCTATGGGCCACCTAGGGGTTTAAAGGCTTATTGCATATGCTAAATGCAATCGTGATTTCCTATGAAAGTGGATTAGTTTAGGTTTGTTTTAAGCTTGCTCGAGGATAAGTAAGGGTTAAGTGTGGGGGAATTTGATAAGTGCATATTTTGATACATTTTTGTATCAAATCATTATACTTTTCTTACTTTATTCTTGTTAATATTATTGTTTTATTAATGTTTTGTGTTAGAGAATAAATGGAAGCATGTTTCTAGACTTGTGCAGTTTTTGTAATTTGAGCATAACTTCATGCTCAAAAGCCCTATGGACCTGAAGTTTATTTCATTTGAAAGCCAATAGATAAAATTACAACTTTTCTGTTGGAATCTCAACCCAATTCAGTCTTGACTATAGCATAAAAGTCATGCAAATAGTTGTACAAAATGGATCACCAAAATTCGGATCAGAGTTCAGCCCGGTATTGACTTATTTTACCAATTGGGTCATATCTCTTAAGTTCAAATTTATTTTAGGATGCAATTTAAATATGTTATATCAAGAGGTAGATAAAAAAGTTTGTTGAAGATAATATGGTGAGAAAATATGTCAAAATGGTAAAAATATAAGCTGCAATTTCCTGCTGTTAAAGGATGGCTCTTGGACATGATTCGGTAATTTGATCATATCCTCTTTATCCGATCGCCAAATTTGACAAATGATGTATGAAAATCTATCAGCACCAAAAGATCTACAATTTTCCTTCTTTATTCATCATCAAAATCTGATTGTATCTGACCAAACAATATAATTCAATTCGGTAGGTGAAGACTTGGTGTAACAACTTACTAACTATTGGCAACAAGCATGCCACTTGATTAACCCCTCCATTATTTGTTTGGCCTCTAGCTTACTCTAAGTACTATAAATATGCCATGTATTAAGCTTGTAAGAGGGGGGAGTAGAGGGTTTCTTTAGGCTAAGTTTTCTAGTTTGTATGTTTTCTAGTATTGTAAGTTTTCTAGTATTGTAAGTTTTCTAGTAGTAATAGAAATGCATTCTCTAGTTTCTCTTATATTTTTAGTATTTGCTACTTTTATTATGTCTTTCTAAATTTTATTTTGTTGAGGAAAAAGGGTGAACCTCTTGATGGAGGAAGAAGAATGGTTATAAGAGTAGAAAATATTTAAGTATGTTGTATTATTATTTTGAGTTTTGATCTAAACCCTGCTTGTTTTGTGGTGATTCTTGATTTATATATCTCCAATGGCACAACAAATACTTGGGTTCATTTAGCTTATTGTACGGTTTTACCCCACTGACTGCTAATGTGATACCTTGATTTATTGTATAGATTTCAGTTGTGGCAATTAATAGAGGTAAAAATAATAAATAATTATTTCTCTCTCCAAAACTCAATAGTGGATCCCTAATTAATTATTTCACTCATGAATCAAAAATATATGAGCAATTAATGTATGTTGTAACTGAAGAAGAACCAAAGTAATAAAAGTAGTGAGCATTAGGGATCCACTCTTGAGTTTTGGAGAGAGAAATAATTATTTATTCTTTTTACCTCTATTAATTGCCACAACTGAAATCCATACATGAAGGTTCCAATGGGAAAATATTATTAAATAACTCATACAATAAGGTAATCATGATATTGTTTTACTATTGCAAATTATCTCTTAACGCCAATACTTATTTATGGGATCAAGCATTTGTGCACACCTTTGTTAACAATAAATCAAGGTTTCACATTAGCAGTCGGTGGGGTAAAATCGTATAATAAGCTAAATGAACCCAAGTATTTGTTGTGTCATTGGAGATACATAAATCAACAATCACCACAAAATAAGCAGGGTTTAGATCAAAACTCAAAATAATAATACAACATACTTAAATATTTTCTACTCTTATAACCATTCTTATTCCTCCATCAAGAGGTTCACCCTTTTTCCTCAACAAAATAAAATTTAGAAAGACATAATAAAAGTAGCAAAGATTAAAAGTATAAGAGAAACTAGAGAATGCATTTCTATTACTACTAGAAAACTTACAATACTAGAAAACATACAAACTAAAAAACTTAGCCTAAAGAAACCCTCTACCCCCCCTCCCCCTCTCTTAAAAGCTTAATACATGGCATATTTATAGTACTTAGAGTAAGCTAGAGGCCAAACAAATATGGAGGGGTTAATCAAGTGGTATGCTAGTTGCCAAGAGTTAGTAACTGTTACACCAAGTCCTTACCTACCGAATTGAATTATATTTTTTAATCACATACAACTAGATTTTGATAATAAATAAAGAAGAAAAATTGTAGATCTTTCGGTGCTGATAGATTTTCATACATCATTTGTCAAATTTGGCGGTCGGATGAATGAGATATGATCAAATTACCAAATCATGTCCAAAAGTCATCCTTTAATAGCAGTAGCAACTTGCAGCCTATGGTTTTACCATTTAACACATTTTCTCACCATATTATCTTCAACAAACTTGTTTATCTACCTCTTGCATATAACATATCCAAATTACAGTTCAAAATAAATTTGGGCTTAATAGATATGACCCAATTGGTAAAATAAGTCAATATTGGGCTGAACTCTAATCCGAATTTTGGTGATCCATTTTGTGCAACTATTTGGACGAATTTTATGCTATAATCAAGACTGAATTGGGCTGAACTTCCAACAAAAAAGTTGTACTTCTATTTCTTGGTTTTCAAATGAAATAAACTTTAGATCCATAGGGCTTTTGATCATGAAGTTATGCTTAAATTATAAAAACTATACAAGTCTGGAAACATGCTTCCATTTATTCCCTAACACAAAACATTAATAAAATAATAATATTAACAAGAATGAAGTAAGAAAAATATAAAAGATTTGATACAAAAATATGTCAAAATATGCACTTATCAAGTACTTCTAAGTCAATAACAATGGAAAATATAGGAGATTTTTCTATTTATCTATTTAGGCAATGGATCTTTTGCTATCTACTCATTAACCTCCATATATAATTAAATTGTACCTAAAATATTCTTTTTATGATTCCCCAAGGTAAACAAATAATAAAAAAAAAGTAAAATTATTTATGCATAAGATTACCATAGTGTCTCAAGTCTATAAACTAGTCTTGCACTAGTGTAATATAGAAATTTTATATATAATATTTCATTTCTAATTAGGAATTTTTAGATAAGGTAGTTTAGCTTACTTGTTTCCTAACAAGCACCCACATGAATGCACTAGTGTTCATACACCGATGTCCATGAAATGAGACATTCTCCTTACGAACATACATAGTATGTACAAGTCTTGATAAATTGTTGATGTCCCACCTAAATGGTTCTAGACTTTGAATAATTTAAGATCAAAATTATAAAAATATATTTTATGATCGCTATTATATGCGCGACTATGCCCCGTAACTATGCAAATATTGGAATTTCATCTAAATTTAGTTAAATATAAATAAAAATGAAAAAAATATCTAATTTATTTGTACTGATTGAAAAAGAATATTTTTTATGAATATACAACAACGACCAATCCAATTGGCTCATCGACACTTCTTTAACTATCTTTGCCGGTCAATTATCTAGTCAGTTAAAATTCATGCAACATATTAAAATTATGATAATTGATTCACAATCCACATACTAAGGACGTTGTGGGTTTCCTAACTAAACATATTTTGAGTAAACAAGATATCAATATATCTTTTTAAGATGGAATCTCAATTTTGGCAAAAGATTCAGGATATCACTATACCTTGTTCAGATGAAATCTCAACCTTGGCAAAAGATTCGTTAGATACTTTGGGTAATTCCTCTTCAAATGTTTGGTCTATCTATAAAATAAATATTTGTCTTTTACTTCTTTGACTTCCTTGCTACCTTTGCAATCTTTTACTTTCTCTAGATATAGTTCTTGACCTTACAAATTGATGTCTGAGCTAGTTATCCTTTGTTACTTGTGTTTTCTTTATCAATTCTATTGGTGAATAAAGAGTCTATAGTCTTAGCATCTAAGATTTCCAATTCATTTAGATAAGCAGTCATCTTTATGACATGCTCTTGAATTAGGTCTTGCTATAAAGCATAATCTAGGCCACCAACATATTGCATCATCAATGTATCACGAGCTATAACTAGCATCATTTGCTTTTGGGCATTTAAAATGATGAAACAAAGAACTCTTAACCCCTCTCGAGTTCTATCAAGAAACTTGCACTCACAGGTTTCAAAATCAGGATGGTTCACTCACAAGTTCGGTCAAGAAACTAATACTGGATACAAAAAGAATCAACAATACTAATTTGTGTAATAATTTGGAAATTTAAGATTCAACAAATTCAATCGAGAAACCAATACAAGACGATGACAATGATTGGAGTTCTAAACCATTGTCGGAGTATGCCATCCCTGAAAATATCCCTAGTGTAGAAGAAATAATGGTGGAAGAAAGGGCTACATCGACTTTTTAGAGATTCAAAATCCAAATATCTTAAGAAAACTAAAATCGAGACTTAAAAATATTATGAAAGAAGATTTTGGGTGTTGGAGATCTAAATTATTATTAGAATATGTTATTTCAGGATCGTTCCTAATCTTGATGCCTTGAAATTTGATAAGAGTACTATTGATAATTTTTTCAATGACGTTTCGGGTTTAGAAGATTAATGTATATAACTTTTGATGAATGAATTTCTTCCAATGATATAGCTGATACTTTTCGAATGATGTTTCAGATAGAGAACATTAATTACTTTTTATGAATGAAAAGTAAAATTTCAATTCTCAACCTCTCTTGTAATGGTTGTCATATCGAGCTTGTGAGCTTGTTGGACACAAGAATTACATTCGAATCCATTGAGTGCATTTTGAAATTGAACTATAAACAACTTGTTCAAAAATGATTACATGGATGCACATGAATTCTTTAATTAAACTTTATAAGGTATTTTATTAATTTTTGTCCATATACAATGGGACATGAGAATGATAACCAACACTTATTTTGAAAACCAATCATATATGTAATACATATTCCCTGTCCAAGTGCACACAGGGGAAAAGAAGAAAAAGTACACATATTGCATAGAATGCTTGGAGCCCTAATCCAACTTGGAATGGAAAAGCAATCATTGCAAAATCTACTATTTATTATTAAACATTAAAATTAATCATAAAAAAATCATTTGGCCTTTGTTCGTTAAATATATAAAATTAAATTAAATACTTTTTAATTAGTTCTTAACATGTTTTTTCATGGAGTTATCAACATCAATGTATCTATATAACCTAAAACTTACCCTATGTTTAGAGTTATTTTTTGAACTTTGGAGAATTTTTTTTGAGAAAATGTATTTTGTGTAATGAGTTTAGGAATGCGTGAAGAATAAAATTATATGTGAACGAGTTGTTGTTAAATAATAATGTGATTTATTTTATTTTTGAAAAATACTGAAAATTAATTTGGTTTCTTTTTCTGTGAGACATTTTATATTACAAATGTTTTGTCAAGATTTTTTTTATTTAGATATGATATAGTTGGATATATAATTATATAATTTAAATAATAAATAACAAGTATTTTAAGAAATGAAAATCTTATTCCCAAAATCTTATTTCACCAAAATATTTTCAGAGAGAAAAAAATAATTTGATAAAATAGCACCAAACATAGCCTAAGCATCTCCCGCGTATCAAATGCCGGAATGAAAATTCCACGTCGCACACATTCTATTGGTACCTTCCCATTAAATATCACAGCGGCGTTACCATATCACCCATCCCTGTCACCGCAACTGCATAAAGATGCCATTATCAAAGTCCGAAGGAATGAAGAAGAATACAAAAACTTTGATTGCGGAAATTCAGATTATTTATTACAAATCGATAAATTCTACAGTAATTGTACATTAATAAATACAAATATATATACTATATATAGGATTGTATATTAAATAGGTGTACTCCTTAATTTTTCATAAATAGATAGTGAAACCCTAGCTGTGTAAATCTCAAAAAGGGTTGCTTTTTTTTTTTTTTTTCCCAGGTTGGTGTGGAATCGGATCAACTCAATTGAATTGATCTGATTTTTTGTTTTTTGTGATTATTTTTTTAGTTGTGTAGAAATAAATTGGTTGATTCTGCATGAGAAAAGTGGTGCTAGAGGGATTGGAGACAGAGTAGAGAGAGAACTTTTCTTTGTGGTAGCGAAACATGTCTGCCGTAGTGTGCGGAAAGAGATCGAACATCTTTGAGGAATCACCGTCGTCGCCGCCAGTCTCCAAGAGAATCCGCTGTTCTTCTTCTTCGTCTCCCGGCCGATCCTTCTCTCCGCCGAGGGCTGCCGCCGCGTCCAATTACTCTTTCTCCAATTCAGCTATCGATCATCTTGTCGCGCTCTTTCCTGACATGGACAGACAGGTTATTTTTGTTTTTTTTTTTCCTTTTAAAATTGGTATCTGATTCTGTGTGTGATTTCGAGTGTATTGGTTTTGGGAATTGACATGTGTTTTTTTTTTTGGGGCATTTTAATTGGGGTTGGCAGAGTGGTGAGTTTTAGTGTTGATTTAATTCTATTGGTATTTGCATTTATTCATTTTGTGATCTATTGGATTATTTGCTATTATTAGTTGTGTGATTTATAGATGTGATTCTTGAGAAATGAATTGTTGTTTAGTTTGTTGTGATGCCCTTTTTTTTTTTTTTTTGCATTCTCTCAATGCCAAGAATTAGAAATGTGCAACAATTTCTGGCCATATAGGTACAGTTGAAGGCATTCTTGTGCAACAATTGTCCCTGCACAGTTGAGGCTTTGTTCAATTTTATGGTTGAGACACATGTTCTACTTAATTTTTTTGTTAGTTCAATTGTTTGGTGGTGTACCATTTATTGTTTTAACATGATCAACTCATGATTGTTTTGAGATTAGGAAAGAGGAGATGAGATGTATTCACACTGCTAAGTATTTTATTTCAAAGTAACACTCGGGTAATAAAAGCTTCTGCGCCTATTGATCTCCTCATGATATCTTGAGCTTAGCATCTCTGGTTTGAAATGGCTTTAAGAGTAGTCACAGTTTTTAAAGTAGAACTAATCTTTTATTAACCACCACTACAATGCTAATATCCATCTGGGCAATATTAAACTTGCTGACAATAAAAAGATCAGGTTTTGTAGTTACATTGAAACTTGTTTTACTAATTACTTCCTTTACTCCTATCCAGTTTCTTTTAAATTAAGAAAAAAAAAGTTGAAGATGTGCTGAGAATGCGTATCATATTAGCTTGTAATATATGAACCCATTTGGTTGGGAAGTCTATGGAATTCAAGTATCTTCTTTAGTTAAGGAAAATTCTATATATGTTTCCACTTCTCATCACTTTCCAGAGTGGGTTCTTGTTTTTTGATTGACAGTATACTAACGAACAGGTTCAGTGACTGAATGAACTTAAAGCTGCCGTGGCCTGCCTTAATATAGGATTTCTTGATTTTAGCTCCATTTGCATATGAAAAGCATTGATTAAGCATGGATAAACATAAGGATTCAATTAGCCAGATTAGAGTGTGTTGTATACCTTACGAAGTTTCTAGTATACTATTAAATTTTAGCTTGCCTTTCTTTCCATGTTTGTTGTATATTTGATTTGTATCAGGTAAGAGAGTCCTATTTCTATAAATTTTGGCTGTATGTTGCATATCCTTTTAGTGAAGGGATCCAATCTTTTTTAGTTCCTTTGACCAAAAGATGTAAGCACTGCATTTTTTGGTAGTGCTTTAAGTTTGATGACTATTTATGCAAATGGATTCTTTCTTGTTAATTCAAATAAGCTGTAGTTTTGTTGAAAAGGCTGATGTTTCTATCATAAGTTAGATGGAACATGATCTAATTTGCATGTGAACTTTTGGATTTTTTTAGCCAATAGTACGCGCACGAATGCATTATTTCTTGAGTGAAAATCCTTTGCCCATAATTTTGTTTCCATAAATCTAGTATTTTACACTAAAACTTACTTTCTCATAATATGCATATATGCCACTTTGTAGAATCCAGGATTGAAAAATAAGTTTCTCTATTTCTTTTAATTTTTTTTCCCTGTATTCGGTATGTATCAAGACTGCCTGCTTGTGGATTTTGACCATATATTCCTTAGGATGATTAAAGTTTAAGTATCTTGTTCTAAATAAAAAAATGCATGTCCAGTAAAATTCTTTTTGCCAAAGTTAAGAGAGAAATCTTGAGAAAAATGGTAAGTAACAAGAAATAAATTCTCTTAGAAGATTACAAGAAACTTCTACTGAAGTTGAGGGTGCAAGAATTCTAGTAAACTTTCTTTCTTATCTGGAGTACTGAACTCGTCCTAAATATGTTTTTGAAATCTTCAATCAGCTTTTATAGCACTTGAGGGTTCAGCACATCTAATATGTCCTTTCTTCTTTGTACTTCAATGGGATAAAAAAGGTAAACATAAATCAGTAGATGCTCTTTTCTTATGCTAAATATTTTAATGACATCCTATTTATTAGGCACAAATCATTCAAAAGATTTTTGAGTATAGGTTTATTATTAAGAGTACTTAAAAAGGGGTGATTTTCACAGGCGTATTTATTTAGTATATTGTGACCTACGCTTTGGTCAACAGAAAAGAGATTGTTTTATTAGAAAATTGGATGATCAAGTATAAGACAAACCATGACCACTAGCATACAAGTTCATACATGTCAAAACTTACATAAATTTATATATATATATAAAAACATGAAGTGCCAAAATTATTAGAAAGAATGGCATTTGGGTTTTTCAATATACATTTTCTCGTCAGTTGGAGGTAGTACAACTTTTTCTCAGACTTCTGCCCAGAACTTTTGGATTATTCGCCGGAATATTGACAACCCCACACCAACAATTGGCCAACATTGTATGAGGGTTTTTTGTGTTGTATTTTTTCCATCCAAAGATAAACAATGCGAGCTCACCATGCAAGATATGAGGCCTGGGCAAATGAAGAGAATTGGTCAGTTTCACAAACTGGGTGGGTGGGTGGGTGTGGTTGCTTAGCTAGGAAGGAGGTTAATGGGGGGAGGTTTGTTTGTTAATTGGTCAGCTAACCCGTTTGGCAGCCAATGGACGCTGTGCCCTGTCCAATCTGATTCCACCTCTTTGGTTGTTTTAATTTCATGTGAAATTTACACTTCACTCATTTTTAACAGATCAATGTATGGAAAGTGGCTCCAGTGAGGTGCTTCACAAAATTTCTTGTCTCCGTGTTGGGGGATGGGTTGAGTGCTACTGGTTGAAACCTCAAGGAGGAATGCAAATTTCGTTCTTATTACAGAAGGTGTCTTTTTCCGTTTGATCCTGTAGAATACCTAAAAACAATATCCCATATTAAACTCAGCTGAAAATAGTTAAGCTCAAAAGTAGTTTAAGGTAGCTGACAGATTATTCAAGTTGTAATTCATTTGATGGAACATGTCAATGTTGAAGTGACGGTTTCTGAAATTGTGCAAAACCGGTGTTATCTTTATTATGGTATTAAACAATGGGATTTTACTTTTGAATAGTAACCGTTTGTGATTTGCCTGTGACCTGACTAATTAGTTTAATTATAGCATATAAACCATGAAGTTAGCTACACCTCTAGTCTAGGCAAGGGTGCGAACAAAAAGTTGTGTAACATTTAATGCTTTTTTTTTTTTTTTCATTTATAGTTATTACTTGGTTGTTGGTGTAGATAATGAGCCAAGGCTTGAGTTGATATTGCTGCTCATTAACATAATAAGTCATGCCTGAGCAGCTCTATAATGGCTTTTCAGAACTCCAAGAACACCGACTACCCGAAGCAAAGTCCTAGAAGACCCTGAATTACCTCCAGCAAAGGTTGAAGGAATTCAAATTGTTTTCCTTCCACCTCATAACTTAATATGTTTTCGACATGAAATGGACTCGCTAAGACAAAAAAGAAGTGATTTATCACATATGTAGATGGAAAAAGTTTGTAAATACTTTGTTAATATACAATACTTGCTTCAGATAATGTTATCGCCAGTCATGGAAAATGAGAAATTACATCATTTCTCAATTTATGAACTGATGTGATTGAGGGAATATAAGTTTATTTGAGGAACACTAGTTGTTAAAATGCATATTAAATAATAAGGTTGGATTATTCTCTCAGAATATTTGGCTTTAGCAGATATTTATAAGAGTTTTTAAATGGAAATTCTTCTAACTAAATTATATTACTACGTTTTTATATGGAAGGCCACCTGCCTGTATATGTTCTGCATTTATATTAGCATGAGTATCTATTAAAGGTTTGAAAGGTATGTGCCCTGGAGCTAGCCGGTGAAGCATGGGAATGGGCTTTTCTTTTTTTTCTTTTTTTGGGGTTTCTTTCCAGTTAAAATGTCAGTTTTCATTTATGCATCTTCATTTATATTTTTTTTGTACTATGTACCTTTTTATAAATGTAGACGGGGCAATAAAAGCATGCCTTATTATAAATTTTTTTCTTCAATTTTATTTAAAATTTGTTTCATCTATTTTAAAATCCTAGATACCTGATACGTCAGTATATTCTTAGTACTGATGTCAAATCTCAAATGGACTTTATATATTAAAAAGGCTCAAAGTAAAGCCTAAAGGAACAGTCAGATTAAGTTTGTCTGTGTCTGTTATCTCGAATTTTGTTTTGTTCATTTTTGGCTAGTTTTGCATTTTATGCTTTGCTTCGATAAGGTATGGGCCTTGCACTTAAACCCCAATAGACCTTGCCACCTTGGTATGCCTTTGGCATTATCACTCTCATGTATAATCAACATAAATAGGATGCTTTTTGGGAGTAGGGTTGGGATGGTCATAATTGGTTACAATTCGATTTGCTTCCTCTTCACCAATGATAAACTTGTAAAAGGAATATGAAATAAAAGATGACCGAATTTGTGAATATTCATATTTTAGTTTTGAGCATAAATGGCCTAAGGATGGGGGTAATTTTTATTTTGTGTATTCTTTTTGTTCTATTACTGCATGATCAATTAAAGCTATTAAATGAGATCAAGCGATTCGCACTGGTGACCAGTTGTGACTATTATATACTGACCACTCCATCTCATATTGGTTACTGGGTATTGTTTTGGTCATTTTGGCCCTCATTTTGGGCCCTTATTTTGGGTCAATTGTTTTTTATTTACAATTTGAGAAAGATGCATGGGAATATGTAAATTGCACAGAGCGTTTTTAGATTGTAGTTCTTAAGCATAGATAAAATAAATACTAATAAAATATCCTAAAATTGTCTGATGACTGAAGTTGATGTGTACCAATCAATACCAGATTAATGAGTACTAAAAAGGAACTATAAATATATCAATTTTCTTATGGGCATGGTAATACTCTTTTTAGGTATAAATTAGTTGTATAGATATATAAAATTTTTCTGATGGGCATTATCATAATAATGCCTAATATTGGGGTATAAATAAGTTAGTGCATCCTGTTTATGAATAACTAATCTGTTTGATAGTTCTATTGTATTCTCATAGGGATTATCATAGTAATACCTAATACTGGGGGCATAAATAAGTGCATTCTGTTTACAAATGACTAATTCTGTATGTGCAAACTCATCTCTGTGAGACATCTTCTTGCTCAAGGGAGACAGAATTTCATGATATGCTCGAAAAATTAAGCATGCTATTGCCATATTTCATTTGGTAAAAGGAAAATTTGATTCCATTAAATACCAGAAGGATCCGATTAAGCATGCTTGGCTTCTGCATCATGTTATCTTATTTTTGGTTCTGGTTTTTTTAGACTGCATGTTATTAGTTTTTTTTCATTAACTATATGGACGAGATTTTTGGGGATGTCAACATACTAAGAATGCCTTTTAGGAACTTTTTTATGGTATTCATTACTTTTTGTCCTCTTGTGCTGAATCTGCGAGAAGTTTTGACGTAATCCAAGGACCATTGTTGTTTCTTCAACTGACGACTTATTACCAAAATTTCCGATGCCAATTTAATTCTCATTTCTGATGTGTGATTTATATACTTGGCATCAATTATACACCTTTGGCTGAATCATAATCCCTGTTCTCTAACAAACATCAGAGTATGGTAAGAAATTAGTCCGTTTTAGATCTCTGTGAATGGATATATGGTCATTAGTTTCGATATACTCTGTCATCTGTCTTGATTGAAAGTTCTGTACAGCGATAATCTGAATATACATTTTCTTATCTCTTTTGCTTGAAGTGTTAAACTAATTAATTGATTACGGATGGTTTTGGCTTGTAGTTTCTGGAGAAAGCCCTTGAAGAATCTGGCGATGATTTGGATTCTGCAATCAAAAGATTAAATGAACTTCGGTTGAGTGCTGCAGCTGGCACATCTGATCTTACCCAGGAAATTGGTGCGCAATTTTCGGCTCAAGGTGCTTCTCTCTTTGGCTTTGTCATATGAAAACTGTATTTTCAATGCTTTGTTTAGTGATCTATGCTTCAGATGCTTCCATATGTTCGTTTAGTTAGGTATGAAGTAATATTTCATTGATGTTCCTAAATCAACAACAAATCAACAATATATAAGGATTGGCAATTATTAAATTTCCTGAAGATGTTTATGCCCTAGCCTACCGTCTAAATCTTTGATTATGCTGTCTTTATTTAGGTGGCATTCATAATGAAAGAGGTTTTCAAGTCTAGTTGTGGTTGTCTACTTGTCCATTAAATTCTGCTGCCATTACAGAATTCTCCTATACAGGGTTTTGTCAGTCACAACCTCCATTTCAATCTTGATTTAGCCCGTCTCATTCTGGTTTTAGGCATATTTCCTTATTGTACTAGCCGATTCCTATTTCAGGAGAACCACTTCATTAGGGGTTCTCTAGATCTGGCCTGGTGACCCTGGTCTAGGGGAAATCTGCTTAGGAATATTGCACTTGGATATGCTTTGTAATGTTTTCATTTCCACCTTGTTTTGTCATCAGTCCCGGAACCCATGAATATTTCATCTACCACCTCCGAGATTTATGTGCCATAAATATAAGAAAAAAAATTATTTCCTGCTTTAGTTTAGTCTTTCCTGTTGTATGGCATACTTCAGTTTTCTGGTCCTTCATATCAAACAAAGCATATGACTTCCTGTTCTGACTTGTAACTTCATTTATGATCCATTTTCTATTAAAATCTGTATTACTGCCCATGTAAGCATGAATTTGAGCTCTAAAAGTGGTAACTAACTTAGTACTCCGATTCCTTTGACTGAAAATCATAAATGGGCACTTTTTAACCTTTTGATTAGTTAAAAGTGGACAGGACATTCAGCCAACCTTTTAGATTGAATAAAGTTACTAAACTAGTCACATCAAATCGTTTTTGCCCAACCTTACTGAAATGGGCACCATTAACCCTTTAAATGATTTGATGCAAGCTAATCTCCTCTTAAATTCCTAGCTTTGCATCCTCTACTGGCCTCTTTTGATTATTTTTATTGTGTCTAGTTCATAGAGGGGAAGAGGGAGGGAGAAGATAGGCTTCCCTCGAGAGAAGTGTTCCTTTTTGGCTTGCACCTTATTTGGTCCAAGAAAGAGAAGGGAAAGGTTGATTGAGAGGGGAGACATATCATAGGTAGAGGGAAATTATTTATTTATTTTATTGATTGACTGCTAATCATTGTCTTATCATCAATTGATCTTAGAAAAGGTTAGTTGAGTCTTTATATTGGTTATTATTACATTGTTAGGAGTCCACCTCCTTTTATCCTAGCCAAAAAACTGACCTTGTTTATGCATGTTATATTTAACCAAGAAAGAGAAGGGGAAAGGGAAAGGAGGGAAGAATCGTATGAAGAGAGAAAATTATTTATTTATTTCTGTATTTACTGCTAATCAATTGTTTTTTTTTTTTTTCCTGATAATTGATATATCATATAAATGGTTAGTAGAGTCTTATACTGGTTTATTTCCTCCTCAACACCCAATTTGTGGAAGAAAATTTGGGTGCTAAGGGTTCATTCTGTGGTGGACCGGGTATGTTGGAGCTGATCCCACATGGCATTTCGTTTAATGTGCGCGCTTAGTGTAGCCTGCATTTAATGTGAGTGCCCAGATTCAGCCAATGGTTGGGAGAGAAGCTGCTCCAACACACCTGGTCCAGCATAGAAAATTCAGGTGCTGACAGATAAGAGTACCCTTGTAATTGCTCGAGTCCACCTTCTTTGATCAACCAAAAGAAGTCCAGCATAGAAAATCAAGTTGACATAGTCTAGAAAGAAATGAGTGAGTTTGCATTACAAATTGATAAACTATGACGATGTCTTGGTAGTAATTGGAAAAATTATAGCTATTATGTCTTTAAAATTGTGTAAATTAATAAAGTTTGAGGGTGCAATTCTTTCTTCAGGTTGATCAGCTTTTTCGTGCATTTTCCTAATGCTAATAAACAAGGGGAGTTTTTCCCCTGTACTTCCCCTCTATTATATCAGTTGGCATGGAGGGTTTGCTAATTGCTTTACTGCTGCCAAGGGTGTCAATTTTAGGATTGATCCGAGCTTTAGTTGCCTTGCACCTGGCATGCACTATTTCATGCATTTCTTCGCAAATTTGAACTTACGTGAGGGTCAAATCAAACCCCACCCCCGAGCATGGGTTAAGCTTGAAAATTAATGAGTTTTGAGCCAACCTCAAGTTCAAGCTAGCTAATCTCTAGTTCTTTTATTCTCTCCTATTTAAACTGTGAAGCTATTCTATGCTCCATGAATGCTTCTCCTTGTTGTGGTCTACTAGAAGTAGGAGAAAGGTGAAGATCCTATGAAAAAGTTGCCAAGTTGGTTGGAGATACGATTATGTTGACTAATTAGTATAGGCGCTTAGCAATTGCAAAATTATCATGCCTACCGAATAGAATATAAGATACCTTACTGAATACAAATGAGATCAGTTTGTTCTATATCTGCTCCGTTACACTTTCACATCGCCATACTAAATACAAGATGAATAGGCCTTGAAAATATACTAATTTGATGATTGCCAGGTAGCAGTATGTGACTAGTTTTGAATGGATATTTTATTAGCAGACTTCATTCTTACAATTGTTATGACTGCAAAAGGCTATGAGGGATATGACACTGTCGAGATTCATGGATGCATAAGCAATTTTAGTTCTACACCATTTTCAAACCCTATAATATACATCGTCAAAAAACAAATGTGGGTTTAGATCCATATTTGATGAAGTACAACAGGTTCTTTCAAAGAATTAGCTGCCGGATCTCTTGGATGAAATAATGCAAGACGTGTAAATGAAAGCTGAAGCGATGGAAATGCTATAGTTGTTGACTAGTCATGGACTTTAGCTCCGAATTCGTGATTGTTATTATAAGTGCTTTAGTGAGGCTTTTTCCGAAACTTCACTTTGCATGTACTTAAATATTTGGTAACATGATTATACTTTATTTTGTAATGCATGTACAGTGGTGAACAATGGGGGAACTGCTCCAAGAGAGGAATCACCTGCGGGAAGCAATCTTCCTGTAGATGGAGCAGAGTGGGTGGAGCTCTTGGTCAGAGAAGTGTTAAGTGCTCCAAATGTTGAGGATGCTAAGGCACGCTTGTCGCGAGCACTCGAGGCATTAGAGAAGTCCATTTGTGCAAATGCAACTGCTGAGGCTGCCAAAAGCTTTCAGAAGGTGTGTTCTTTTATGTTATTACGTACTTGCTAACCTTGTGTACAGAATCCCCTCATTTCATTTAGATTATGTTACGACCATGGTTTAACTATTTGGTTTGTATCCTTTTTTAATTTTTCCGTAGATGTTTGGATTATTATTATGATCTGGGAACTGGTAATATGGTTGCTACTTCTTGTATAGAATTTACATGTGTGTTGTGCTTTCTAGGAGAACATAATGCTAAAGCAGCAACTAGAAGCACTCCTACAGGAAAATGCTATTTTGAAGCGAGCAGTTTCTATCCAACATGAGCGACAGAAGGAATTTGAGGAAATGGGCCAGGAATTGCATCAGCTGAAACAGCTAGTATCTCAATACCAGGAGCAGCTGCGAACTCTTGAGGTCAGATTCACAAGCTAAAAATTTCATGAAAGTGTCTATATTTTGGTTGGTTACAGGGAAATGATTTTGTGCTCGTCCTTGCTTCAATCAGTGTACACACAAGTGAAGAAAATATATTTACCATTTAGCCTGTGAGTTTCTACGAAATTCCACCAAGCTGACAATGCCATATTTGTTGATGCTAGTGAACTGAAGGTGGTCTGACCTGTTTGTATGAGTTATTTTGCAGAACACACTTTAGGTGGTGCTTGGTTGGAGGGAATAGGTTTTGAACGGAACTAGAATTCCTAAGTTAGTTCCCACACCCATGTTTCATATCACTCATTTCCAGGATCATTCATTCCTTTGGTAATCTGTATTCCCAGGTTCATGGTTTTAGCAATCATTCATTCCTTTGGTAATCCGTATTCCCAGGTTCCTTAGGTAATCAGTATTCCTAACTTGATTACCATTATTACTACTTTGAAAAGTAATTTATTTAGTTTTTAAATAGCAATTCAAGATCCTACTAAGTTAGGGAGTCTTAATAAAGCCTTCTTATACATCTAATCAATAGATTTGCCCCATTTAGTTATAGAACTTTAGAAACTTACAAATAGCTTTTTTAGATTCCCTGTAACTTAAGTTGTCATGTTCAAACAACTTCCTCATTGAACCCTAAACCTCTCTAATATTACCTGGATCGCAGGAATAACCCTCTAACATACTACTGTGCACCAGAAAACTGGAATAGATAGAGAATGTTGTTTTATTGATTTCTTTGATCACTTTAGCAAATAATAACCACAGGAAGAACAGCAAAAAGGTGCTCTAGATCAGTTTTGGTATGGTGTATGAGAACTCTATCATGTCTACATGTTCTGGTCAACCTTATAGACCAAGATTTACAAAATTGCAGTGGAATGAGATTCTTCTTGAAATTGCGGATCAGATTATCAAGTTGGGTGCATTGGAAAGTCGCAGCAATGTGCCAGATGGGTAAATAAAATTTGGAGCAAGCTAATTTGGCTGTCAAGGAGTATATATAGAAGTTCGAAAACCTTATGATTCTTTGTCCAATCATGGAAAGCCCACGCAAAACTCGCTCCATGGATTTTTGGAATAATGATCTAAGATAAGACTTTTTTTGCAATCAAGTTGAAGGATGCAGATGAATATACTTTGGTTTGCCTATTTACCAGCTACTTTTGGACAGAGCTATTAAAGTTCTTTGCATCAAGCTTATCACTGTCCTATACGATAGGCTACAACTATACTTTAATGCATTAGCTTTGCAAGCAGCTCAAATAAGGCTTTCCCAAGCTTTTTGGGTGCTCGTTCTGACCACCTTACTGTCTTCTCCGCAATCCTGCAAGTGTGAGCTAGCTCCAAAAACCTATGCTCAATGGGGATTGCAGTCTGCAACTTGCTGCATGAAGCCGGATTGCCGGTAATCACTGTTCAGCCAAAAAGGTGGACTGTGATAACATTTGCCCCATGTCTCATCCAATCCCTTTGGAAGAAAAGAAAAATCCTCCACATCTAATAAGCTATGCATCCATAATGAATATTGATTGGACTTTCTTGGAACAAGAATCAAAAGAAGACCAAAGTTGCAACTACTCTTCTAAATAAGCACAAGAAAATTTCTTAACAGAATGAAAAACTGATTAGTCCGAATAATCTTCATAAGTTGTGATTGCTGCTATAATGATCATAGTTGTCTCCACTAGAATCAAAATCTTTAGTTGGTGCAACCACCAATGATCGATAACAGAATGGCACAAAGAAGTCACGTTGTTGAGGCTTAACTTGCAGAAATTGATGATTTAAAACCCCTGAAAATACAACCAAAGTTATTGTGAACAAAGTGGAGAGAGCATTTGATTGAGATTGATGATGCAACAGTTGAAGCCTCAAAAGAATCTCTTAATTATGATGGCTTCTAAAGAATTTTGTTAGCTTTCTCCTGATGTAGAGCATGCTGTAAATGCACCACTAGAGCCATAAGTGCTTGAAATTCCACCTCTTAAGAGTTAGTATTAGTGAAATCATCCTAGAAAAAGCATAAGGTGATGAGTCTGACATGGTGGCATAGAAAGCTGTATCTTTTGGGGGAAGATAAATTACAAAGAGTTCTTGCCGAAGGATAAGGGAAAAGAGCTTGAAATATTGTTATGTTGGGAATGTGACAATGAGCATGGCAGATGTTTAAATGCCAAAATACTTGGACATGCATGCAAACTAGGAGATCGCAGAAAAGTCAGTTGTTTATTTGTTTAATTGCTATTTCTGATTCAACCATTCCTGAAATTCAGTGGACATTGGGAAAATAGTTTCAAAGAATCTCTTATTTATGATAGCTTCTGAAGAATTTTGTTATCTTTCTCCTGATGTAGAGCATGCTGTAAATGCACCACTAGAGCTATAAGTGCTTGAAATTCCACCTCTAAGAGTTAGTATTAGTGAAATCATCCTAGAAGAAGCACAAGGTGATGACTCTGATATGGTGGCAAAGAAAAGCTGGATCTTTTGACAGAAGATAATTTGGAAATTAAATTACAAAAGTTCTTATCGAAGTATAAGGAGAAAGAGCTTAAAATATTGTATGTTGGAGTGCGACAATGAGCATGGCAGATGTTGAAATGCCAAAATACTTGGACATCTATGCAAACTAGGAGACTGTAGAAGAGCCAGTGTTTATTTGCGTAATTGCTATTTCTGATTCAACCATTCCAGAAAGTCAGTAGACATTGGGAAAATAGTTTCATTAACTTGGAATACCACACATGGAGGGAAGATGGTTTCTACATTGGCTATGTTTAGGATAAAAAGATTTTTAATACTTAAAACTATCAAAACTTGAGGTCAAGTATTTTCTTAGCAAGATGAACATGATGTAATTAAATGATTAAAGAAGAATAAAAATAGGGGAGTTTTGTGCTAAAAGCAAGCTATTTTAGACCACTCCTATTGCCCTTCCCCCCACATGCTTACTGATTCCCTTAATTCTTAACATCTATTACCCTATTTGCAACCTTCGTCACCCTAAACACCTCTACAACTCCTCTATTAGACTGGCCATCCCTAGCCCTGTTCCCACGGGGACCTTGAATTAGGAATTTTTCACCTAATTTCTCACCCACTACGTGGCCTAGTTTCCTTCCAAACTAGTCAGCCTTTCCCTCAATCTCACATGAGCTCGTGTTTAGTTATGTTCGAGTGAATGTAAATGCAAGTAACACATAGCAAACTCACATACACGCTGCTGAAACATAAATGTAAGATAGATTTATGGCCAACATATCCAACTCGTACTCTTTCCTCAATTTACAGTACAAGAAAATAGCTAAGGTTTGCATACATTTTCTAATTTTCTTGTAGCCCCTGGCCTGCCATAAGAAGCTAACCAAAATAATGCAGTTGACATCCCCTAATTGGTAGGAAGGCTTAGCCAATCATGTGCCACTGGGTGGCAGTGTTTCTAGCTTGTATTGCACTGCATCTGCTATATGTTGGCGGTTTTCAGGCCAACCACTTGAACATGTCTTGTACTTGCCCTTAACAATCTTCTCAAACTTTAAGCCACAACAAAACGTCAATCAAGTGTCTCAGTGGTTTTAGCATAACATATGGGCGGCACATGCCTGGAAACTGTTAGGAAGTCCACGTGTTCAAGCTTCGGGCAACCGCCTGCCACCTTGGCCAAGCACTTTTGGTGCACTCGCCCCCCACTTGCACGCATTTGCCAATTCTCGCACACGTTCGGTCCAAGTTTCCTGCAAGCTACCGTGAAATCCGCACATAAGTTACCTAATGCCGAAGGACTTCACACCTTGCGCGGAAGGCCCAACCCTTTGCATGCACATTTGCCCATCGGCTAGTTTTAGTCTGCACACAACCTTGTACGTCGCCTACTCGACATTGGGTTGTCCCACAAAATTGCACACCACACCGTTAATCGTCGTGGCATAACTCTGCACATGCCCAGTAACTCAGCCAACAAATTCCCTATGCCCTGTGCCTGGTCGATGAGCGTCAGGTAACAACCAATCAACTTTAGCCACATGGTGCCCACACGGCTAGGCCCGCCCAGTAACCAACACTACCACCCGATGTGACTGGGTCAATCCACCCGTGGGTTGGGTTGGACAACCCGTCGGATTTGGGGTTGACCCTAAACAGACCATGGGCTAAGCCATGTGCACCCTACCAAGTCGTGTAAAGCCATGGCCGAGCCCTGGAGGCCTCTTGGTGGGGAGGGCCTCCAAGGACCCCTTCCCCCCCTTAACATTGAAAACCTAACCTGCTGGATTTGGGGTTGACCCTAAACAGACCATGGCTAAGCCATGTGCACCCTACCAAGTCGTGTAAAGACATGGCTGAGCCCTGGGGGCCTCTTGGTGGGGAGGGCCTCGGAGGACCCCTTCCCCCCTTAACATTGAAAAGTTGAGGAAGCACACCTATCCTATCTCAACATTTGGGCATTAGATTGACCTCCGGTTTGTTTCTATAGGATCTTTGCGATGGCTATTTTCACTTCTAAGTCCTAACTCAACTTTGGAAGTGTGCCCGACGTTAGCACCCTTGATGTGCTGCCAATTTGTGTGCACTGCCTGCCGTTGCCCGACGTGTCACTTATCCAGCGTTGCCCATCCCACACTAGAAACCTCAAACACCCTATAATGCCATGTTTTGATGTGCCATGTGTTGCTACCAACACTTAGCCAATTCTTAGTGCTGCATGGTGCCAACACCCATCGCCTGTTGGCACGGTTGGCCCTGTGCCAGTCTACATGATGCTTTAAGGGCCTAACACACGTCCTCCAGAAGAGTCCGACATCCTCGTTGGAGTAGGGGCATCTCCCCTAGCAGTCCTTAACCTACTTTCGGACTTAACCTGTTTCAAATCACAATTACCAACAAAACTATCTCGTTCCTGCTTAATTTTGGTGCCGCACCAATGCCGGCACCTTGTTGGAATCAAACCTATCAACACTACATTTCCCGAAGTTTGACCAACTTCAATCTTCCACAACCTTTCCACCAACTCTCTCGGTTTTCTTCTTTCTATCGCAACTGTCACCCTCATTTAACACAAATGCAATAAGACACGCCATCTTTGCAAACTTCTGTTCTGCATTCACTACATTATAATTGACTTTTTCCCACTTTGCCGTTGGTCCTCACCAACAATGTCCTCACCCTGCACAAATGTCAGGCAGCCAACATCCTCAATTAGCATGGGGCATCACTGTGATCTTGGCATCAATGAGGAAATTGTTGCCAAGAATCAAATCATAATCATCAAGGGACGACCATCAACTTGCACGGTCCATGCCACGAAACCATAGCTAGTTCCACATCAACAACACCCTTGACCCGCTCAGACACCGCATTCACAGCTTTTTAACACTACTGTGATGCTTTTCAAGGTTCAACCCAAACATCTGAATCAATGTCGGCAATGAAGTCGTGAGTGGCTCTCATGTCTACCATCGCCAGCACCTCCTTGCCATTCATCAATGTTTTCACAACCATCAAATCTTAGTTAAGGGACTTACTTTACAATGCATTCAGCTACTCAAGAGTGCCAACACGAAGCTCCCAATCATCCTCTCCAGTCTCTATTTCAGCCACTAAGGATATTGAAGTTGTGTGTGGCTCCCTTGTCTACCATTGCCTGCACCTCCTTTCCGTTCACCACCGTTTGCACAAAGATCAAACCTTGGTGAAGGGACTTTACAATGCATTTAGCAACTGAAGAGTGCCATCACGAGGCTCACAATCACCCTCTTAAGTCTGTTTTAGCAACCAAGGCGTTCCCCGCTTGGGGGAGTCCCACATCTTATGCTCACCACCACAAAGATAACATTTTTTGGTCATGGCGACGACCATTTGGGAGTCCGAAAGATGATCAGCAGCCGGATGGCAAGTCCTTAACACCATGCCTCCTCAACTCAGCTTGAGCTTAAGCTGCAACTCGGCCATGAAATTGAACAACTTGTTCTCCTCATACATCTCATGACTGTTCAGCATCAACGAACTGAATTGCTTGACGTAATCCCTCATTGTCCTTGTGTGCTTCAAGTTTCGTAGGGACTCCCTTGCAAGCCACAACATGTTGAAGGGAGAAGTTAATCCTTCAACTTTTTTTTCGGTGCCTCCCAAGTCTTTATCTTCTCTTGGTTGGCACTGGCGTCATCGGATAAACGACTATGCCACCATAACTTAGGGTCACCAACGAGATAGATGCTGGTATTGGAGACTCTCTCAATGTCTGGGACGTGTGCTGCCTGAAAGTAAGTTTACTTCCATGACCTAGAGGAAGCGCTCCTCTCACGGCCAAAGGGTTTACGCTTGAGTACTCTCACCTTAGATGAAGAGTGTCTATTTTCCTCGGACCCAGCACTAACCGCCCTCTTCATCATGCTTAATTTCGTGTTTATTGCTTTGAGTTTCAAGTCCATTGAATCAGTGAGACGACTCATCCTCTGAGACTGAAACAATCCATCACTCTATGAAATTAGGTTACTCCCCCAACTATTTCTGTAAACTCTCAATGGCTATGTTGAAGATCTTGAATTTGCTAGAAGATGGCTACCGTTAGAGACTCCGGTGGCGATCCAAGTAAGCCGTCAGCCCTCTGCATCCTTGTTTCAAGTGCAAGGACTCACTCAAGCTGTAAATTTCGGCCAGCCATGCACTAAATTACACAAATCAAAACAACTATCGGGTTCTGATACACTTGTCATATGGGTAACTTGAACTAGGAATTTTTTGCCCAATTTCTCATCCACTGCGCGGCATAGTTTTTTGTCCAAAAATAGTCGGTCTTCCCTCAATCTCACACATGCTCGTGTTGAATTGTGTTTGAGTGAATGTAAATGCAAGCAACACAGCAGCAAACTCACACACACTTTGCTGAAGCATAAATGCAAGATAGATTTACGGGCAACACACCCAACTTGAATTCTTTCCTTAATTTATAGTACAAGAAAAAGGCCAAGGCTTGCACATATTCTCTGATTTTCTTGCAGCTCCTTGCTTGCTGTAAAAAGCTAACAAAAATAATGCAGTGGACATCCCTTAACTACTAGGGAGGCTCAGTCAATCATGTGCCACAGGGTGGCATTATTGTGGCAGTATTTCAACTTGCATTTCCAGCATTTGTTATTTGTTGGGCAATTTTTATGCCAACCACCCGCACATGTCTTGCACTTGCCCTTAGCAACTATCTCATGCCCTTAGTAACCATCTTAAACTTTAAGCCACTGCCCATCGTATGCCAAGTGTCTGGGTGGTTTCCAGCATAACCATTGACACACATGGGTGGCACATGCCTGGAAATCGTCAGGAAGTCTCATCATCCGCATGACCAAGCTTCGGGCAACCGTCTGCCACTTGGCTGAGCACTTTTGGCGCGCTCGCCACTTGCATGCGTCCCACAATCTTAAGCTTTTACCCGACATTGGGCCGTCCCACAAACTTGCACACTGTGTGGTATGACTCCGCACATGCCCAGCAACTCAGCCAACAAATGCCTGCACGCCCAGCAGATATGCGGCAGGCAGCAACCAATGCCCACAACTTTAGCCAGCACTACCACTCAATAGGTTGGGTAGACCGACCCGCGGGTCAAGTCGGACTTTGGGTCGACTTTAGATGGATCCCGGGCAAAGCCATAGTGCACACCCCACCAAGTCGTGTCGAGCTATGGCCTAGGCCTAGGGACCGACAGGTGAGAAGGGCCTTCAAGGACCCTTTCCTCCTTAGGCCTAAAAATAATTTTTAATAGTTTTACTCTTGATAGCAGTAAACATTAAAAAGTTGAGGAAGCATTCCCTAATCTTCAACATCTTGGTAAACCTCCCGTTTGTTTCTATAGGATCCTTGGATGTCTAATTTTTACTTCCAACTCCTAACTCAACTTTGGTTTCGGACCACCCGATGTGTCCCTGACTGTGGCACCCTTGTTGTGCTCCAAACCCTCTGCCATCACCAGATGTTTCACTGCTTCAGCGCTGCCCATCCCTCACTGGAAACCTGCAACAGCATATAATGCCACATTGTGATGTGCCATGTGTTGCTCCTAGCATCTGGCGTCATGGCACCAACACTTAGCCAATTCTTGGTGCTGCTCTGTGCCAAAAACCCGTTGCCTGTTGGCACGCAAGCGTGCCGTGCTTGACTACTCGACGCTCTAAGGGCCTAACACCTATCCTCTTGTCTCTGCCTTAGTCAAACCCAACCCAGTCCCTCAATCCATTCCTCTTCTATTATTAGTGATGCTTGAATGACAAATTAAGTGGTGGAATTATTAGGCTTGACTATGCCTTTTTCTGTTATTTTTATGTATTGAGTTTTAAATATTTCTGAGCCTGAAAGCATGCTTGTTTTTCCCGTTCTTTTTACTACCTTGATTCATAGCTATTCTCAACTGTTGCTTTTTTAACATATAAGAAAGGAACTCGATAAGCTATCATGGTTCCATATTAATTGTCATTTCTAAACGTACAAAATGTGGGGGTGTGTGCAAGTCATTTGTGGAACATAGTTACTGTGATATTGTTGTGAGTTCATAGTGGTGTTCTTTATTAATTGCGCCTGTTTAGATTGACTAACAGGTATATTTGGAGTTTTTGAATCATATATGGGTGATCTTCAGCTACCTAATTATTCAGAAGCCTTTGGATCATATTATCTTTCCATGTACATTTTCTAGTGAACCTGAGTCTGACATATGATACATTTATATTTTCTCCAGGTCAACAACTATGCCCTTGCAATGCACCTCAAGCAGGCCCAACAAAGCAATTCGCTTCCTGGACGTTTTCACCCCGATGTGTTTTAGTTAATAACCCCTGCATGTATTATGTATCTGGGGAGTAGCAAGTGTGCTGCATTCACAATAATAATACAGGATTTAGACCTAGACTCCTGGCCCTAGATGGATTGTCTAGTTTCGCGCTATAATGCGTTGTGCTGGTTTGTGATGCAAGTCTTTGAAAACACCTTTTACTTTTACTTCATACTAATTTAAGTGGATTTGTTTGCTCAATTGGGCTTCTTCGCCCTTCTGCTCCTGAGCTTAGCTTCATTGTTATGTGAATCGGTGCTTAAACGAGATATGAGCATGGATTATCTTTTTGGCAGCATTACAAAGGGCATATATTCAGTGTCTTAAGTGCTTGAATCAAAATACAGGAAATTGTATTCTCAGTTTGATTGATGTGGACGTGATCTCTTTTCTCTGACAACGTGGATTCGTTTTAAAGTGGTTGTGCATTTCTCTTTGGAGAATGGAGAATCTTATATTTAAAGTGCCACACAACTTCCATGCCCCAAGAAACACGTAACTTACAATGAGGATGATATTCTTCGGTGCAGCTTTTTTCATTTTGGGCCGAACAGCTTATATTCTTCCTGACCTTTTCTTAAAGCAATTCTTTCTCTCGTTGTCATTGCCGTAATCAGTTATACATGGTCTAGCAGTAATCTAAACTTTTGGTTTATGTTGATTCAAACTCTCATTCTTTCCTATATATATAAATATATACTCACATGTAATGTTTTGGCTTAGATAATTTGTTAATTTTATTTTATTGTGTCCCTCAGTCCAGATTTTATATTTGATTGTATATTTTATTTAAAAATGCATATAATATATGTAAAATCTTTTTTAAATATACATTTTTTTTTTTGGTACATTTAGATATGATTTATATAATTGACCTGCATTTATAGAACATCTATAAGCATAAAATATAAATTAGTTGAAATAAAAGATTCCCAACACATTTAAAATTTAGTGCATTTTGGGGATACTGACATAAAAATTTAAACGAGTCTACGCCTAGGTCACTGCAGCTTATTAATATAAATAATGACAATAATCAGACTTAGCCTGGATTCTGCACTAATTTCAAGCTTTTGGATCCATAACCAAACCCATAATTAAGTAAACAGTGAAAAACTGTACAAAAATCAGAAATAATTGTCTAACAATACACCATTCATATCCTTTTAATAGTAATTAAGCTTTGTTGTCCTTGTACAAATACTACCTTAAAGCTATAACATCAACGTAAACTGCAGATTTAAGCTAAGCAGATCACTCCAGTGGTGCTGTAAACTGGCTGATGATCCATAACTTGTGTTATCTGTACATCTAGATATCACCAACTCATGAGTATATCAAATACAAATATGGATTTCAATACAGTAATCAAAAGGGCAGTGAAATGTCAAGTTGAGAGTCTTTCAGTTGTGGGAATCCTCTTGTCCCTACTCAAGTAGTAGTTTTAAGGACAGTTGGAAAATCTTCATATTAGAACTAACTTAGAGAAACTAATTGCAGAAAGAGAGCTTATCTTGAATGGTGATGAAGGGCTTATTAGGATCACATAGATCTATCTGAATCAGATTAAAATAAAGGAGATGAAGAGTTAGATCAGTAAGGCATATAATGGTTTGAAAGCAAGAAGAGTTTTGAGTACCAAAAAAAAAAAAAGAACCATTTCTTGATTGCTTTGTGCAGGGCCTTTTTCAAGAAACTGGAATAAGCCTTCCAAAACCAGCTTTCATCATCCTTTTGAACTCATCAAAATTGACCATCCCATCTCCATCCATATCTACTTTTCTGATCATCTCCTTGCAATCTTCCAGCTTCTTCCCCTCAGTGAACCCCAAAGAAGACAGCACCAATCCCAGCTCTTCTACTGTTATCAGCCCATCTTTGTTCCCATCAAACACATCAAAAGCCTCTTTCAAATCTCCCTCCTCATGCCCTTCTTCCTGTCCACGGCGCCCCTCGTTCCCACCACCTGATATCATGGAATCGAAAAGCTCGACGAACTCATCGAAATCTATCAGCCCATCTCCATTTGAATCCACTTTCTCCACCATATCAGCCACATCTCTCTCCCCTGCTGAAATCCCAATGTTCTTGAGTGATTCTCTCAGCTCGTGCTTCGTTATGTAACCGTCGTTGTTCTTGTCGAACGTCGCGAAAACGCTTCTGAGTTCAGCTCTGCTGGTGGTGGTGGTGGTGGTGGTGGTGGTGGTGGTGCTAGTGTTCTTGAAGCTGGTTTTGACAGCATCTTCAGAAGGGTTTTTGGGATCATGGTGACCATGAAAAGTTTGGAAGCATAGTGCAAGAAACTTCTTTGTTGGAGGGATGGTGGAGAATGTGCAGATGAGGCCAAATATGAAGAGAAGAGAGGACAACAGTATGGCAATCATTTTGTTGTTCTCCTGTACTTGGGATTTCTAGCTTTGAAATGACACGAAACAACAATATTTTTGAGACAGAGGGGGTTTGGTTAAAAGAATGGACTTTTTTTTGCATTGAAGAAGTTAACGCGTAGTTTTGGTGGGGTGTTGAGTTTTTTTGTTGATCCCACAAACCGCGTGAAACTGTCATAACTGCAAAAGAAAATTCCTTGTTTTATTAAAAAGCAAAAGACATGGAAACTCTATGGTCATAAATTAGTAGAGTCACTCTCACATTCTAATTTTTCATAGCATTTTTTTATTTTTATATTAGAAGAAGATTCTTTGGTTTTAGCAAAAAAGCAAAAAATAAAAAATAAAAAATTCTCATAAATTAGTTATGGATGACAACCAGACGAGTTCAAATCTGCATCAATTCCAAATCTTCTCCATTTGGGACGTGTTTTAAAATTATAAATGAATTTAATTTTTAGTTTTCAAAATCGTCCTATCCAAACTCATCTTGTTTTAATTTATTATATATTTTTTAATCTATTATATATGTATTTATATGATTTATTCTTTAAAAAAAATTTTTTAAGAAAATTTTAGTGAAATTATTTTTAAAAAATATATATTTTTTATTTTAAATTATAAAATAAGTTTAATGGGTCTAACAAATTTAACCGTCGAGTCCTGGTCTGTGTTTGAGTTCGAATCCTCACAAACTTTGATGGGATGAATCTCAAATTTGACTAAACTTATCCTAATCTCATCCCATTATCATCCTTAAAAATGATATAGTCATGATGTTAATGCACCTACTTTTCGAATGTTTGTTACTTATGAATTCATATTTTTAATCTTTTGATGAGGTTGTCATATTAAGTTTTTAATAATTTGATGTTAATAAATTTTCAAATTTTAATACCATGTTATTTAATATAATTTTCAATCATTTTTTCTAATTGATTAGATTATTTATAATTGCACTAAGAAAAATAGTTAAAGCTTGGTCAATTAAATTAAGGGAGCTATTTTTGTAAATAGCGGAAGTACCAAATAAGCTCGTTTAGGGCTTTGTAAAAGGAGGGAGAGAGGTCCAAGTGGAAATAGGTTTGTTAATGGAACTTGTTTGAAATTAAAACTTGGGCAATTATCAAGTTAATTATCTTTTTAATACTTCTCTAATTACATTTAATGTTTATGATGGAATGAATGTAAAAAGTTTCATAGTACAATGATAGTTAGATACCAAACTGATAACGTACGCACTCATATGGCAATCAAGAAATAATCAAGATAATCCACTTATAATTAAGAAAATTTTAATATAAAAGGTGGTTAATTAGGTTATTTTGAACAATAATCAATAGGTTATCCACAATGGAATTCCAACCAGGTTATACACTGAAAACCAACTTCGTGGAATAAATTGATTATTTTTTAAAAAATTATTTATTAAAACATCTTCCCCAACTCCAAATAATTGGTTTTGATTAAATCTTTTGACTACTTAATTATAATAATTTTTCTATTAATTCTATCTCTCAAAACATTCAAATATTAATAATTTTTCTAATAATTCTCTCTCTTAAAACGTTCAAATAATTTGGGACAAAAATACTACAAAATAGTCAAAGGGTGAGAAATTTAATGAATGTCAACCACCTTTTTCTTTTTTTCTTTTTGAGACAGAAATAATACTAAATTAACAATGGGCGAGAAATTTAATGAAAAACTTATAAAATATCAAAGTTTTATAAGAAAAACTTATAAAATGTCAAAAATGATAATTTTTTATTTATATGGTTAATTAAAAGAGCTTGTTAAAAAATCATAAAAATAAGATAAAGTCTTCTTATTTTTATTTAATGAGCATATAAGATCTTAACATCTTATTTTGAAACTTATAACATTATCATGTGTTAAAATTTGCATTAATCACTTTGAAACAATTACTTTATAAAATTTTCAAACATCTTATAGAATATTTTAAACAACTCATAAACTCAATCAAAACTTTTAATTGTAGATATGTTGGCACATATATATATATATATATATATATAAATATATGTATATGTATATTTATTTATGGGACCAACAAGTAAAGGGCATTCATTGACATCGTGGAGGAGAAAATATAGGCAAAAACCCCTCACCCCCACCCCACCCCACCCCACCCATCCGTGTAATCCACTTCCCCAAACTCAAAAAAAGCCTTGATGATCGCATCCACAAGGTTGGTGATGGTGTAAGCAGCTAGATTTAACTTTCCTTTCTTTCTTTGGTCCCATTAGCAGCTAGATTTAAAATTCCTTTCTTTCTTTGGTCCCATTACCCCTTGTGCCAAGCTGCCATATCATATAGTAACATGGGATTTTCATGGTTTTGGATATAGCTGGCTCAAGATTCTCTTACAAGGAACATTTACAAATCTATATATTTATATTTGCACTTTTACTGATACACGTCCACATTAACAAATCTGAATATTTTTTCGTTTATTTACTTTCAGGCATAAATTTTCATCGTAGTTTTTTTTTAAAAAATCATAATATATTTAAATGTAATAAATATCAAAATTGTATCAAAATTTATTGTGGTGGCCTTGCTGCATTCTGCCGATTCCTCCAAGAGAAGTTTGGATAATTTCCCCATCTCATATTTGTGTTCCCCATAAACTATGTTTGTTCCGAATGAGATGGGACAAATAGATTCCCAACTTGAAATTCACTACTTGGGTGATGGCTCATACCCCTTATGATGTGAGACTGGTGCGATCTCCGATTGACCATTGCAAAAGTTGCATACCTCAATTGGTGTGACCTGAATTGGCAGCGAAGGAGCTAAGATGTTGAAACAATATAGCAACTTGAACAGTGAGGGCGGTGAGGGCATCTATTTGATGCACTCCAAATGCTTTCTTTGGTGTAATTCTTTCAGAAGTCCATTGATAAGCATTTGCGCCCATAGTTTCAAGTAAGTTATGTGCCTCCTCATGCATCTTTCTCAGAGCTCCACCAACTGCTACATCAATCAAAGTCCGGGTTGATTCACTCAACTGATTGTAGAATATTTTCACTTGCAAACAATCTAGTAGATCATGATGTGGGCATCGCCTCAATAAATCCTTGTATCTTTCCCAAGCCTCATGCAGAGATTCCATATCAATTGAGCAAAAGTTATGATGTCATTTCACATCTTTGTTGTCTTAGCTAGCAGGAAAGATTTGGCTAAGGTTTGAGCTAAGTCGGCCCACGTTGTGCTAGTGAGGTCAACCAAACCTTTGCCTTCTCTCTAAGTGGAAAAAAGAAAAGCCTCAATCTAATGACATTATCAGTAATGCCATTTTGCTTGAATGTGTCACAAAATTCAAAAAAACTAGTTATATATGCACTGGGATCCTTATTCACTAGCCCACTAAATTGACTAGCTTGAATCATCTGGATGATAGCTAATTTAATCTCGAAATTGTTGGCCTGGATGGCAGTGTGCCTGATTCCTAAAAGATTCTCATGAGCCATCGATAGTGCACAATCACGAAGCGCTCTGTTGTTCATTCTAACTACTGGTTGCAGTGGAACATTGTTCTTGTCGTTTGCTGCCCTTTCGTTTCCATAGTTTCCTATGCTGATTTTGAGACTTCTCTCTTTTTCTTTTGCAAGTTTTTTCAATTTTTAAGTAAAAAAGAATCAAACTTCACTTCCAAATTTTCTCATACAACTAAGAAGAAACCCTGAAAAATAAAGAGCAACAATTAAAAGAAAATTAAAGAAAAAAAATCAAATTAAAATCAAAGTTACTGATTATCAATATTAACAAAGACAAACAGTCTTATGCAATGACGCCAAAAATTTATTAAAAATTTTGTGAACGTAAGTGGACGTTATCATAGATAAGTCATAAAGTAGTGATGAATATTGTTCTTACGAGAACTATTGAACTATTAAGTATTAAAATGAGTTAATTGTAACTCTATTTGAATAATCGAAAGCAAGTGGCAGTTAATGCAAAGTAAGACAAACTAACACTTTCTGATATGCAAAATTAAATTAAAATTAATTTCTATAATTTAAAGACCTAGAGTTTATGATTTTATCATAATTAGTCAGATTTAAACATTCAATCGCATCAATCTCAATCTATTTTCATAATTAATAATAAAAAATCATCAATTATTTAATAGCCTCTCCAAGGTCTACTAAGAATTTTACCAATTGTCAATCCACTATATTTTTATATGAATTAAATCAATAAATCATTGGGTTCTATGGTCTCAATTAAGACTACACAAATTGTGAAATTATATTCTTATCTTACAAGCAATTCAAGATTTACTACACATAAAACTAGACACATATATCATCTTCTTGATCAATATGATTAGCAAATCATTTAATTAGTGACCAAGTAATTGAAAGAATTAAAAATCATGTAGAAAACTTCAACTAAAAAAAAATAATTCAATTGAATTAGTAAAGATGTTTAAATCTAATTAGGTTACATCATAACCTTAGATTAGAAAACTTAACCTATAATCATGATTAACAACTTCACTGGCAAATTTGAATTCATGAGAAAAAAAAAAGTAAAAAAAATAGAAAGAATAAAATTTGAAAATATTGAAATATGAAGCTTCCAACTTGATCCCAAGTCTTTGTCCTTGTTCTTCTCTTATGTTTTTAAGTCTCCTTAAATCCAAGAATGCCGAATATAAATTCTAAGTGTTTCTTTTTTATATTTAGCCACCAAAAACACACTTTAAAACCCAGAATTACGTTTTTCTCCCATTGCAAGATGCTGTAGCTCGAGGGTTAGGTGCTGTGGTGCCAAAACTGTGAATTTTTCTATAAATTTTCCTTACCGAGCACTGCAGCTTGAAATTCATGTGCTTCGCACGAGATAACTTTCTGGACTTGCACTGTAGCTCGAAAACTTAAAATTTTGATAAGCTTTTTGCTCTCGACGCGGTAGCTCGAACCATATGGCGCTGCGGCGCGAGAGTATTTTCTGTAATATTTTTCCTTCTGTTCCTTTGATCTTCATGCTTTCACTTCTTTTTTCTATTTCTTACAAAATACAAATAAAACACATAAAATACTATAAAATTACTTGAAAACTAACAAATATTCAAGTCGAAAATATATTAAAAAATTGATATAAAATCAACTCAGACAATAAATTTTTGAAGTACGTGATAAAGTAAGACCAGCTTATAGATATCAATAATGATAATTTGTATTTATATAGCAACTAAAGAAATTTGTTAAAATTATAAAATAAGCTAAAGTCTCCTTATTTTTATTTAATGAGCATATAAAATCTTAATATTTTATTTTGAAACTAACAATGTCATGTATTAGTATTTGCATTCAACACTTTAAAACATCTAAGAAACTTTCAAATATCTTATAACATATTTTAAACAACTTATAATCTCAACAATTTAATACCCTCTTAATAGTAGACATGTTGGCGCACGCGTGTACACACACAAACACACACACACACACACACACATATATATATATATATATATATATATATATATGGGAACCAACAAGTAAAGAACAAGTAAAGGGCATTCACTGACCTCATGGAGGAGAAAAAAAAATATATAAACCCCCCACCCACACCCAATAGATGTAACCCACTTCCACAAACTCATGTCTACGGATGGAAGATTTTCTTTGAGTATTGGAGTTCGAATCCTAACGGATGCAGAAGTTATAGCGCGCATGTGTTGCCCTTTCATGGATCCCTATCGTGTGATATGAAGGGGAGTCTATTAGGAGGATTGATCACACCGAATATTAGACTTCAATCGTGTATAGGATGTGTCACCGTATTTATCCGAAAGATGAATCAGGGGGAAGGCCGTCATCTCTCAAAACTGTTCAAAGCAAAGCCTAATGAATGGAGCAGATTTTAAAAAGTTGGGTTATTAAAAAAAAAAAAAAAATTAGGCGCAGCCTTGATGATCACATCCATAAGGTTGGTAATGGTAGATTTAACTTTCCTTTCTTTCTTTGGTCCTATTACCCCCTTCCTTTCAAGCTGCCATATCATATAGTAACATGGCATTTTCATGGTTTTGGATATTGCTGGCTCAAGATCTTCTTGCAAAGAACATTTACATGTATATCTATATATGCACTTTTACTGATACACTTACACATTTACAAATCTGTATATTTTTCTTTTATTTACTTTCAGATATAATTTTTCATCATAAATTTTAAAAAATAAATCATAATATATTTATACGTATTGAATATCAAAATTTCCGTATCTTGTATATTACAAAACATATATAATTTTATTCACAGTTATCATATCATATAGTCCACAACATTCTTACTGGCACAAGACTTGGAAATTTCTTCACCCTCTAAGGTCCTGATGACTTTTTGTGGAATATAAGAAGAAAAAAGTAATAATAATAATAATGGACGCCCCCAAATTAAAAGCAGCTTGAGTTGATATAAGTGTTCCACTCCTCCAAGTTTGTGTATAATTTTAGGCTTCAGCAATAAAAACAAATCTTGCCCCTTGTAATTGAAGCAAGAATCTCAGCCAAGTGGATATATTTTAATCCTAATTATTACTGATATAAAAAATAAAACTGTTGTTGGCTCCATATATAAATTCTTAGTCCTAGTCAAGTTGTTTTCCTGATTTTTATTTTATTTACAAATTGTCATTTAAATATTATTTTGGCCTAATTGCTCAAGTCAAAAGACTTTTAGAGTTTTACTAGTGAAACATTCAAAACATCATTTTTATTATTAGGGTCAATCCAACTAATTCTGTGTAACAATCTTGTATAAAAGATTATGTCAAAGTGGATAGAAACTAATGTAAAATAAGATAAATACCCATGTTTCTAATAAAATTCGAATTAAAAGTATCATAATTAAAGACTATTCCTGTGCCACTTAAGTTAAATTTCATTTCGCATACAACCTCTAATATTGTAGAACAAAAAGGGATTTTTTTAAAAAAAAACATAAGTAGACTTGTAAAGCTCCAAACTTACTTTACTGTTTTCTCTTTCACCTGGAGATTTGGGACCTCTTAAACTAAAATTACTTTGTTTATACATTTGTGTGATGCATGGAAGTGGATGTATACATTAAGAGTACACATTTGTATATTTTGGAGTCAGTATTAACCAATTAAAGAGGTGACTGTTGACTTTAAAAATAATTATACCAGATGTACTATTGGGGTCAATTTTTCTAGTATGTTGCAGTATTACATGATTCCTATATCACAGTGGTTGGTTCAACTATTTAATGCTTAGTGTTATTAAATCTTAAGTTCCAATACTAACCCACACATAGGTATTAGTCTAATGAATTTTATAGTAATTTTTTTTTATTTGGATGTATAGTTTGATCTTAAATAGTCTTTGAATAATTTGTGATACATTAATGTATCGAATGGTATAATTAATCGTTTTTCTCAAGAAAAAAAAAAATGATTTACCAGCCAAGGTTTCACATTTTTCTCACTTTCCTTGATTGGCAAGATACCCCTTTGTTATGGTATATAAATTAATTAATTAAATCCAATGCACTGCTTTAGAATGTGAGTGAAAAATGGTGAATTTAGAATTGATATATACAGCATTACTCGTTTACTTTAAGAGAAAATACTCCTAGTAATGATGTATAAAAACCCTTATTTACAGGTTCATTTTCTTATCAGATAATATAAATAAACCCCCGATTTTTTATTCCTTTTAAAACAGATTTCGCACCACTTAACCTAAAATTCGCTAAATTTCGGGTTATGTCCCAATGCCACATACACACAAACACACACATATGATATATATATATAAATACCCTACAAATATTTAACACCCCAATACCCATCTCAAGCACACAAATTACATCACAATATTTTGAAAAAGATGATTTTCTTTTCGATTGAATCATTGAAAACAATGTGATCATATGACCATATACAAAGTAATCACCAATATGGCAAATTATATCTTTGATGAAAGATTCCTTTGGATCTATATAGACCCACTCAAACTACAACAATATTATGAAATTATTCTCACTTTCACTAAATCTATCTATGTTCAAAATAAGTGGTATAAAGGAGCCCCAATCAGCTTTATTGAAATTGGCTATCACAAAATTCACATCAATTCTATTATTGCTCTACAAGATTAGAGCAATGAAAATCACTATGGCCACAAATAAATTCCCAATAAAAAATATTCGTTAATATCTTACTGGGGTTATGTGATTCTTCAACAAAATTTCTTCTAAAACAAAATTCAATTAATTCCATGTCATACTTTTTTGTTTTCAATACCAAACTTGTTGACAATACCACAAAATCCCAAACTAGTTCCTTCTTTAGTGGAATTTTTTTAGATCCATCCTCGAAATGTTACCACATGTTTAAGAATCACACAATTATATTTTGAAAAAATTTGTTGATCCACCCTATATGGGAGCACATCTTCCAAACCTACTAAAATTCTATTTTCAATTCAACTTAACCTGAATTTCAAACTCGAACATAATTTTCAAACCACTACCATTGACCCTGATACAAACATCTTTTTCTTAAGGAAAAAGAGTTTATGTTAAGTGGTGAATAGGAATGATAATTACGAATTATGAAAAACTAGTAAATATTACATGGTACCAACAAAATTCAAAATATTACAAATTGACTACAAATATGGGTAACAGATCAACTCACAACAAGAACAATTTTTTCTCAAGAAACAAAATCTCACTAAAAATTAGCCTAGGGAAGCACATAAAAAGAAATGAAAAAAATCTTACAAAAAGATCAAAGTGACAAACCAAGCTCCTCAGGATTAGTTAACTTAGCAAAAGATAATGAGGGTGATTATTTTGGAATTTTTTGTCCAATTCATTCACTAAACAAAAAAAATATTACCAAAAATTTCTAATGTAAAACAATCACTAATAACAACAAAATTCAAAATTTAAAATATGAGGTAATTCAGTACCCCAAACTTAAAAAATAAAAAAAGAGTACAAACTTCCAAAGACAGGAGGCGACATCATCACCATCTCTGATACAATTCCAAACAAAGGCTCTTATATGTGGTAGCCAGAACAAAAGTAAAAAATGGAGCAAGTCCTAACACAAATCTCTTATCACACGGATATTAATTCAAAAATAATGAAGCAAAAGCATTCAAGATAGATATGATGGCGAATTCCACATGAAGTTTTCAAGTCTATACAGTCGCAAGAAGATCTCCTATAAATGGGAAGCAAATTCATTGAAGAAAGACGGAAGTCTAGAGTTTATTTGAAATTTAAAATTTTGTTTTGATTTTGCAAAATGTATAATTAATGTTTAGCTTACAAAACCCAAATTTATGTATAAAAATCCTTATTCTAAATATCAAGTAAAGTTTCAAATCTTTCTATATTTTGATTCGTGCAATTTATTCAGTAAATTTTATTATTTAATTATTATTAGTTGCTTATATACTACTTTAATTCTTAGTTAATATCAATTTTTTACTTTCATATATTATTTAAATTTTAATTATTTTGCTTATTCTAGTGTTTAATTTCCCTATTTCTTTAATGGTTTCAAATATGGGACACATTTTGATTGTACGCTAGTATCGAATGGTATCAGAGTCATTCTTATTTAGGGAGTGTTCATAGAATCCAATTTTATATTTTGAACAAATAAGACTATGACGCATTTAAACTATGAATTCTAAAAGTATCATGAAAAGTATAGCTATTGGTTCATCCTCCGCCACTGATAATCAAGATTTTTCAATTATTATAATCACAGAAGAATCCTTATGAGAAGATAAAGATATTCTTGATTGGAAATCTCCAAAAATTAATCGCAAAAAAAGTACAAAAAATCCAATATATATTTTAAATCTGCTTATACCATGAAAACAAAATAATAAGTTTTATCTCTTATTTTAGACCAACAAACTCAAAAAACTCTATTGCTAAGCATTTCACATTGTAATACCCAAACCTCACACTACTCACTTGGCCAATATGATTCATGCATTATATGCTAATTTGCATTAACGTCTACATCGCATCTTTTATAGCATTCTTAATCATTATACCTCCAATTTTATCACTTGATATTAGTAAGTGAGATCTTACAACCTAATTAAGTGATTCTATATTTAGATAAGATAAATAATAGATTGATCAATATAATAGATATTCATAGGTTGTATGTTATAATTTTAGAAGTGTTAAAGTTGTCACTAGTAAGCTTATATGATTCGATTCGATTTGATCGAGGTGTTTTAAAGGTATACATCTATAGATTAACATACTTGGGATATCGGATATGATATAATGTGATTTAACTATGATAATACAAGGTTCATATGTGCATATGATTTTAGAAAATAAAAACTAGACAATCATTTAAGAATCGAATATCGATCGGTTTGGAGATCGAATGAACGGTTAAGAAATTAAGGCATAATGTATTATCCGATCATATGGAGATTAAAGTAGGTTGTACATAGATAAATAAGTAATGAGAAACACTAGATTAGGGCTATATAATGTGTGAAAAATATCAGATTTGAACCACAACTTGACACCTCAACCTTGCCACCTCAAGCTTTGCTATATCAAGCTTCCACCTCAACCTTTCTTCATTTCTACCCTTGAGCCACGACCAAAAACTATTTTCTGAGCTATTTCACTTCCAAAATCTTCATATTGACTGTTAGAAATTGCTCTCAAGTAATTCCAAGTAAATAAAAAAAGTGAAGGAAGCAAATAGAAGTAAGGAGGAGCAAGTTGAATATAAAATATGTGCATAGGTGAGCTTTAATTCATATTTTTGATTTAAGTTCTTGAATTGTTTGAGGGTTTATAATTTTTAAAGATTCTATTATTGATTACAATCATGTTAGGATGTTATTTGTGGTCTTTTTGTTCACAAAAGAAGGATTTTTAGTTGTAAAATCACAATAAAAATCACTTGGGACAGAAACTGTATACTTGCTGATTTTTTATATTTATGCTTTATATATATATAATAACATGATTTAAACCTGTGTACTTCACCATATATGTGTTTATATGTGAGTCTAGGTGATGTATGTAAGTTTAGAGAGGTTATAAATTGTAATATAGTGTGATAATTAAAGAGGTGCTCAAAATTGTCTTCTTTGAAATTCAGATTTTGTTCTATGTGAATGGTGCTGGTTTTACATCAATAAATTCATTAGTTTTGCTAGCACTTTGACCTGGTTGTATCTTTACATGTGTTATCTAAGTATGGTGAAAATTTGGGAGTGATTGAATGTACTTAAGGGTGCCAAAACCATTAATGTCATGAAGTGTGCAAAACTGTCACGGTAGGAAAATAATCTGTTTCAGTGTGTCATGAAGAGAGATAAACTTTGGAAGCTATATCCATGACTTTTAGCAATTATATGAGATGGTTACATTTATCTACATGTTATATAAGTGTGGTAAAAATTTGGGAGTGATTGGATATGCTTAGGGATGTCAAAATTATCATACAACTAAATTGGACAGCAAGAAAATATGAAAATGTGAATCTGTCCCATTTGATAACTTAGTATATTTCAACCTAGACATGTTGCTATTGAGTGTTAACAATTAGGTACATGATATTATAGTTATAATACTTGAATTATATGATGTTTACATGTATCTAAGATGAGAAATTAAGGCATTGGAGGGATTAGATTGGGTTATAGTTTGTGAAACCTAGATAGCTTGGTGTTTAAGGTTTTAGTATGATATTTTATGCTTTCAATTTGTCAAATTGGGAATGGTGCTTGATGTTGGGTAATATTATAGGCTATTTTACATCTAGGATTGGAGGGGAATAATAAATAAATCTAGACTAAGCCACCAACCAAGTGAAAGGTAAGTAAAGATACATTTGCAACTACAATGCAAGAACATAGTATGTCTTGAAGCATGTATACCTAATGTGTTGATGATATTAAATTTGACTGAGAGTCTTATGATTCTTGAAACATGTTAAGAGCAAGATGACTTATATTTTATATTGAACATATCATTCACGAGCATTTACATGTGTATGCACGGTATATGAGTATAGTGGAGGTTTTTGCATGCACGATATGATTTGAGACATGGTTTTCAGAAAGAAAATATTTTGGTTGGCTACAACTAGTATACCGAGGCGTGCTTATATGATATTTTTTGGCGCCGTGATAGGATATGAAAGCACTTTACTTTTATCAATGTTTTGTTGAACTGAGTAGAAAAAAAAAGGCTATACACATGTATAGATGCACAAATTGTGTTGTACAGGTTGTTTTTATATATATATATATTATACATATTATTGGGAGGTTGTGACCAAAAGTGGTATCAGAGCCTAGATCTTGATTCTGTAGACTGTCCATGTACATGATCTTTGAACTTGTGGAGCACAGTTATGCCAGTAAGTTTTTTTTTTATGTTATATACATTATATATTTCATGAATTATATTGGCCATTTGTTATAAACAAAATGGTATTGCAGTCATGGTGAGAACAAGGGGTGAAAGTAGTAGTGGAGCCAGAACCCTAGGAGAGCAGACACCTATTCTGAATAATGATTGTGATGTTATCATCAATCGACTTACAGAGCTTGTTGAACGATAATCAGAACAAATTCAACAACTTATCCAACAGAGGGATGTAGGTGGATAACCAAAGGCTAAAATAGTTCAACCACAACCCTGAGTAGAACAAGTGGAGATAGTTGGGGAAAGATTCAGAAAACTGAACCCACCGGTGTTTGAAGATGCACTAGATCCTACAGCTACTGAGGATTGGTTGAGAACTCTTGAAAATATATTTCACTACAGTAGAGTTGCAGAAGAAGATAAAGTGATGTGTGCATCCTTTATGCTTCGAGGCAGTGTTGGACATTGGTGGGATACAATGAGAAGCATCAAAGATATCACTATTATGACTTGAGATAGATTCAAAGATTTGTTCGAAATAAATACTTCACAGCTCCAGTTCGTGCAATGAAAATGAATAAAGTTATACAACTACAACAAAGAACTATAACAGTTGGAGAATACATTCGTAAGTTTGAACAACTATCTAGTTTTGCCACACATATGGTCAATATTGATGCATTGAAAGTTGAAAGGTTTCTTGAAGGCTTGAGACCAGACCTATATAGAGATGTGAATATGGCAGGAATCTAAGGAGTGACATACTCACAAATTGCTGAGAGAGCTTTAGTGGTAGAACAAGCTGAACTTAGAATTTCTCGTGCTCAGGAGATTCAACGCTAATTTAAGCAAGGACAGGGGCAACGATGGGTTGGAAATGAAAAGAAGAGACCATTTCAAATGCAGAATCAAACATCTAAATTCCAACCTAGACAAGGGCAACAACAGTGGGATTAGAGTAAACGTACAAACATTGATCAAAGTAAAGCACCAATGTCGCAACCTGCTTGTCCTAAATGTGGTGGTCACCACAGTGGAGTCTATCCGACAGAGACTAGAACCTGCTTTGTGTGTGGGAAGGTTGGACATATTGCCAGAGCATGTCCAGATAATCCAAATCCAATAGGACAAAGAAAAGTGCCAGCTAGAGTCTTTACCATCACTAGATCAGATGCTGAGACGAACCTATCTGTGTTAATAGGTAAATTCTTTGTCTTTGGTACTCCAGCATTTGTATTGTTTGATTCTAGAGCTACATACTTATTTATATCCACTGAGTATGCGAAGAGGTTGGGTAGAGTACCTGATACTGTTGAGATCAGTTACAATGTGATAATCCATTCTGGAGACTCAAAATAAATAACCATGTTTTAAGAGATTGTGTTATTCCCATTGAAAATAGAAAACTCTATACTGATATTGTGTTGACCATGAATGACTATAATATGATTTTGGGTATGGATTGGTTGTCAAAGTATCGAGCTACAATAGATTGTCTGAGAAAGATAGTAACTTTTCAACCTCCTGGTGAGGAACCGTTCACCTTTATTGGAATCGTACAAAGTTTCAAATTTTCAATTATATCAGCATTAAGAGCACAAAGATTATTAGATAATGGTTGTGAAGGATATTTGGCGAGTGTTATGAGCATTAAAGAATAACACCATCCTATCCTTAGTGAAATGCTAGTTATTCAAGAATATCCAAAAGTATTTCCTGATGATCTTCCTGGATTACCACCAGACCGTGAGATAGAGTTTGTCATTGAACTAAATCTAGGAACACATCTAATATCCAAAGCTCCATACCGAATGGCACCAGCTGAGTTGAAAGAATTGAAGATACAAATACAGGAATTATTAGATAAAGGTTTTATTAGACCTAGCTTTTCACCATGGAGTGCACCGGTTCTATTTGTGCGTAAGAAGAATGGTACAATGCGACTGTGTATAGACTACCGAGAGTTAAATAAAGTTACAATCAAGAATAAGTATCCTCTACCTAGAATAGAAGACTTATTTGATCATCTCCAAGGTGCATCTATATTTTCAAAAATTGATCTACGATCTGGGTACCATCAATTGAAAATAAAAGAGGATGATGTCACCAAGATAACATTTAGCACGAGATATGGACATTATGAATTTTTGTAATGCCATTTGGGTTGACAAATGCTCTAGTAGCTTTTATGAATTTGATGAATCGGGTATTTAAATATTTTCTTGATAGATTTGTTATTATGTTTATTAATGATATCATTTACTCTAGCACAAAAGAAGAGCATGGTGAACATCTAACAATGGTTTTAGAGGTTTTGAAAGAGAAACAACTATATGCTAAATTTAAGAAATGTGAATTTTGGATTGATCGAGTGGTATTTCTAGGACATATAATATTTGGAGTAGGAATATCTATAGATCCAAGTAAAGTAAAAGCTATTAATAGTTGGTTACAACCTACTAATCCTTTAAAAGTACGAAGTTTTCTGGGTTTAGCTGGATATTACCGTAGATTTATAGAAGGATTCTTCAAGATAGCTTCTCATTTGACATAATTAACCAGAAAATGTGTGACGTTTAAATGGCGGATGCTTGTGAGAAAAGTTTTCATGAATTGAAGAAGAGGTTAACTTCAGCTCCTATTCTTTCTATTCCATCATGTACTGGAGGGTTTGTGGTTTATAGTGATGCTTCAAAAAATGGGTTGGGATGTGTATTGATGCAAAATAGTAAAGTAGTTGCATATGCATCCAAACAGCTTAAAGAGTATGAGAAGAATTATCCCACACATAATTTAGAACTTGCTGCGGTGGTATTTGCACTTAAGATATGGAGATATTATTTGTATGGTGAACGATGTGAGTATATACTGATTACAAGAGTTTGAAATATTTCTTCACTCAAAAAGAGTTAAATATACGACAGCGAAGATGGTTGGAGTTAGTGAAAGATTATGATTGTGTTATTAACTATCATCCTGGTAAGGCAAATGTTGTGGCTGATGCATTGAGCAGGAAATCAACACAAAATACTACAGTTTTAGCTTTGACTCAGAAACCAGAGTTAATTAAACTACAGAAAATAGATGTAGAAATTGTACAACAGGGATCAGTAGAGGCCAAATTTGCAGCTTTGACACTCCAACTGACTTTGATTGATAGAATTCAACAGGGACAACAAGTTGATGAATATGATACTAAAATGATGAAAGATATAGCTTTAGAAAAATTTTATAATTTTAGAAGTCAGAGAATGGTATCTTGAGGTCTCGAAAAAGGTTATATGTGCCTAATGTAGACAACATTCGGGAACATATTTTGGCAGATATTCAGTGCATCCAGGAGCTATTAAAATGTATAGAGATTTGATAATGCATTACTGGTGGCCAGGTATGGAAAGAGATATTGCTCAATTTGTCGAACAATGTTTGATATGTCAACAAATAAAGGTAGAACATCAAAGACCAGCAAGAACCTTGCAACCTTTATTTATTCCAGAGTGGAAATGGGAAAGAATTATAATAGGTTTTATGTTGGGATTACCTAAAACAGTTAAAGGTCACGATGCTATTTGAGTTATCATTGACAGGCTTACTAAATCTGCTCACTTCCTTCTAGTATGTTCCACTTATTCCATGGACTGTTATGCATAGATATATATACAGGAAGTGGTCAGACTTCGTGGGGTACCACTATCTATTATTTCTAATAGAGATTCAAGGTTGTTGTCTATGTTCTGGAAAAGTTTACACAAGGCATTGGGAACACAATTATCCTTCAGTACTGCATATCATCCTTAGACTGATGGACAATCAGATCGAACAATACAAACATTGTAAGATATGCTTAGAGCTTGTGTATTAGATTTTCATGGTCAATGGAGCAAATTTTTACCTTTAGTGGAATTCTCTTATAATAACAGCTATCAGTCTACTATTGGAATGGCCCCATATGAAGCATTATATGGTAGAAAATGTAGATCTCCAGTTCACTGGAATGAAGTTGGTGAAAAGAAGCTTTTGGGCCTAAATATGATTCGAGAAATGACAAAAGTTGTGGCACAAATTCGTCAACGAATGCAGACTGCCCAGAGTCGATAGAAAAGTTATGCTGATCAAGAAGAAGAATGTTAGAATTTGTTGTAGAAGATCAGGTATTTCTGAAAGTATTTCCAATGAAGGGGATTATGAGGTTTGGAAAGAAAGGAAAGCTAAGTCCTAGATATATTGGTCCATTTCATATTACTGAACGAAATTGGGATGTGGCTTACAAACTCGACCTACCTAGATCAATGTCTCAACTGCACAATGTATTTCACGCATCTATGTTGAGGAAATATATTGCGAATCCATCTTATATTCTAAAGAATGAACTTATAGAGCTGAAAGAAGATTTGAGTTATGAAGAAAAACCAGTAGAGATTCTTTTACAAGAAGTAAAACAACTCAAAAATAAAACAATCCTATTGGTTAAAGTATTATGAAGAAATTAATCAACAGAAGAAGCTACTTGGGAAATGGAATATGATATGAAACTCAAGTATCCAGAACTCTTTCGATAAGTAAATTTCGAGGACGAAATTTTAATAAGGAGGGGAAGATGTAATACCCAAGCCTCACACTACTCACTTGACCAATATGATTCATGCATTATATGCTAATTTGTATTAACATCTACATCGCATCTTTTATAGCATTCTTAATCATTTACCTCCAATGCTATCACTTGATATTAGTAAGTGAGATCTTACAACCTAATTAAGTGATTCTATATTTAGATAAGATAAAGAATAGATTGATCAATATAATGGATATTCATAGGTTGTATGTTATAATTTTAGAAGTGTTAAAGTTGTCACTAGTAAGCTTATATGATTCGATTCGATTTGATCGAGGTGTTTTAAAGGTATACATCTATAGATTAACATACTTAGGATATCGGATATGATATAATGTGATTTGACTGTCATAATACAAGGTTCATATGTGCATATGATTTTAGAAAATAAAAACTAGACAATCATTTAAGAATCGAATATCGATCGGTTTGGAGATCGAATGAACGGTTAAGAAATTAGGGCATAATGTATTATCCGATCATATGGAGATTAAAGTAGGTTGTACATAGATAAATAAGTAATGAGAAACACTAGATTAGGGCTATATAATGTGTGAAAAATATCAGATTTGAACCACAACTTGCCACCTCAACCTTGCCACCTCAAGCTTTGCTATATCAAGCTTCCACCTCAACCTTTCTTCATTTCTACCCTTGAGCCACGACCAAAAACTATTTTCTGAGCTATTTCACTTCCAAAATCTTCATATTGACTGTTAGAAATTGCTCTCAAGTAATTCCAAGTAAAGAAAAAAAGTGAAGGAAGCAAATAGAAGTAAGGAGGAGCAAGTTGAATATAAAATATGTGCATAGGTGAGCTTTAATTCATATTTTTGATTTAAGTTCTTGAATTGTTTGAGGGTTTATAATTTTAAAGATTCTATTATTGATTACAATCATGTTAGGATGTTATTTGTGGTCTTTTTGTTCACAAAAGAAGGATTTTTAGTTGTAAAATCACAATAAAAATCACTTGGGACAAAAACTGTATACTTGCTGATTTTTTATATTTATGCTTTATATATGTATAATAACATGATTAAAACCTGTGTACTTCACCATATATGTGTTTATATGTGAGTCTAGGTGATGTATGTAAGTTTAGAGAGGTTATAAATTGTAATATAGTGTGATAATTAAAGAGGTGCTCAAAATTGTCTTCTTTGAAATTCAGATTTTGTTCTATGTGAATGGTGCTGGTTTTACATCAATAAATTCATTAGTTTTGCTAGAACTTTGACCTGGTTGTCTCTTTATATGTGTTATCTAAGTATGGTGAAAATTTGGAGTGATTGAATGTACTTAAGGGTGCCAAAACCATTAATGTCATGAAGTGTGCAAAACTGTCACTGTAGGAAAATAATCTGTTTCAGTGTGTTATGAAGAGAGATAAACTTTGGAAGCTATATCCATGACTTTTAGCAATTATATGAGATGGTTACATTTATCTACATGTTATATAAGTGTGGTAAAAATTTGGGAGTGATTGGATATGCTTAGGGATGTCAAAATTATCATACAACTAAATTGGACAGCAAGAAAATATGAAAATGTGAATCTGTCCCATTTGATAACTTAGTATATTTCAACCTAGACATGTTGCTATTGAGTGTTAACAATTAGGTACATGATACTATAGTTATAATACTTGAATTATATGATGTTTACATGTATCTAAGATGAGAAATTAAGGTATTGGAGGGATTAGATTGTGTTCTAGTTTGTAAAACCTAGATAGCTTGGTGTTTAAGGTATTAGTATGATATTTTATGCTTTCAACTTGCCAAATTGGAATGGTGCTTGATGTTGGGTAATATTACAGGCTATTTTACATCTAAGATTGGAGGGGAACAATAAACAAATCTAGACTAAGCCATCAACCAAGTGAAAGGTAAGTAAAGATCCATTTGCAACTACAGTGCAAGAACATAGTATGTCTTGAAGCATGTATACCTAATGTGTTGATGATATTAAATTTGACTGAGAGTCTTATGATTCTTGAAACATGTTAAGAGCAAGATGACTTGTATTTTATATTGAACATATCATTCACGAGCATTTACATGTGTATGCACGGTATATGAGTATAGTGGAGGTTCTTGCATGCACAATATGATTTGAAACATGGTTTTCAGAAAGAAAATATTTTAGTTGGCCACTACTAGTGTACCGAGGCATGCAAGGCGTGCTTATATGATATTTTGTGGAGTCGTGGGTGTTACTTCTCAGAGCATCACAGGGGTTGACAGGGGGTATGTCCCTGGTGGTCACGAGAGGGTGAACCACTTGACTGTGCCCTTATTGACTCTGCCAGTGGGAAGAATTTTGGAAGATCACATGGGAAGGCAGGGGTGGACATTTGGTGATCCCAGGAGATGGCCCTTGGACTGAGTCATTGTTTATGGCCATGTGATTTTTATATTGTTCAGAGCTCTATCTGGTGCATAGTAAGTGGCTAAGGGCCCAATAAATGAAGTGATTTTTAATGAAAACTCTTTGATTCATGAGTACTCAATTTGATACATTTATAGCATCATATCTTAGAGTTGAGTTGCATGAGATTTTATATCATACTTTTGTCATACATAATCTTTACTTATTGAGCGTTAGCTCATGTAGCTCATGCATTGTAGGTGAACATGGTGAGACTTGAGACCTTTGGTTTACTGGCTGGCAGTGGAGCTCCAACAGGCTTTTAAAGATCAATGTATTTGGATGATGACCTGTTGGGCGATTTTGTGAGCTGTGTTTTTTATTTTACAGTTATTGTATTATATTAGTGACTTTATCTTGTATATCACTTTTAATACTCCTTTGTGATAGAGAGTTTGGGTTTGTGATGGTTTTGATAGATTTGGTTAATGTTTAATAACTACATATGTATATACAGTATGACAGGATATGAAAATACTTTACTTTTATCAATGTTTTGTCGAACTGAGTAGAAAAAAAAAAGGTTATACACATGCATACATGCACAAATTATGTTGCACAAGTTGTTTAAATATATTATTATATATATTATTGGGAGGTTGTGACAAACATCAATGTTGTTTCTCATACGAAATCTCCCAAATAAACAATCATTTGGGAGATTAATAGGGCAAAATCCAATTTATGGTTCCTAAAACCATTGAACGGAAAAATAATACTCTACCCACAACTTGGGATCTACTTTTTAAGTCAAATTCTCCTACCCAACAAGTTAACGATTTTAAATTGACCAAATCATACAACATCCTGATGGAGCTGTTGAACTTAGATTTCTCCGCCAAAATTCCTTAAAAATAACCTAGAAATCCCGAAGTTCAAATTTTTTTCCTTCAATAAATTCGGTTTCAACCCCCATCATAAGCCTCTAAACCTACCAAATCTACTTTTCAGAGAATCCACATTAATCAAAATCTTGCTCAACTCATATATCAATATTACGAGGAGTCAAACAACCAGGTTTCTACTCCTTCGCAAATTTTTATTATTACCAAACAATTCTCCATTGACAAAAATTTCTTTAGACAATATTTCCTCTCTAAAACAAACAACACCAATTGAAGTCCATGAAAAATTTCAACAATTTCCAAAGAGATATGACTCGATTTGAATGGTATGAGTATATAACATGTACACAACAAAATATTCCTTTCTTCAATTATTTCTTCCACAGATATGGAGATAAAAAACATCAAGTTATTCAAAAAGTCTCTAAAATGGACCAAAACTTCAAGTTATCCATAATCTCTGGGGGAGACCTCCCCATGATGAAATAGAAATTTTTCTAAATAGTAAAATCATTAAATGCATGTCTGTCTGTGAAATAAAAATTGAAAACACTACTTCTATACAAATCAAACAAAATAATTTTGCCTACTTAAGTTTACATTCCATTAGAAAATGACTTGACCGTATTAAGTTCAAAATAGAAGAATATTTTGTACCAACTGACAAAGCCTCAAGTTCTACCATTATTCAACCCAATCATTCTTTGCAAATTTCTTTAAAAAAATAACTTTTTTATATTCCCGATTGTATACCCATACTCAAATCTACAAATCATTTATTATTAGAAATCTAATTAACATTACAAAATATTTGGAAAGGAAAGGTACTAAACACTTTAGGAAAACAATCAATCTTTTCAGAAGATGATCGAGATCCTTCCTTTATCTAATCAAAAATATACAACCTTACAAAAGTCATTTCTCCTAACCTACTCCACTTGATTTACAAATTGAAGAAGTTCAAAACTTCAGATCTTCTAATGGAAATGCCATCTATGAGTAGGACTTAGATGAATTATCCGAATACCAAGTCCTCTACACACAGATGGCTATGGTCCCTAATATTTATAAAGAAAGAACCAATCTGTTCGATGTAGATGCTGCAAAAAAAGAAAAAATCTTATTATGGAATTCAGTGGCCAACTCAAAGGTTGGTGGAATGATTCTCTTTCTCCTGATGCCATGGAACAAATCCTTGGAAATATCAAGAGATATCCATAGAAAAAAATGCCATTCAAGATAGTAATGAAAATCCTACACCTTTCGTAATCCTCTCATTAATTTATACCATCATTATCTATTTTATCATAAATTCTCAAATATATCAAGAGAGGAATACCAAATTTCTTCAAAATCTGAACTGTAAAAAATTTCAAGATTTCAAATGGTATAAAGACACCTTCTCTCTAAAATATACAGAGCGAATTGTGCCAATAATTATTTCGGGAAAGAAAAACTCATTTCTGAATTGCCTAAATTATTTTTCGAAAAAGCTTGTGATAAAATCAAAGAAACATATGGAAATGTCTCATCACTTTCGAATGGAGAAATCATAAACCAAATCAATCTTATGAGATACAAATATGTAACGATCTTCGATTAAAGTCATAGTTGAAGAAACAAAACCTAACAACTCGTAAAGAGTTGGGAAGCTGTGCGAACAATTTGGTTTTCAAAATATTCATTCATCATCACATAAATCCAAACTTACAAAATAACACTAAATATACAAAAATCTCAAAAAACTTCACAAAAACTCTTCTCAACAAAATCTTCATAGAAGATCTCAACGAAGAAATTTCCCTAACAAACAAATTCTCCCCCAAAGGAATTTTCCTATAAATAAACCTAGTGTTTGTCATAACTACGGAAAACCTGAGCACTATGCCGCAACCTGAAGAGTATGGAGATGTATCCAAGAATTTCAACTTGAAGAAGAAACCACTAACCAACTTCTCAATCTTATAAAAGGAACTAGAACCCAATTTCTTTTTAAGAAGAAAATGATATCCCCGCATTTGAAGAACAACCAAACCAAATCCAACCAAAGGAAATAGAGTCAATTGATGAAAGAATGATCAAAATCAAGCCAAAGATTCATATGAAGAATGTCCTCCTTGCATTTGTCTTTGTAATAAGAAAATTTCATTGCTCTCTAATCAATTTCCTTCATCCTCGAACTTATTGGCAAAATAGAAGATCCAGAAGTAAAAAAAAAAATATCTAATCAATTATAGAATATGATTTCCAAAAAAAGAGAAAACTCAAAAACCTTACGTCAACCAAAATCCGAATTCAAGGACATCATGAAAATATTAGAATCCCAAAAATCAAATAAATTTTCCCTATCTAACTTACAACAAGAAATCAAACATCTCAAAAAGGAGATCAAATCCTTTAAAGAACATAATCATCAAATAAAATAGGATGTCCTGATATTTAAAGTATAAACACAAATTCAAAACCAAGACTAAAAAGATAAAAAAATTTGAAAAAGAAGACTCCTTTGTCAACAGTCCTTCAAAAATTTCCTATAAAAAGTGGTATGTAAAAATCAAACTTATCATCGAAAATTTTCAACTTGAAACTATCACCATAATGGATTCTAGAGCAAATATGAATTGCATCCGAGTTGATGTTCAACTCATTGATGATATACTCAGGGTTGTACCACCAAGCTGCAAACACACAAACATCAACCAACTATCAATTCGTGCATAGTTGTCATCGTGTGTGTCTATATACATATATATATGTGTGTGTGTGTGTGCGCTTAGGATCAAAATCAACTTGGTCGTCCTTTCCACTACCTTTTTGTTTCATCTTTCTACCGCCTTCTCCTAATATTCCTATCTTTCAAATGAAAATCAAATTTTACCAAGAAAAACAAAAGTAATATTAAAATAAAAGATTAAAAAGGTAAGAAACAGAAAGAATGAACGAACAAAATTCTTTTCTAAGAGTTACTCCCGTGAGTATGGGCCATCTGATGTAGCCCATAATCAAATAATAGCATCTAGAATCTGGAATTGGCCCAAATTGATGCAGGCCTTATTGTACTCACATGGGCTATTTGTTTTCCAGAGTTCAATGTCTGGCCCAATTGTGCTAGCTAGCAGCATTGAGACGATCAAGCTAATAATTTTTTTAGATTGAATATTTAATTAAATTACTTATGTATGTGCATATACATATATAGAAATATGAACCTATGATGGACTAGGCCACAAAATAAATGAGGAAAAATTAAGTCTGTGCGATGCACCTATTATACATTTATAGTAAACTTGTGATAATTTTATATATGCACTCAATTGTACTCTATTTTGATGAAAATTTATAGTTACACATAAAGAAAAGGCCTTATTATAAAACTTAAATTTCAAGATTTGACTTCAATACTTGATCAAGCAATAAAACAAGATAAAGTAGTTTGTTGATAAATATTTTATACTTATAATTTAGTTGGTTATATATTCGAATCATCTAGAAAAAAAAGTTGAGGAACCAAACAATATTCTTCTTATAAAATAAAAAATAAAAAATCAAGCAATGAAGTCAAACTCTAAGGACACTAAACCCCAAATGGGGTAGAAATGGAATGCACTTGCTAGACATACAAGTCTAGTACTTTTATCTACACTAGCAACTATTGGCATCACTATCTTGAAGAGCGATCAAGAACCACGTTCTTTAGTTAATTCATTGATCGCTATTATATCTACAGGGTAGGTCGGTAATTTAGTTTCTTAGTTGATGTCTCTATCATATTAGTTGTTATTTAAGTAAAATTTTGAGAATATTTTTTATTGTTCACTTGGTTGATATTTTATATAATTTTCGTTATTTCAAAAGATACTCTATGAAGTTTTTTTTTAAAATATATGGAGTACTGAAAATCTGCATTGTCAACAAGCATTTTTTGATATATCTAAATACCACAACAGTATTTATAATCATGGTATTAGCAGCTCACACTAATTTCGATAATTGAACGATTTTATTTACTTTTTGGAACATGCAGATAATGCTTAATTTTGTAAAATAATGTGATACACCTCTATCTCTAATTACTAGTTTTAGTTAATGATATAGATATACTCAAAATTTCAAAAATTGTGGTTTTCTATTCTATAAGTGTAATAAAGATTCGATCATTTAATTTCATGTACGTGACATTAATTTTATGGGTTGAGGTAGGACCATCCACCCTTGAATATATATATATTTTTTCCATAAAATTTGCAAGCTTTGCACTAATCATTTAATCCAATAGTTTGTTTCCACGTGTACAGCGGAAAGAGAAGGGAGGAATCATTTAGGTTTTTGCTGCGTGAACAGGGTGTTGACTGAGAGCTGACCCCGCATTTGGTGGTGACCCAATAAATGAAAAAGCTGACAGCCTTTGTGATTCCCCTCCTTGTACATCCTTGAGTAGTGGGTGATTCCCCCCTCTGCTGCTCATCTATAATAATATTCATTTTACATTTCATATATTATTTATTTCGTATTTAGATAATGAATAAATATCACATTTCATAATACTTCAAAAGTTGGATCCTCTATGGTGATAGGTCTAAACATATTCCAGGCTCCGTCTCTTGAAATAATTACAACCTCTTAACACAAAGGAATTTATATGGAATTCAACATAGCTAGTGCTTGTGATTATTTAGATAGTTAGAGTTACACTAGTTCCATCATATTGACGATAGGGACTATTTCAAGATTTTATAAAATTTAGTGTTCATTTGGTTTTATTTTTAAATTATTTTTATAATTAAAAATATTCTGATTAGATTTTTGTATAAAAACGGAATGCATTTGGATTAGTTATATTTTTATATTGATTATTTATATTTAAAAATAAAAATATATTAAATTTATACTATTTTTTGCATAAAAATATGTGAAATATTAATTTATTTAAAAAAATTTAATAGGTTTATAAAAAATACATAAAATGTTAGTGAGTTTGAAAATAAATTTAAAAATAAAAATAAATTATATTTATGATAAAAATAGATAAAACAAATGTATTTTCACAGTTTCAAATAGTAAAAATGAAAAAAAATCCCTATAAAAATGAAAACAAACAGCCTCGGACTATATATGCATTCTAACTCATGAATTGTTAGGGCTAAGCAAGTATAATGGTTCTGGTGATAATACATGATGGGTCATGAGGCCAAAATAGGGCCAACATGCTAAGTTCAAGAGATCCGTCTATATTATAGGCCGGAACAAAGACGTATAATCCAATAAATCAAATTCATGAGTTTCACAAGATAATAAGATAAATTGGGCTATAATACTCAAACTAAACTCATTAGGCCATAAGGTTCATTCCAACGAGAACCCTCACATCAACACTATAAATACCCTCAATGTTCATTATTGAAAGGTACACGATTAATTACCTACTTATATGCTTTCAAGAATTCTGACTTGTATCAATTTCCTCTGAAACTGACTTGAGCATTGTAGAGTTTTCGCCAGTTCAACCCTCAACACCTCTAATAATTTTTTATGATACAAGCAGTAATCCACCTTCCAGTTAACTTTTAGTTAGGAGTTTCGAGAAGTGAAATGATACTACATCACTACTATTTACTTTTGAAAGTAAAACACAATTTTTCAAAACAATATGATATACGATAAAAATGTATATTAAAATTAAAACACCAATATTATACTAACTTTTTACATTTTCTTTTGGATTTAGTTAAAATAGCAAATTATAACTCTTGAGGTTTCTTCAATTGTCATATGTATATATTCTTAAATAAAATAAAAAGTTATGATTGAAATTCATTGCATATTGGAGGTGCAATAGGTGCAACTTTTCTTAATATTTGATCCATTCTATCCATATGTATGTTTATGTATACAAACGTACGTATACTAGCATACAACCTGTGCAACATACGGAATCACATTTGGATAATATAATTATTCTTTGTTTTCTTGGTGTTAAATTCATTTTAGCCGATTGGTATAAATTACGTATCTCTACTAATAAAACCTTCAACTAAAATAATTATATTGATGGACAAAGTTTTCCTCAAGCTAAGTAAAAGAAAAAAATGACTTTGCCCCCTCTGTTTTAATATATATAGTACTTTGCCCGTTTTAATCAAATGTCAATTAATTTATTTTTTAATATTATTTAGTATTAACTTTTTTAAACAAATTAATCTTCAGTTAAATTTAAATTAAATAAATAGAAAATTTTAATTTCAATAGTAAAGAGAATGTATGTTAAACTATCTTAACTAAATCAATATAACTATCATCATATATATAATAAAGAATCTCATAGATTTTCTTTTAACTCATAAATTCTTAATTTTATAATTTGATTGCACTTTTACAAATAGATAGATGTATTGATCTATGCATGAACACCTTATTACACAACAAAATTATTTATACCATTAAATGATTCCTAATATACCTCAAATTTTAATATTTATTTATTGAATAAATTAATTTTAAATTAGCTTTCAATTACACATAAGTTAATGTTTTAAACCTAATTTTATGAACGCCTATAAATTAATATATATTAGACTTCTATTGATACATGAATTCTTATTTCTACTTATTACTATTATCAATTTACATCATTCCTTTTGAATAACATTTTTAAGTAAAATTAAAATTTCACTTTTTTAAATATTATATCATTTGATAAAGTGACAGACTATTTATAATACAGCATGCATATATTTATGCATTTTTATGAGCACATTTTGCTCATAATAATATGAAGAAGAAGACAAAGAACTTGACGAGGGGGCTGGGGTTTCCAAAGTTTCATATCTCTAACTTATATTCATCAAATAACTCTTATATGTCATTCTTCACTCTGTCTTTCATCACCATACTTTTTGCAAGATCATCATACAATGAGTTAAAATAAAAACTTAAGGAACAACAATTTATGATGTAGATTTAAAATCACTGTATAATATAAAAACCACATTCATTTATTTAATTGATCCCTAATATCTATCAATTTTTTTTCATCTTTCTCGATATCTCACTCAATTCAAAGTCATCACTCTCCAACCATTGTCTAATAGTATTTCTACTCCACTTATTTTATGAAACACAGTGTTGGAAATGCACAAAATAAGATTATAGAAATGACCCAAAAATTTCAACATGCCCCTCTCAATCATATTCTATTGGAATCCTATCATATGATGGCTTTGAAAAGATTTTGTATAGCCAAGATGTACATCTTGATAAGCATGAAATGCTCTTCTAAGGCATGTTGCTGACTCCAACATCAAGTGGAAGGAATTCTACCTAGTAGGTACATCCAGACTAGGGATGACAATGGGTGTAGGTAAAACCCGAATCCTCTCCAAACGGTCCCGTATGGGCAGGTCTCAATAGTATAAATGAGTTTAGGTCGAGTCCTGAGTTTGTCATTTTCAAACTAGTCGACTTAGACATGACCTATTTTTTTGTTTTAAAAAAATTATTATATATATTTATATGATATTGTAATTAGAAAAATATATTTTTTTTAGAAATTTTTATAGTAATATTTTTTGTAAAATATAATTTTTAATAATTTTTAAACAACAAAACGGGTCTACCAGGTGTAACGGATCTATCCACCGGGTCCGAGTCCGGAATGGGTTTGGGTATGAGTCATTAAAAACCTTAACGGGTTGGATCTTGGGTCTAGAAAAATTCGATCCAGACTTGATCCACTGTCTTCCCTAATTCATGCTTAACAATGTTATGTGTTTCTAATTTTTCAATCCCAACATATTTTGAAAATCTTTTGTACCTAGATAGAGGTTTTTAACATACCTTATAGCTCATCTAACGTGAGAGAGAGCCAAAATGTTCATCCTTGCTCTTCAAACCATCCTGCACAATGAGGTTAACAATTTGCCCGATCTACCTCATGTGTAAATACTTCCCACCTAAAAGATTTTTACCTCAATGGTCAAGTTTTTAAAGCAAGTATGAAATTGCACCATTATTTGAAGAAACATTATCAACCGTGATAGTGATAACTCTATTAATGCCTCAATCAAGCAAATATTTTTCCAACCCTTTACCCACTTTCTTACTCTTATGTTCATAAATTAGACAAAAGTTCAAGATTCGCTTTTGCAAATTCCAATCATCATTAATAAAATGTACGGTGAGACACATGTAGTTCACTTTTAGAATTGACATCTATGTGTTTGTGATGATGGAAACTTTTTGAGAGTGATTTTTAATAAAAGTCTTCAACATCTTCTTTTTATCTACGTACAAATTATAGATGCATCTAGTTATGGTCCTTCATGATGAAATCATAAACATAGCCTAAAATCCAAGTTATCAATTGTTTTACAAGGAAACTCATCAACAATCAACTAATAACTCAACACCTCTAATTTTAATTTGATCAAATTATTAAACAAGAGGAGTTTTCCTTATCACCACTTGTGATATTGAAACGTAATTTAGGATTGATATTTGCAACTTCATGAGATTTTTTCTTGCAAGATTCAAAGTGATTTCTAAGAGTTCTAGTGCCATGTACTTTTATCTCTACAACATATTTATATCTACCCATACAATTTTTTTAAAATGATCCTAATATTGTGACGTAGATTAAACTTCTTTTCTAGTTCTTTTTTAGATTGAGACGCAACCTTTTCTTCCTTATTATAACCAACCCCTACACCTCTATCAAAATCAAAAATCCTCCATAGAATTTCAATGTGTAGAATCATTTTTACTAGCAATATTACTAACCTCTTCAATTGGGTTACCTCCTCCCAAAATTTCATCAGATGCGTCTCGTGAACCTAAGATATGTAAGTAGCAAGAATAAGAAAATTGTTAGAAAAAAAAACAACAAAAAAATAAACTTTCAAAAAAATAAAGATGCATTTCAAACACAACAAAATACAAAGTTTGCATTCTATTCTAAATTAAGTTCCAATGGAATCAGAAAAGAATGCAGTTTGCATTCTATTGTGAATCACACATATTTTCAAGTTTTATGGAAAATACGAAAGTATAGGAATTGTATATCCATAAACTACAATAAACAATTATCATGAACCCTCTAGTGGTTCTTTAAAACTAAGTTTTCCCTCCTTATTAACTCAGGAAACAACTTAAATGCATGAAAAATAAATAAAACAAAATACATAAATGTAGGAAAAAGAACTCAAGAACGAAGAATCAAAACAAAAAAATGTAAAATAAATTACAGAATAAGAAAAAGATCAAAAAACAACAAGAAGAATGATAATTCTTTTTGTCTCATATTAGAAACTCCACGCCTATATCAACATCTAATACTAAACGCATTCATTATGGATATTCAATCCATGACAAATTCTTTGAACCCAATTTGATGTTGGTAGATCCACCCCAGTAGGGGTCGCAACCAAAACACACCTAACTTACCTAAAAGAAAGAAAAAGCAAAGAAAATATAAATCCACTCCATGTAGAGTGGCCTACAATTGTTGACACTGTCACACACTAGAATTTATGGCAACATGCAAGAACCTTCAAATGGAACCTTCAAATCTATCTATAAATAGGCACGCATTTGGGGGTGAAGAATGCAAGAAGCAGAGAACTTCTTCATAGGAGTACAGAGAAGTGAGCAAGGCAAGAGAGAGTTTGGCCGAGAGGTTTTTTCTAGTGAGGGAGAGTTTTTTCCAAAAAGAGGGAGAATATTTCTCCAAATAGAGTGAGAGAGTTTTATCTAAATATTATGATTGTGTGTCATAAAATAGTCGAGTTGAGTTTCTCCACGTTGTGTGAGCTTTGGAGAAAGTAGTAGAATTTTTTTTGGGGGTTTTATTAGTGTTGTGAGATACACCAAAAGAGAGTATTTTTATATTTTCTCCATTGTTTATAATTAACTCAATCTTGAGGCAAAAAGCTTGAAGTATTTGTAATCATTATTTGTTAGTGGATTCTTAGTGGGTATTTGTCCCGTAGTTCTTTCCCTTATTCTTTTGGAGTTTTCCATATAAAATTTGGTGTCATTTTTCTTAATCTTTATTTTGATTTGGATAATTATTTATTTAGGGATATTTAGTTCGCTACATATAATATTATTTAAGTAAGTTTTGTTTAAGAAGACTGAGTTTTAATTAGGATCGTTGTAACCCCTCCAGCATTTTTAGGAGCTTACTGTAATTAATACTATAGGTTTGTGGGTTTTTATATTACCTAATACCCCAACAAGTTGTATCAGAGTTCGGGTAAAGCTCGGATTTTTCTATGCCTATTCGTGATGTAAGAGAGAACACTAGAACCATGATTAAGTTGACAATACATAATTACACAGTGTGAAAGCTAAGAATGGAGGATATTCTCTTTTGTAAGGATCTTTATGATCCGATTGAGAATGGTGGAGCCAGTCCGATGATAAAGATAAGAAAACATAGAACCGGCTTAATAGGAAAATTATTGGAATGATCCGACATTTTATTGATTAGAGTGTATTTCACCACTTTACTCAAGAGACTAATACCCATAGTATGTGGAAGAAATTGGAAACCATGTACAAGAGGAAACATACTCACAACAAAACTTACTTGATTAGATAACTTTCAATTTGAAGTACGATAAGGGAAGTTCTGTTGTCGAGCACTTGAGTGTTATTCAGAGCATCTCAAATCAACTAATAGTCAATAAAATAAAAAGAAAATAAAAAATATATATAAAATTGGTTAAAATTTAGAATAATTCATTCTTTGGTGCTATAAAGTTTGATAACGAGAAGCAACCGTTATTTCTATTGGGATTTTTGCCATATAGCTTTGGTATATTGGTCGTGTCAGTTATCAATTCTACTCTTGATGGTGTTTTGACTATGGATATGGTTAAAAATATATTGTTTGATGAGGAAATAATAAGCAAAGAAAAAGGGGTAGAAAGCTCTCAAGCTCTCACGAGTTAAGAGAGAGATAGAAAGACAATGATCGCAATAAAGGAAGAGGACAAATAAAATCTCGTGATCTAAAAAAGTATTATTATTGTCACAAACCCAGACACGTGATAAAAGTTGCTATAAGAGAAAGCAAGATAATAAAAATGAGGGAAATAAAAAAAATGACAAACCAAAAAAAGGTGGGCAATAATGATGAGGAAGATACAACCACCCCTATTTTTTCTGATGGTGACGATGTTGTGCTCTCTTCTGAGGAGCACAATTATATACATATGGCTAGTTCAGATGTTGATTGGGTTATTGATTCAACAGCCACTTTTAATACAACACATAATTAGAAGTTTTTCAGTACCTACAAAATTGGTGATTTTGGTACTATCACGTTTAGGAACAGCAATCAAGCAAGAATTGTTGGAGTTAGTGACGTGTGTATCTGAATGAATATTGGTTGCACACTATTATTAAAGGATGTTTGCCATGTGCCTGATTTACATCTGAATTTGATTTTTGGAATGCAATTAGTCCATATAGGTTATGTTAGTTATTTTAGCAATAAATGGTGGAAGCTTATAAAGGGGTCAATGGTGCTTGCGAGAGGAGCTATTTGTGATAATTTATACAAGACTCATGTAAAAGTGTATTTTGCTGGGCTTACTATAGTTGAGAAAAAGTCTGCATCAAATTTGTGGCATAGGAGAGTGACTCACATTAGTGAGAATGAGAGAGTTTGGAAAGAAAGTCCCTTATTCATTTTGCCAAACATATGCTATTAATTTCTTGTAATTGTTGTTTTGACAAGTAGAGTAGAGCTTTCTTTTCGCTTATTTACACAAAAAAAATAAAAAAAATGAGAGCTTTGAGTGCAATATGTTTGCACATAGGAGTTGCAAAAAGAATTTGATAGTGATGTCGTTTCATGTATTTTTTAAGTTGTGAGTGTTGTAGAGGTTATAAGATATAGTGTATGAAAAGATACTGAGATACCGAGATTTGTGTGGAGACTGCACAACCACGAGTTAGTATTTTCGATCTTGCTCCATATTCTTTTTTGTTAGAGGTGTGTCCAATCAAAGGGAATTTTTCAGAGAGATGTTCTAGATGCTTGTAACACCAGTAGGGGTGTTGAGCATAAAGGAGTTGTACCATTCACCAAGTAGCGCGTTAGAGTTTGGTTGGTCAGCCATGGAATATCGTTTTTCATTGAGGGGGAGCATGAGAAATTATAAATTGTCCAATAGTGTGTGGAGGCTATGCAACACTATTTAGTTTGCTCATAATGAGTGTAGCTCCTCGATAAATGGTTAATCATGGCTTCACAACTTTTATAGCAGACCAGTATGATTTGTTCGTAAGATTTTTCTCCAGCGTTAATGTTGTGTGCATGTTGGTTGAGCTCTGCAATGATGTGATAGAATCTTGTTTTATTGTATGAGCAAAAGGTGTTTCTCCCCATATGAGGTGGAGAGAGAGAATTGTTGTTAGATCCACCTCATGTAGGGATGGCTACCAAAACACACATAACTTACCTAAAAGAAAGAAAAAGCAAAAAAAATATAATCCACCCTATATGGAGAGTGGCCTACAATTGTTAACACTATCACACACTAGCATTTATGGTAACATGCAAAAACCTTCAAATCTGCCTACAAATAGGCAGACATTCGGGGGTAAAGAATGCAAGAAGCAAAGAGCTTCTTCATAAGAGTGGAGAGAAGTGAGCAGGGTTAAGAGAGAGTTGGCCAGGAGGCTCCTTCCAGTGAGTGAGGGTTTTTTTTCTAAAAAGAGAGAGAGAGTATTTTTCCAAAAAGAGTAAGAGAGTTTTCTCGAAATATTATGACTCTGTGTTATTGATAAATGCATATTTTTACATACTTTGTATCAATTCCACTATGTCTTCCTTGCTTTATTTTTGTTAAAATTAAATTTTTATTAATATTTTGTGTATGATAGGAGTTTGGGGATTAAGAGATCAAAAATGTGCCAAAACGAAGTTGAAACAAACATTCTTGGCCAAAATCTCATTGACATGGTGCCACTATGACAAATTTTGTATTTTTGGTATAACTTTATGATCCAAAGCTATATTGACCTGATTCATAGCTCATTGAAAAGATAAGGGATAGATTTATAACTTTGATGTTGACAACTTATCCTAGTTCAATTGATTTCAAAGAGAAAAATTCAATTAAAGAGTTAAAAGTGCACCAAAACTTCTAGATACGACAGTCTTCGTGTTTTTGACATAACTCTTTGCACGATGTCATATTGAGTTTATTCAAGTGTCTATTGAAAACCAAGATACCTAGCTACAATTTATTAGAAGACACAAAAGGCTAATTCAAACTAGAAAGAGCTCAACAATAGCTTATAAAAAGAATGATTATGATCGTAGCGCCAAGATGACATAATGTTTGGCGCCGTGGCCCCAAAAATTAGAACCACAGCGCTAAGAGGACAGAAGGTTTGGTACCTCGGCCTTGTAAATCAGAGATGCAACGCCAGTTGAATATAATGTTTGGAGCCATTGCCCCAGTTCGTGAAAACTTAAAAACACGATTTTTAAGGCTGGATTTGGGATTTCTTTTTGGAGGACTTTAAAAGGAATATTTCAAGAAAAATGTGGGGACTTCTTTTGGCCTAAAAACATGGAGGAAATGGGAGAGGAAACATGGGAAAAAACCAAGAAAATGGGAAGAATTTCAGGTTCTTTTTGAAAGATTATTTTGGAAAAGCCATGAAAACTATAAGGTTTTCAGGGGTCATTCGTCCTTTAAAAGGGGGAGAGGAGTTTAAACCAGGGAAGACACATTCTCTAGAAATCATACACATATTTGGGAAGAAATCTTGGGGATTTGGGCAAGAAAGACAAAGTGGAAGAGGCTTTCATAAAATAGTGGAATTGAGTTTCTCTACACTATGTGAGCTTTGGAGAAATTAGTGGATTTTCTTTTGGGGATTTAATAGTGTTGTGAGATACACCAAAAGAGAGTATTTTTATATTTTTTCCATTGTTATAATTAGCTCAAGCTTTGGGCAAAAAGCTTAACGTATTTGTAGTCACTATTTGTTAGTGGATTTTAAGTGGGTATTTGCTCCGTGGTTTTTCACCTTATTCTTTTGGGTTTTTCCACATAAAATTTGGTGTCTTGGTTTATCACATTATTCTTCTTAGTGTTCATATTGATTTTGGATAATTATTTATTTTAGGGTAATTAGTCCACTACATATAGTATTATTTAAGTAGGTTCTATATAAGAAAATTGAGTTTGGGGTGGGACTGTTGTGACCCTTTCAGCATTTTCTAAGAGCTTACTGCAATTAATATTATTTGTCTGTGTGTTTTTTGATTACCCTGATACCCAACAAGTGGTATCAGAGCCTGGGTAAATCTCGAGTTTTTCTATGCCTGTTCTGTTAGAGTAGGATGCCCAATGCCCCAATTAGATTGGGTGTATTATACTCTTTTGCTTTTGTAAAGACAATCTAATTGGGAATCATATTAATAAAAAGATATTTTCTTTATCTTATGTCTTGCATTTTTTATTTCTGCACATTAGATAAAGTCCTTAGACCAAATTTAGCTACGGGGCATGGTCGCGCATATGATGGCGATCATGGAACATACCTCTAAGGCTTTAGTCTTAAATAAGTTCCTAGTCGAGAGCTTTTTGAGATGGGACATCAAATAGCTCAGTAAGACTCGTACATATAATGCATGCTCGTGAGACGAGGATGTCACATTCTATTGGCATTAGCGTAGAGACGTGAGTGCATGTATGTGGGTGCTTGTTAGGGAACAAGTACACCGAATATAGCCCGCAAGAAATTTTTAGTTGGAGGCTTTGCCCGTCGAAATAAGAATTTCTGTGTTGCGATAGTACACGACTAGTCCTCAGACTTGAGGCACGATGGTAGCCTTGTGTGCATCCTGCAGCACTTTAATATATCTTCTGATTGTTTGACAATCACAAAAGGGGTATGTTGGGTGTTGCACTGGTGTGCATGGAGGTTTGTCAGTGGCCAACATAGAATTCGACACTTGTTTTTTTAAACAAAGGAATCTCCTGTGTTTTCATAGTTCGTGATTCAAAGACCTTGGCCAAGGCAGTATGAATTGTGATTCATCAAGAATTATTGAAACTTGAAATGGGATCACAGTTATTGAATCATTTAGGGTTTCGACTTATAATCCATGCCTTAAATTCAATCAGGAGATTAGCTGTCGAAAGGACCATACGTGTATGGTACTCGCAACTGAAATAGGTTTACTCGCTATTTCACCTAAGACTAGTTTGCCATAATTACTTGCTAGATGTTTTCATGGATAGTGAGGTTCTTGAAATTAAAGAGTTGATTCCAAGCGGATTAATTAATTGAAATAATTGTTATTCATAAGTTGCAAATATTGCAAACCCACTACTAGCTTAGTAGTGAACCTAAGAGGGTCACACATCTTTATGAAAAATAACATTTTTAATTTTAGATTTTATCCAATTGTTGGAAATTAATTAATTAATACTGATCAATTAATTAATTAAGGGCTCTATTTAATTTAATAGTTAGATTAAATTATTCAATTAAGTAATTGGATTATTTAATTGGACCTAATTTGATTAGAAAGCCCAATTGGAGTAAATTAAATTAATAAATTGGATTGATTAAATTGGGATTGAATCAATTGAATTGATTTGAGAATTTTTGAGTCCAAGCCCAAAATAAATGTAGATCACTTAAGAAGCTCACTAAAGTATGAAGAGAATAAATTAAATAAATATGATTTATTTAAATTAATATATTTATAGATAAATAAATATAGTGACCAATTTTATGGGATAAAATAGGCCACTAAGATTTAATATAATTATAGTATATATATATGATATATATCTATCTTGATATTATTTGAAAAGTTCAAATTAATATCAACAATGTATGTAGACAATTTTGATAATTAATGTAGTCTCAAATTAGTCCACATACAATAGAAGAGAGAAAAGAGAAGAGTTCTTGAAAGATTTGGAATCCTTCCAAGATAAGGTTTTGAAATAGTTCAAAATTAAAAAACTTTCCAAGAGTTGGAAAAGGATTAAAATTTTCAGCCCTATAAATATGAGGGATGAAAATTACATAATCAATGCAAAAAATTTTGAGCAAAAAAAATTATTTTGTTTAAAAATCTTCTATTTTTAGTCTCCAAGAAAAGAAAAGAAAGAAAAAGAAAATCAGTTTCTTGTTATTCTCTTCATATTATTGTTTCAAAAACTTAAAGAATTAATCTTTATTGTTCTTGAAAATATACTCCGGTTCTAAATTAGTAAATAATTAAAAGGATACTAGCGAATTCTTTTGATTGGTGTTGCTTTTTCGTATCGTGGACCTGATAGAGGGGAGACACTTGGATCCCTGCGAGTTCTGATAGTCCAGGATAAGCAATTGATTGTTTTATTCCCTACAACAACTGGAGTGCACGAAAGGTATAATCCGATTTTATATTTATTTATATATTCACTTGAATAAGCGCGATCGTTAAAATCGTTTTCGAATCAAAGGAGTTAAATTTATGTTTGATAAAAAATTTAATTTTCCGCTGCGTATACCCCTACGATTATAGCGAATCCAACATGTTCATGATACAAGAAAGGACACCAGAACCAAGATAAAGTTGATAACAAATAGTTATGCTGTGTGGAAACCAAGAATGGAGGATATTCTCTTTTGTAAGGATCTTTATGATCTGATTGAGAATGGTGGAGTGAGAAACGCTCAACTTTGTCTCCTGAGAATTTAAAAAGCTCAAACATGTCTTGATGATTGGATCAAGGTTTCTGTACGAAGACAAGGTCGATCGAATTCGGAGGAAGATCAAAAGGAGGACACGAATGGAGCAACGACGGGAACGAGTGAGAGTGATTGAGCCACGCTACTGCCTAAGGTAAGAAAGGTTAAAATGTAAGAGAATTATATGAACTTTGATTCCTCTATACCCTAATAGGATACGTAGGTAACTTAAATTTATAAGTTCAAACCTTTTTTATTATTATTTTTAAAATAATTTTTAATTATATAATTTAAATTTTAGCTAATATTTTTTTTTAAATTTAAGTGCAAATTTTTTATTAAAAATTTAAGTTTAAACTTTAAGATTTCAAGTTGAGCATATTTTTTTTATTTTTAAAATTTATTATAATTAGAATATTTGATATTTTAAATTTTAGATAATAATTTTTTTTTCAAATTTAAGTTAAATTTTTTTCATTAAGTTCAAAATTAACAATATTTTTTTTGAAATTTAAGTTCACAAATTTTCATTCAAATTTAAGTTAAAATTTCAAACCCTTGTTTTTATTTTGTAAAAGTTGTAATTTTATAAAATTAATGGTTAGTTAAAAAGTTACAAAATTTTTAAAATATAAATTAAAATTAAAAAAAATAAAATAAAAAATTCAAGGGCCAGACCCGAAATCAGAACCGTAACCGATAAGGTCGATTATGATTAAGGGTTTGAAATTTTCTTAAATCGTGGAACCGACGATTTGTGAAGTGTGATCAGGTCTAGTTAAAAATTGAAAAAAACACCCTAACCTGCTTTCAATTTCTAACTGAATTCTTAAAAAAACATAAACAGAAACATGAGTTCCAAAAACTCCAAAATATTTTTTTTTCTTTTTTTTCGAGCCAATAGCAAAATAATATTTTTTTTTAAATTTAAGTGCAAATTTTTTATTAAAAATTTAAGTTTAAACTTTAAGATTTCAAGTTGAGCATATTTTTTTTATTTTTAAAATTTATTATAATTAGAATATTTGATATTTTAAATTTTAGATAATAATTTTTTTTTCAAATTTAAGTTAAATTTTTTTCATTAAGTTCAAAATTAACAATATTTTTTTTGAAATTTAAGTTCACAAATTTTCATTCAAATTTAAGTTAAAATTTCAAACCCTTGTTTTTATTTTGTAAAAGTTGTAATTTTATAAAATTAATGGTTAGTTAAAAAGTTACAAAATTTTTAAAATATAAATTAAAATTAAAAAAAATAAAATAAAAAATTCAAGGGCCAGACCCGAAATCAGAACCGTAACCGATAAGGTCGATTATGATTAAGGGTTTGAAATTTTCTTAAATCGTGGAACCGACGATTTGTGAAGTGTGATCAGGTCTAGTTAAAAATTGAAAAAAACACCCTAACCTGCTTTCAATTTCTAACTGAATTCTTAAAAAAACATAAACAGAAACATGAGTTCCAAAAACTCCAAAATATTTTTTTTTCTTTTTTTTCGAGCCAATAGCAAAATAATATTTTTTTTAAAGTTTTCCTAAGCACTCCTTCAGAATTAGGATTGACAACATAATGGATTCAAATTGAACTACTTCGTACCCAAATATTGAATTTTTGTCAATTTTGATTCACTTCAATCGATTTACCGAACTATAAACAATCCTAAAGATGATGGTGCCTAATACATTCCCCTTAACTTGACTTCCAAACTTAGATCCTAAATCCTAGATCCTAGGCTACTTGTTGTCCTCCCTTGTAGGGTATAAGGGCTATGTACTTTTTTTTCAATTTCAAAGTCTTTTTTCTCCTATTAGATCATATTTCATATGACATTACGCGTGTACTTTTCCTTTCCTTATTATTTGTCAAATGCAAGGTAGCATGCATTGAATATTCATCGTGATCCATGTAATTTGAGTTTCCCATTCTTCCCTATAAAGAGTGTTAGAGCGACCCTAGTCTTTTCCTCCGAAATTTTGACAGCAAACCCTTTAGAGGACCACCATCGACCTGCCCACTCAAGACGCTTCTCATTGCGGGGGCTAGTTGGGATCCCCACAATATATATCATAATCTACATTTTTGTGAGTAGAAAAGGTATGTGTGGGAGCAATAGCAGCACAACTCCCCCACACATGATTATAAATGTCTATTTTTTAGTTTTGAAATACTCCATCAGTTCCAAAATTATTATTTCCTTTGCTATATACAAGGCTTAATTATTTAATTTTGAACTGACTTTAATTTTAATCTTTTCGATAATTTTATTACGACTAAAACTCTGAATCTTAATGTTAGTTAAATTTTTTGATATTATGAAATTAGATTTTAACATGTAACCTAAATTATTTATTATTGACTGAGAAAAATAGTCAAATTAATTGGTTAACAACAACTACGGACCAAAAATTTTGAGATAGGTGGAGCAACACTACAAAAAATTGAATATTAGTGATATAAGATGTCAAATAATAATGTCAAAATTGTTACTTATTATATGTATTCAGTCACAATTTTTTTTTTTGTCCCAATAATAATTTTATTAAATTTAATAATCACAAGAATTATCTTTATATTGTCACTATTCTCAATGAATGATATATAAACTAATAATTCATTAGAAATAAACATTGTCATTAAGGATTCCCGATAATATTTGTGATATTACTATATATGATTCACTAATTATAAACAACAATAATTCACATACAATTTTTGTTACTGTTAAACTTATGAAAACTATTATTGTAGGCCGAAAGATCTTATGTAAGTGATTAGGGCTTAAGTTTCAAGACTCTATAACTATGAAGAATTGGGCTCAAGTACCACCAGATGTATGATACATGTCTCACTCTATATTGATATGAGCATTATTATCTCATTATTCGCTCTTACTAATGGTTATTGATGATTGTTTTATATTAATTAGTAGTATATGATATAATAACGTAATTAATTGTCATACTCAAAAAGCTAAAGAAAATTATTATTTTAATAAAATAAAAATTAATGTCACTTAATATATAATTTAAATATTAATTCTTTTTTACGAACGAACTCATTACCATATCTCCAAAAATACCTACTAATTTAATATACATCCACTATAAATATGATTCATTCATGGTACATTTTCATAAGCTGTTATGGAATAGACCTACTAAACTATTAGGCATAATTAACATGAACATGCATCTACCTTTGGTAGGGGAAGCTACAAAGGTGAACAAGGGCTGCATAGATTTGTATTATATTGTGATCATCAATGAATGATTGCTCATAGGAAAAGTCGTTATAAAAGCTCTAACATTTTGAGGTAGGAGGAACTTCGCTTTCAACAGGTTGTTGCAATGTTGAAGTAGAGAAGGGTTAAAAATTGGCAGCTTTTAGCAGCACTTCTGGTACAAGTTAATAATTGTGGGCGACCCAGCAACCGGATAGAGATTGGCTGCTCTACAAAAGTTTGTGGTCCCTATAATTAACTTAACTTTGCATGCTGCAAACATAGATCATGTCAGGTAGGACGGAACAAGAAATTATGATATTCGGTGTGACATTAAATTGAAAAAAACATAAATTTTATTATTTATTATTGATACATAATTTTTCCTATTGCGATACACATTTTCTCTTATGTCAGCTAATTAATAAAGAATAAATACAATTGTAAATATAGCACGTAATATTGACAAATAAATATATCATATATGTATATTTTTGTAAGTATTCAAATAAAAAAAAATTAAATTAAAATGACAAGCAATTCTGATTCAGTATTACTTAAAATAAAAGATAACTTACAAAATTAGAAAACTATGAATAATTAGAGTAACTCTCACAATTTCATACGGGTCATTATAAAGTGTTTGGAGGAAAAAAAAATAAACATTCTTCAAATAAAAATATAATTCACAAATGCAAACATATATAAGATTATCGACAAAAAAAATCTAAATTTTGAAACCTACTTTAAAAAAAATAAAAGTTACTATGTTCAAATTATGTTATTGTAAAATTATATATTTTCATAAAGGTGATAAAAAAATAAAAATGAGAATCTAATTCTTATTAGCCCAAACAAAATGAAAAGTAAAGGAAACGCAGAATATAGAATAAAGGGAAGACAATAATAAAAATAGATTTAATATGTGAATGAAAAATATTTTAAAAATTAATGAATTTTTTAGGTACTTCTACTGTGAAAAAAGCTCATTATTCAAAAAAAATATATCTTCACTCAATAAAAATGATATACATCATGTCAAAAATAAAATTTCTCAATCAACTTGCTTTCAAAAACTAGTGTAAGAATTTGAGCATTTTTTATAATCATTAATCAATAGTAAAATAAAGATTTTATTTCAAATAAAAGATAAATAAATTAAATCATTTAAAAGGTGGATAAAAATTTTAATTTATTAAATTTTGATGTGGTGTCATTCCTTTTAGTAGTATTCCTATTGAATTTGGATTGTTGAGTGAGTCACTATCTGCGTCCCAAAAAGTTGTTAAGGGTGTTGGAGGTTGACATAGCGAAAATATTCCGACGCTCAAATCAATTCCAAAACAAGTGGATGTGAGCCTGAAATTTTAAAAGCATACAAGTGCGTAATTAATTGCGTATCTTTTTAATGATGAAAGTTGGGATGTTTATTGTGTTGATATGAGAGTTTTCATAGGTTTGGGTCTTATGGCCTCAATAGGCGTAACCTAAACATTATAGCCCAATTTATCTATTTTTTGGTGGATCCCGTAAACTTGGCCTATTGGGTTTTGTTTTTGTTTCGACCTATAATCAAGACGGATCTTTTGTAACACCCACTACTCAATAACTATATATATAGTATAATTTAACATGATAGAACTTGCGTATACGTACAATATATATATATTTTGTAACACTTTAAGAAAAGATAAATCACTTCTTACATGCACAACCTTGTTTAAAATACTTTCTCACACATGTCATGTATATAGCAGGATCAGTATTTATATAAAAGTACAACACCCACAACGACCATAATATTTGCATACTTATTTACAGTAAAGTTTTAAAAGCGAAATATAATACCAGTCTAAAAATATAATACAACAGACTCAAAATATAACAAGCTAACAAAATAGCCCAACAGGTCGTCATCCAGGTACATACTCCCCCAGACACATGCAGGAGCTCCAACAGCCATCCAGCCAGTAAAAGATGCTTCAAGCATCGTTGTACTAACCTACAATACATAAACTATATGAGATAACGTTCAACAAGTAAAGATTATGCATGTCAAAGAATAATCCACAATATCAAGTCATGCATATCAAAATGTTATGCCCACAATGCAATTCTATGCATCAAAATATTTCTTTATTAGGCCCCTGACCAATGATACTATCCCATGCACCGAAAAAGAGCTCTGTACACCGCCATAATCCAATGGCCAATAATCATATAAGCATGCAAATTCATGCATACTCATACGCATGCAAATCCATGCATGCGAACCTGCAAATCCATGCATACTTCGATGCACTAGTAGTGATCAACAAAATATTTTCCTTTCTCAGAATCATGCTGTGCAATACAAAACTTATCACAATACTCGTATATGATGCATGCACGTGTCAATGCCCATATATGTATCCTCAATGGAGAGCCATCTACTATGCACATATGATTTATAATATTACTTATAAATCACACATTTACTATGTCTATGCATTGTAGTTGCAAATGAATCTTTACTTACCTTTCACTTGGTTGGTGGCTTAGTCTAGATTTGTTTAGTATTCTTTTCCAACCTTAGATGTAAAATAGCTTGTAATATTACCCAACATCAAACACCATTCCCAATTTGGCAAGTTGAAAGCACAAAATCGCTTACTAAGACCTTAAACACCAAGCTATCTAGGTAACAATCAAGCTTTCACAAACTAGAACCCAATATAATCCCTCAAATACCTTAATTTCTTATCTTAAATATATATAAACGTTATGTAATTGAAGTATTATCACTCTAATAGTATGTACATAATTGTTAGAACTCAATAGCAACATGTTTAGGTTGAAACATACTAAGTTATAAAATGGGACAAATTCACATTTTCATATTTTACTGTTGTCCAATCTAGTTGCATGCTAACTTTGACATTCTTAAGCACATCCAATCACTCCCAAATTTTTACCACACTTAGATAACATGTAGAACAATATAATCATATTTTATAATTGCTTAAAATTACTAATTTACCTCAGTAAAATCAGCCCACTTATCACAGTACAAAAACTGTAAGTTCTATCATGACAGGTTTGAGTGTCTCTTCAAATATCAATCCATATTTTCATTTATAACCTCTCCAAACTTATGTACATCACCTAAACTCATATATAAACACATATATGGTGAAATATATAGGTTTTAATTAAGTTATAATACATATATAAAGCTTTATAAACAAAAATCAGCAAGTATACAGTTTCTATCCCAATTGATTTCTATTGCAATTTTGCAACTAAAAATCCCTCTTTTGTGAATTATAAAATCATAGATAATATCATAACATGATTATAAACAATAATAGAATCTTTTAAAATCATAAACTCTCAAACAATTTAAGAATTGAAATCAAAACATAGGTTAAGCTCACCTATGCACAATTTTAAGTCTCTACCTGCTCCTCCTTACTTCCCTTTGCTTCCTTCACTTTTTCTTCACTTGGAACTCACTTGGGAGCAACTTCTAAAATTTCATATAGAGGTTTTGGAGGTGAAATAGTTTTAGGTCGTGGTTCAATGATAGAAATGAAAAAAGGTTGAGGTAGTAGCTTGATATGGCAAAGCTTGAGGTGTAAAGTGGTGGTTCAAATATGATATTACACATATCTTATACAACTGTAATCTAGTGTTTCTCATTATTAATTTATCTATTTACAACTTATTTTCATTTTCGTATGATCGGATAATAAATTCTACCATAATTTCTTAACTGTTCATTCAATCTCTAAACCGATTGGCATCCAATTCTTAAATACTTGCCATGTTTGCATTTCAAAAATTATATGCACATATGAACCTTACAATATGACACTTAAATCACATTATATCATGTTCAATATCCCAATTATGTTAATTTACAAATATATACTATTGAAATAACTTGATCAAATCAAAAACTTACTAGTGATACTTTTAACACTTCTAAAAATTCTAACATGTAATCTAGTAATATTCATCATATTGATACCTAATTTTCTTCTTATCCCAATGTTGAATTGATCATTTAGGTTAGGGGATTCGATAATCAATACCGTACGAAAGATTCAAAATTAAGTTTAATAATTAAGAACGCCGTATAAAATAAAATAAATTGTATGATGTCATTATAAATACAAATAGCACACAATTAACATGTAATGCATGAATCATATTTAGCCATATGAGTAGCAAGAGGCTCGGGTATCACACCTTTTAAACTTAGACTCTTGAATTTATTTTGGACTTATGATCTATCAAATTTTTATATAAAAAATAAAAATAAAAATGATTGGAGCCATTTGACGGGTGACAAGATTTGTAATTTTGTTAAATTTATATACAAAAAAATTGGATTGATGCCGGTCGAGGGGGCGAGTGCACCCGGCCGCCCCTGTCTCCGCCTCCGAATTGTTAGTGCACTCTTTTCAATTGGTATTGTTTCTATTATTATGTCTTGTGTTTTTAAGTCTTGTTTTTGAGGTCCGTTAGTAAGTATTTTTTTTAAAAAAGAAAATCTGATGTTTTGATATTGAAGTGGATATAATTTTTTATTATAAATTTTAAAATTTTATCTATAAAATGTATATGTAGTTACAAACATTATAATATAATAAATGATGTAATTGAATTTATAATAAAAAATATTATCCGATGTTAACGACCTATACATAATTAAGTGGATTGTAGTTGTGAATTGTAGTTGTAAAATTCGTCGAGGTACAGCAAAGTTGGTTTATTTACCATACGACTGCATTACTAAATATATTAATGTCTTGTATTTATACCTAAATTATTACCATATTTTAAGTTTATTTTTTTATATAATTCAAATGAGAATCGGCCATCCATGAATTCGACTCATTTACGTGATTGTTGATAGTTTGTTTCCAATCAAATGAGAAATAATATACTAAATCTCCATTGAGATTTACATGTATGGAACAAAAATTAGAAATAAAAAAGAAATTGAACCCATATTTCTTTGGTTACAAATCAAAGAAAGGTTGGGGGTAGACATCTTGATTTGGGCTGATGAAAGATAACCAGCTAAACGACAAATGAAAAGTTCAATTGTCCATACATTATTATTTCTTTTTATGATGTTATCATTGGTCCAATATTTTTTGCTTTTCTAGCTTATGATGTTATCATTGCTCATTTCTTTTTTTGGGGGGGTCCAATTCATCATTGTTGCCATTGAAGTTCCATTCTAGATTTGAGTAATTTGACAAGGGTCATAGAAGAAAGAAAAAGGAATTCTGCTCCTTTTATGGGGAGTAATCCAATACATATATACTAGCTTTTGCCACATATTATTCATGAAGGTTATTTTAATTTTTAAATAGTACAAATAAAAAACGCATATTAAATATATATATATATATGTATATATATATGTGCATATTTATTTTACTAAAGCTTCAAAATAATTTTTCTATTATCTTAAGTAGCAAAATTAACCATCAAACAGTAATCTCTAAACTCAATTATTAATAGTGATGTTGCTTGATTCGAGGTCTGCAGAGTGGGTCGGGTCGAGTCTATCGAATCCTCAAATACCCGAGCTAACCTAGAATTAAAGAATGTGTCAGATTTATTAGGGTAGCCCAACTAAAATCCTCTAATTACTTAAGTCAGGTTGAGATTAAGAAGTAATAGAAAATTCAATATGAACAAGTAAACAGTGAAGGTTAAGAGACAAAGGTCAAGAGACAAGTGATATTTTTATCGGAATAATCTTGGAGTGTTTATACGGATCTATTCAGTTGTTGTGCACGTGGCGTTCGACAGGTATTGTCATCTAGGTAAATCTTCATGTGTACCATGAGATGAGATCAAGGATCCAAAAATCGGGTTCAACCCGAATCATGTAATCGGTTTGGGGATCCAGTTAAGAGTACATGTGTGATACCCGAACCTCTCACTACTCACCTGACCAAATATAATTCATGCATTACATGTTAATTACGTGTTATTTGTATTTATATTGACATCATATAATTAATTTTATTTTATACGGCGTTCTTAAACATTAAACTTAATTTTGAACCTCTCGCATGGTATTGATTATAGAATCCCCTAACCTAATTGGTCAATTCTACATTGGGATAAGAAGAAAATTAGGTATCAATATGATGAATGTTACTAGATTACACGTTATAATTTTTAGAAGTGTTAAAGGTGTCACTAGTAAGTTTATACAGTTTAATTTACTTTGATCAAATTATTTCAAAAGTATGTATTTGTAAATTAACATACTTGAGATATTGGACATGATATAATGTGATTTAAGTGTCATATTATAAGGTCCATATGTGCATATAATTTTAGAAATGCCAACAAGACAATCATTTAAGAATCGGATGCCAATCGATTTAGAGATCAAATGCATGGTTAAGAAATTAGGGTAGAATTTATTATCCGATCGTATAGAAATTAAAATAGGTTGTAAATAGATAAATCAATAATGAAAAATACTACATTACAGCTATATAAGATGTGTGTAACATCATATTTGAATCACCACTTGACACCTCAAACCTTGCCACCTCAAGTTTTGCCATCTCAAGCTACCACCTCAACCTTTCTTTATTTCTATCCTTGAACCATGACCAAAAATTATTTTCTGACCTATTTCACCTCCAAAACCTCCATATTAAATTTTAGAAGTTGTTCCCAAGTGATTCCAAGTAAAGAGAAAAGTGAAGGAAGCAAAGGGAAGTAAGAGCTTAACTCGTGTTTTGATTTCAATTCTTGATTTATTTGAGGTTTTATAATTTATAAAGATTATATTATTGTTTAAAACCATATTAGGATATTATTTATGGTCTTATAATTCACAAAAAAAGGATTTTTAGTTGCAAAATTATAATAGAAATCACTAGAGGCAGAAACTGTGTACTCGCTAGTTTTAGTTTTTAAACCTTTATATATGTATAATAACTTGATTAAAACCTATATATTTCACCATATATTTTTTTATATATGAATTTAGGTGATGCATGTAAGTTTAGAGAGGTTATAAATTGAAATATGATTTGATATTTAAAAAGATACTCAAAACTGTCATGATAGAACTTACAGATTCTTTATTGTAATAATTGGGCTGGTTTTGCTAAGGTAAATCAGTGATTTTAGGTAATTATAAAATATGGTTAAATTTCTCTACATGTTATCAAAGTGTGATAAAAAATTGAGAGTGATTGGATATGCTTAAGCTTGATCAAAGTTAATATGCAATTAAATTGGACAATAGAAAAATATAAAAATATGAATATGTCACATTTGATAACTTAGTATGTTTCAACCTAAACATGTGGTATTGAGTTCTAACAATTAGGTTCATGCTATTAGAGTGATGATACTTCAATTACATGGTGTTTACATGTATTTAAGATGATAAATTAAGGTATTTGAGGGATTATATTGGGTTATAGTTTGTGAAAGCTTAATTGTTATCTAGATAGCTTAGTGTTTAATGTCTTTATATGAAAAAAAAAAAATTGAAAAAAATGAAAAAAAAAATAAACAATGAAGATATGAACATGGAATCATGATGATAATAAGTGCTAAAAGTGAGAGAAGTCTAGAATAAAAGCCTCCCAAAAATATAAAAAAAATTTGACTGGAAAAACAAAATTTATTCATATATAAAATAAATTAGAAATATGAATGTCAGGACTTCATTATAATTGCCGCATTTTCTAATCAAAAGTGGAGAGGGAATGATGAGCACGTAAGATACAAATGTTGGTATATTAACAAAAAATATAAGATTAAAAATGTAACCCCAGAAGATTAACCTACAAAGGCTTCTTACATATGAAATAACTATAAATATTGTATGAGACAACAGGTATTCAAAAACTATAACCAAGTTGAAACGTAAACAAATAAAAGTTTAGCTAATCTGCAAAAGGACTTTTTGATTTGACATAAATTAACAAGAAATATGAAAGAGCAAGGCAAAAAGAAATTAAAAAAAACGAAAAAAAAAAAAAAAAAGGATGCAACATAAACAAAAGAACAACAAACGTAAACTTACGATGTTCATTGAGTAACAAATTTATGGATTGAAAAAGTAAAAATGGCAAAATAAAACCACTAATAAATCAAAATGCGTGACACTTGAGATGCATAAAGGCGAGTGACACAGAAAACAACTATATAAGTCGTATTAAGTTATCAATGAAGTTTTCTTAAGAATATATATAGACATATATACGTGTGTGTGTGAATATATATATATATATATATATATATATATATATGTGTGTGTGTGTGTGTGTGTGTGTGATGCAAGTATTTCTAATCACATATAGACAATTAATATATGAATTAATGTTACCTTAGCCACAGAAATTTATTTGATTCACACTTGATGAATAATTCATCTACAAACCTCTCAAATGAATGGAACCACGAACTTTTTTGCTCTAATAAATACTATCAGAGCATTCACCAATCTTTTTCTACACACCTTAAGTTCTCGAAAACTTCTAAGTTTTTTATAATACTTTAAGAAAAGAAACTTAGAGAAAAAATATGGAGGTGAGAAAGTGGATTTTGTTAGTTGAGAGAACATCTGATTGTGATATTTTATAGTTTGTGGAAGAGATAACAAAAAAATTATCTCTATCTCTATCACATTTAGAGTCCAACTAGGAGAAATTCTTAATAACCATCATCCTTATCAAAATGGAATTTCAAGTTATTATAAATATGGATGCAATTCAAAAATGCACCAATATCTCTCACTCATGTATATTTGACTCAACTCATTCGAATCACATTCTCATAATTCTCATCTCATGTCCTTTCTTTCATACAGGTAATAAGGTATATGACCAATCGAGAAAGGAACAAGTTAGGAGTTATATTAAGTAATCATCTAACTAACATAACTCAAAACTCAAAACTCACTATGTATCCTAAATAATGTGGCCGCACGAGATCAAGCATCCATGATCCCTCTATAATAAGTAGAGCATGCTTGACTCTCTCAACTATGTATCTATACTCATGACCATGTCAAATGCATTTTTGACTTAGTCGGTCGGCCTATGAGCCACATAACAAAAATACGTTACCAGTTTAGCTCTTCCTCGGCCTCTCATGTCAATTAGTTTGGTCCTGACAGCTTTTTTAGTTATGCTCTGACAGACTGGATCAAACATGGGCATTAGATATATGCTAAAATAGCATCATCAAGTTTACACATCATGACATGGTCCAGAGTCTCAAAGGGTACTAAAAACACATTAAGGGCTCACATAGAAATGAAGCAGGGATCCATTTAGTCACTTTGCTTACAAGGTCATTTCAAAGCACATGTAGTATAAACACATGCTATGATGGAGCTCCCACTCAATTTGGGCATGTCACGCTCTTAACATCATACAAATCTTCATCCAGCCGCTATTCAAGCGCTAACCTGTGCACTACGAGAAGTCACTCTCCAAAGTGTCATTCAGTAGTTTGCACATTCGGCTACAGAGAGGCTTTTATGAAGTTTGGACATACTTCATAATCGATCAAGTATGATATCATCTTGGCCTCATGCTAGTGCGATTATTAGTTAAACTTTAACCTTTCTCGCTATTCCAAGCATGAAGGTGATCATTCGTGTCCTTCCCAATAGTTTGAACATGATCTATGAGTCTCATCCTGCTAGCTATCAAAGCGTCAGGAAGATTGCCTATTTGAGTGGATCAATCTAAACTTGGTGACATTCACATATATCATAATAGACAGAGTATACTAACAAATTAACAAAAACGAAAATCTTATTAATCAACACAAAATATTCTTACATGCCCATAAACTCGAATCCTATGAAGTCCTATACTAGTAACATGCTTTTGGAATACATCTTTTCGCAAAGGCTTAGTAAAAGGATCAGCGACTATATAGCTAGTAGAGATATGCCTGAGAACTACTTGACCTTGCACAATTCTCTCTCAAATAAAGTGATATCTAGTGTCAATATGCTTGGTCCTCCCATGATACTTGGGGTCCTTAGCATATACTAGTGCAGTTGTGTTATCACATTAGACAACAACTGCATTATCCACATACGCCGCAATGCGTAAACTCTAAAGGAATCTTCTCAACTAGATAGCCTATTGGATTGCCGATGTACAAGCAATGTATTCAACTTCCATAGTGTAGAAGAGATACATAGTTGCTTTTTGCTACCCCAAGTGATAGCAGTTCCTCCCAATAAAAATGCATATACCAATGTGAATTTGCGCTAATCTCTATCCGTTGATCCATCAGCATCACTATATCCAATTAGCTATAAACTACCCCATGGTAGCACAAAATGCGATCACTAGTTTCCTTCAAATATCTAAGTATCTTTTTGACCACAATCCAATGGTCACGTCCAGGATTACTTTGATATTTACTCAATATTCTAATTCCAAATCACATGTCCAATCGAGTACACATAATTGCGTACATCAGACTCTCTACCGCGCTTGCGCATGGCTAGCAGCCATGCATTTTCTTCTTCTTTCTTCAGGAACATTTCTTTCCTAAGAACACAATTTTTGTTCATAAGTGTGTCATTATGCATACGGAATCATTCTATAATCCTCGTGATGTAAGTCTCTTGAGACAAACTCAAGAGTTTTCTAAAATGATATTGGTGTATCTTAACACCAAGTATGTGTCTAGCTTCTCCCATGTCTTTTATCTCAAATGTAAAGGACAACCACTTTTAAGTGGGACAATCATCTCCATGTCATTCCCAACTAATAAATTATCATCCACATACAGTGAGAGTATAAAAAAATTCCTCCTACTTCTCTTGACTTAGACACAGTGGTCTTCCTCGACCATCGTAAAGCTTATCATGGTGATAACTCGGTGAAATTGATGGTACCACTATTTGGATGATTTTTTCAATCCATGAATGGAATGTTTTAAGTGGCATACTTTGCGCTCTTGTCATATTTTCTAAATCTCATGGGTTGATCCATATAGATTTTCCCATCTAGCTCTCCATTGAGAAATGTTGTCTTAGCATCCATCTAAAATAATTTCAGATCTAGATGGGCGACAATGGCTAATATGAGGTGAATAAAAGCAAATTTCACCACCGACGAGAATGTATCTACATAGTCTATACCCACTTTTTGGGTATAACCCTTCATCAAAAGTTGAGCTTTATACTTATCGATTGATCCATTTACCTTGCGCTTGACCTTTAGAACCCACTTATTCCCAATGGTATTGCATCTAGGCAGAAGATCGACTAGCTCCTAAATATAGTTCCTAGCCATCAAGCTCGTCTTTTCTTCCATAGTAGCTATCCACTCATTTGCATTTGGAGAAGTCACAACCTCTTCATAAGTAGTTAGCTCATCAACATCCATAGAAACACACATGAAAGACTCCTCTTTGATCTCATAATGCCGACAGGCTATTATTCTATGCTTGTGTTAGAGTAAAATGCCCAACGCACCAATTGAATTGGGTATATTGTAATCTTTTTCTTTTGTAAAAATAATCTTATTGAGAATCATATTAATAAAAATATATTTTCTTTATCTTATATCATGCATCTTTTATTTCTGCATATTAGATAAAGTTCTTAGACCAAATTTAGCTACGGCGCATGATCGCGCATATGATGGCGATCATGGAACATACCTCTAAGGCTTTGGTTTTCAATAAATTCTGAGTTGAGAGTCTTTTGAGATAAAATATCAAATAGTTCAGTAAGACTCACATGCATGCTTATAAGATGATGATGTCGCATTCCATTGGCATTAGTATATAGACGCAAGTGTATGTATGTGAGTACTTGTTAGAGAACAAGTACACCGAACATGGCCTGCAATAAATTTTTAGCTGAAGGTTTTGCCTGTCAAAATAAGAATATATGTGTTGCGATAGTACACAGCTAGTTCTCGAACTTGAGGCACGATGGTAGTTTTATGTGCATCCTGTAGCACTTTGATACATCTTCTGATTGCTTGACAATTACAAAGGGGGTATGTTGGGTATTACATTAGTGTGCATGGAGGTTTATCATTAGTCAACATAGAATTCGACACTTATCTTTTTAAACAAAAGAATCTCCTATGATTTCATAGTTCATGATTCCAATACTTTAGCCAAAGCAGGATGAATTGTGATTTATCAGAAATTATTGAAACTTGAAATGCAATCACAGTTATTGAATCATTTGAGGTTTCAACTTATAATCCATACCCTAGATTCAATCAGAAGATTAGCTGTCGAAAGGACCGTACGTGAATGGTACTCGCAACTGAAATAAGTTTACTCGTTATTTCACCTAAAACTAGTTTGTCATAATTACTTGTTAGGTGTTTTCATGGATAGTGAGATTTTTGGAATCGTTTTCTGATGCTCTACAACATGACATCAATATATGCATCGAAAAATTAAAAGATAAATATAATTTTTTTTATAACAATCAAATGGGTCTAAAAAATTCTCTAACTAAAAAAAATGATTATAAATCAAATTTAAAGATGCATCTGTACATACAAATACAACATATACAATTTTCAATGTTTATTTTCATGCTTGAATTTAAATCATAGATTTTCATAAATATCAAGCATAAATCATGCATTCATTCATATTATGAAAACGAGGTCGAGCCCTATTAGTTTTGAAACTACTACAAGCATTTCAAAATAACATACAGACCATTAATATATATGAATCAATGATACCTCAACAACGAAAATTTGTTTGATTTACAAATCATGAACAGCTAGCCTACAAACCTCCCAAACAAATAGAATTACGGCCCTTCTCATTCCATTAAACACTACCAGAGCATTTACCAGTCTTTTTCTACACACCTTAAGTCTTAGAGACTTTTAAGTTTTTTGGTGATACTTTAATAAAAGAAAATATTTATTATAGTATGCACTTTTGTACCCTTTATTTTAATTTGTATATATTGAATTGAATCATTTTTGTCATAACACATTTGCTTTATTAAGTAAAAAAGCTTTATATATGAATGAAAAAATATAGATATGAGTTAATCTAAAATCATATCATACATTTTGTAAGGTAAATATTTTTGTTCTCTTTTCAATTCAACAATACTTTTCATAGGCAATCGATTCATCTACGGAAATTAAAGAGTAATTTTGAAAGAAATTGGCATAGAATTGATACTTGTTAAATCCTGACAAGAGTCAAATGCAACATTCTTTATGGGACCAGTGGAGTAATAATCAAATATAATTAGTAATTCTATGACAAAAGATATCTACTGCAAACGTTTGATGGTGAAGAAACAAATCAAAGTAGAGTGATGCCTGTAAAATCTTACGATATTAATTTTTACCATTTGAACAAATTGTCATGAATTGAATTTTATCTCTGTGTGCTTCTATTGTTTCTTTTCTTTCTTTCAAAGACATATATTATTAGCGTTGTAAATCAAATGAAAAGCCATTAACTAAGTCATTTGGCTTCAATCTGAATTTGCCTCCACCAATATCAACTCCTTCAATTTCGTTTGTGCAGTGTTTGGTGCCACAAAATTGGAATTAACAGTACTTCGGCTTAAATTTAAATATGTTTTCCTCAACTTTTAAGTTTTATTGGTTTTTTTTTTTTTCATAATAGTTTAATTGGTCCGATGCATTATTTTTTCACAAAAATGTCACAAGATTCAAACTTCGCTTCCTATCAGCAAATTTATTATTTTTGTGATAGAGAAATTTTAATTTGACTAACATCTTGATGTGGGACTATGATAACGAGCTCATTCTTGGAGCACTAGAAATATTAAGATAGAGTATTCTTATAATCATGCCCACAAAAAATTGCTACACTAGGAGTTCCTCCCCCACCTTTTAACTACCAAATAAATTTCTGTGGATGCAATCACATGGAATTAAACACAAAGTTGTGGATAATAATATTAGAGCTCCATATTTTACTTCATGTGTTTCATTCTTAATTTTTTATTCAACCAAATGACAAATTTATCCTCTCCAAAATCTTGCTTATTTTTCATTTATCCCAAAAAAATAAAAAATAAATAAATAAACTCGTACGTATTTTTGAAAAAAAACAGTAGAATCTATAAATTACATTTTAAAAGTAATTTCTCTTTACAAATAAAGAAACCAAGGCACTAATATCAATCCCATATAGGAAATGCAATATAGCCCAAATTGACTAATTAATATTCAGAATTCTCTATGCATACATGGTCTTGTTTTGAAAATATTTGCAAATCACAACTTTATTAATCGAAAATGTTTTATTTGAAAATAAAATTGCATTTTATATAATTCTTTCAATTTGTTTGAACAAGACAAACAAACTATCACACTAATTAAAATATCGATTTTTTCCTTTGTTATAGAGATCTTTTAAAAGAAAATTTACTAGAAAAATATCATGTTAACTTCGAAGGACAATTTTGTCTTCAAATTATTACAATTTAAAAATTGTAGCACATAAAGTAAATAATAAAGGGTTAGTAGCTGAAGTGGTATCATTTGTTTGATGGTAATCATTTAAACTCAAATTATTAAGTGGATTATTACTTATGTTACAATAAATTATTATGGGTATTAAAGGATTTGTTTGATGAAAATCTTCTAACATTCAAATCAAATTTAAAATACTAAAACATAATCCAAAGAACTCGAAAATTGATAAATAATTAATAAATTATGTACTTTTTAATTGAAGGTATTTATAAACATACTCATGAATTTTTGTGGGCTTGTGCCCCTAGCACCTTGAGGGATTTAGTATAAGTATAGTCAACCTTATATTTGCGAACTCTATAAACTTAATTTATTAAGTTTTATTTTATTTCGAGTCATAATTTAAATAAAACGCTTGAACTTAATCTAATGTCTACGTGGATCATGCCATATCATTATTCCAAAATTTATAATACTAGAAACATGTATATTATAGAAAAAAAAAAGGGAGGAGAGAGAGCAAGAGTAATGTGCAGCGCACGTGAACTCGGTGGTCACAAATTCCCCAAACTTTTTTAAAAACGACCCGTCAGAGCCGTGACATAGTGTGACCTTTTTCAATGCCGTTTATCTTTTCACCTGTAAAACGATAGCAGCAATAAATTTACCACCAAATATGTCCACAGTACTTGTCCACATCAAATGCTTTACTTAAATAATAAGAATTATATTTTTTTATTATCACAAATTATATTTTATTACGATTTTCACTTTTTGATGCAAAAAATACTCAAATTAAAAATCTCCCAACCTATTAGCTTTCATCAAAGCAAAAGTAGTCATGTTATTATTCAAATTTAATTGAATTTAATTATATTTTAAAATTTTTGTGTGAATTTGATTTAATCATTAATTGATTCAAATTTGAACGAATTTTAATTGAGTCGAATATAAATTAAATTCGAATAATTTAATATTTTTATATATATTGTATTATTATTTTTCACTAATTAAATTAAACTCAAATATTATTAATAAAAAGATGTTTTCAATTTTGATTTATTATATTTAACAAATAAAGTACAAAATAATTTAATTTATTTTTTAATTTTAAGAGCAAACCAACCCTTCCTTAGTTGCAGGGTTGGACGCTAAATTTGCACCCAAAAGTGAACTCAACAGAGCACCATCCCCAACACTATTTTGAAGTGAGCAACATACGCTATCTTTGTTTCTTTTTTGTTTTTTTAAATAAATTTTATATTTTTATTATGGTTAAAAATATTTTAGAAACTCATTTTTATTCTAATTTATTATTTTTTAATAAAATTATTTCTTTTTATATTTATATACAAATATTTTTAATAAAATTTAATTATTTTATTTATATATTTAATAAATTTTATATTTCTTTATTATGTTTTTAAATGTTTTAAAATTTTATTTTTAATCCTAATTGTATATTTTTCAATAAAATTATTACTTTAATGTAATGTTTTTACTTTTCTACTTAAATTTTATTATTAATTATTTTGTTTTTTACAACCAATTATATTATATTAATAAATATATTAAATTAACTACATATCAAACACAAATTGAATATATAATTGTATTAATATGTTAATAGATATTTGATGAAATAAAATAGTTAGTGTAAATGGAATAACAACGAATATTCCTTTTAGAGTAAAATTTGAAATAAATGGGTTAAGATTGGATTTTAAATTTGGTACAAAAACTGCACCATTTTAGTGCAAAAATTAGACTAAAACAGAGTTATGGATTGAAAATACCATTAAAAATGACATGTTTACATATTAGTGTCACCAACTATATATGATTCTATAAAATTGTTAGATATTCTGAAATTTCATATTGTGTGACCTGTTATGTGACTATAATAAAATAATAATTTCAGCAATATCAAAACTTATGGATGAAGATATTAGCATGTGTACCATGGAGTTAAGCTATGTATACTGCTACATATATACGGGTTTGTTGTAAATTACAACCTCATGAAAGCAGAAAAAAGTTTATGGGAAAAATGTTAGCATATATATATATATATATATATATTAATAAAAATTGATGGACCCTCCTACATTTAATAATATAACATTACTCCTACAGCCCTCGTATAATCTGAAATAAATATTTAAATTTATGCACCCTACTGCTGGAAGTAGTATCTGGTCATTATTTAGTTCTCAAAATTTCCTTATTTAATAAACTAAAATTTGATTTGACTCTCAGAAATTTTTTGTCTAATCCAATGATATGATCGTGTTATGAATCGGAACCCCTAATATATATATGTATACATCATTTTTCAAGAAATTATGACATCATAAATGTTAGCAATTTGTTCCTCATCAATTCTAGAAAATAAATATTGATTGTTTATTTTTTTATAAATTCATAGAGCAGTAATTAGTTAACATTGTTTTGACACGAGCTTTCTTTATTTTTTTTGTTTTTTTCACTTTCTTAGAGGGGAATAATTGCAATTAATCTTGTTTGATATGTGTTCTGATATATTAGTTCAAATATTTTTGTGTTTTTTAAATAAAATAAATTTTGAGTTGCAGCTGCTTTAATTAGTTCAAGGGAATATACGTTTTCTAATGTACGAGACATACGTTTTCTTCCTCTCTTTTTTTTTTTTTTGGTGGGGGTGGGGGTTGTTTCTTTCCTTCTTTTAAGTTGTTAAACAGATAATGAGATATAATATACAAACTAAAGCTATGATAAAATAGGAGAAACTAGCATAAGAAAAATAATGGTCATTATTTCTTAATAAAGACCTTATAAATATGCCCTTATAGTTTAGATTTTTTGTCACTTGAACTGAATCTTATGATAGTCATTGTCATAAAGAAGAATTTCGATTTCTATTAAATGGCAATAGATACTAGATGAAAAAAAATTCATTTTATTTTAATTTCCATTTCACAACTCATTAAACTAGTTAAATACTTTGCCAAAAATATGTGTCTAAATTACATTTTCTCAAAATAAACAACTGGCAATCAGCACAAAGAAAATACTATTGTTGGGAAATTATCAGCAATCAACATAAATTCTAAGATGAAAAAGAAGAAAATAGCAATAGGACAAATAGCAAATTGCATCGAATTTTAAAGAAAATGTCTGTCATGCAATTGTGAAAAATACCAACAGTACATATATAGGTATATTTACATATATTATACATATATATGTTTGTATATCTGCAATTTCATTTAGACAAAGTCAAATGAAATATTTTCTGTTTCAATTCACACTTCTCACCTCCTTATCACTTCTTCAAACGAAGAGATGGAAATGAATTTCAAATTATTCAAAAATATATCAAAATTATTATAGTCAATATCTACCTCATTCACAGTTATTTTTAGCAAAGATAATATAAATATTAGTGTGTATGATGCAAAAAGAAAAAAGAAAAAAACCACAAAAATTTGGTGTCCATAAACCACCCCATACCTTTCATACCAAATGAATAGGTGGGTAGATCATGCCCACATGTTGGCATGTGATGGGGGATGGGATGATCTTATCATTTTTCCTTTTTTATTTTCACCTTTTTGGGCCATTACACTACAATTTATTTTCTAGATATATTTTTACTATTATTAAAGATATTTGTGATTGTCAATACTTAACAGTCTATATTACCTAAGGGGTTGGTGTAATGGTTGAGTACAGTACGTGATATGTGAGTTAGAATAACAATCGCCGCTGTTCAAATTTTAATCACGTCATTTCCTTATAGATCTCCTGGTCCCAACTTAGATGCATTTTAGATCGTGGAAATAAATTAGTTGAGGTGCGAAAACTGACACAAAAACATCACCTAGCAATAATACTTAATCAAAAACAAGCTATAGCTATATAATACATACATATGTAGATATTTATACATTTTGAAATGGAAATTATCATGAGATAGTTCCTATACATCTAATCTTGATTTATATACCCCACATAGCACTTGAAAGTAAAGCAGGCTGCATGTGGGCAAAATTGGCCTTGTTTGTGAAGTGAACCCTACTTTGTTTCCTCCCTTCCTCTATAAAGCTGCTTTTCACACACACACACAATGTGCAAGAGTGGTCCATCACACTTTGTATGGGCATGCAAATTGAATTTCTTCCACTTCTCCTCCCTCCTTTTTACTGTCTGAATGAATCAACTTTCCATTCTCCATTTTTCTCTCTATTTCTGCAAACTACTTAACCAGCCTTTGCTAACCAGTTCAAGAAATAAGTCCTTTTCATGCTTTTCCACAGCTTTCTTGAACTTCTGTTGCTTGAATTTTTGATCCCATTTATCTGATCAGGAACATGGAATTTAAGTTCAAGAAAGCTGTGGGAAAACATGGTAATTCTGGACTTCTCTCTGGCGGCCAAAAATCTCCAAAGGGCTCTCCAGTTCGGGCATCAAGTATAGCTTTTTCATTTTCATTCCATGGTAAGTTCTTGAATTTCTCATATAGATGCTTAACTTGTAACTTTCATAATTCAACCCTTGCATGATTCTACATTCTTGAAAAGGTAAATAATTAGAACCCTCGTTTTCTCATGACTATTTACCCTGGAAAATTATGGGTAACACAATGAAAATTTGGTATTAAAAATTAACCTTTTTTTACCCTTTTTTACGGCTGACTTTTGGAATTGTCATTATTATTGTACTGTATTTCAAACATTTTTTTTTTGTGTGTGTATATATTACTGAGTATTTTCAAGTCAGAGCGGTGAAAACTGAGAGGTTTTGCAGAGAAGATTCCCTGCTCTTTTTTTCCTCTTTGTAATCAATTATTGATAGTTCATCTTGTTTGCCCTTTTCTATTTGCCTCCCTGTGATCTCATTACATTTCTGTGAAAAAAGGTTAAATTTTGTCACCTACTGCCAAAAATAAAAATAATAATAAAGGTTTTTTTCTTTTTATTTTTTTTCTCCTCACACATAGGCACTGAGAGACACACAGACATACAGTACTTATATACACACTGAAGTCTGAAACTCATGTGTCTATGACAAAAGCTGTTAATGCTTATTGCCTTCTCAACTGTGCAACTACATTGCAACTACCCAATTATGACCCTTTTTTTCGTGCATATAACTTCAAGAAACAATTCAAAAATCATAGAATTGTGTTGAAGATTCAAGAAATGCTTTCAGCAAAATATATAGATTTTCATACTTACTAATCAGAATGATGCTTCAGTTTTATTATTTTTTCTTAAGTCCTAATGAATAGCAACTAAATTGTTCCTTAATGTACTATCTTTCTTTTAATTAGCACGACTTTAATCAATTCGCTTAACTCAAATACCACAATATCATGTATTCTATCTTCACCAAGGTGTTTGTTTTCTAGCATTTGACCTTTGGTGGATCATTAGTTTAAAGCTTAATTCAATTATATATACAAGCCCGTTCGTGATGATACCTAATGTGCCAATACTATTGAAATTATACTTCTTATTTGATGAATTTATGGTAAAATTTTCTTGACAATGTATTGAGTTTTTTACTGCCCATGAAAGTACCCTGTTTCCTAAATGCCGCATAAAAATTTTCTGCACACAAAATTCTCATAATTCTAACAGTTAGAGGAGGGAAAAAGGGCCAATGGGGAATTCATAAAGCCATTAACAGTTATGACAATTTTAGTACCAAATTTGAAGGCAAAGTATATTTAGCTAAACCTCAATGATATATATGCTGCTTTTCCATGCAAATGAAACAGTTCTGATGGGGAGTGAGTTGGATATGTCCTTTAAAACTTAGCTTACATGACCAGACAATGAGACATGGTTATGTTATGAAATTCAGAAAGATAGTACTATTTGTCATGCGCGCAGAAACCAATTGCCTTTTCTTTTATTTTCAATTTTTTTCCTACTTGATGTAGTTATTCTTAGAGGGATTCATTGGACCATTTTAGGCTTTCAAATTCCATTGTCATAGATCTTATTGTTAGCACTAGCAGCAATTTAAAAAGGGGTTTCTTTTTTTTTTTTTTTTCTAATAAAGCTGCATTTTCATGTTCATTTTCCGCTTAGTTAGAATTAAAGATAATTCATAGAAAGGCATTTAGAGCTATATAACTGCTTGTCTGTTGGTCCTGGATGAAAATTGCATGGCAAACAGGCTGTAGTTGTTGCCCAGTTGGCCACATCAATGGCAAGGTTCACTGCATAGAGTTGCTTTATGAAGCAGAGGTTGAAATGCATGTAACCAATTCTTGTATTTTACCATTAATTTGAATGACTAAGTGTTTATTTCACACACCATAAAAGAGAGGGGAAAAAAAAACCATAACATTATCTACTTATATTCGCGATTATCAAGCGCATTTGATACAAACACAGGATAAAGGAGATTAATTATTCAAACATTGCCATGAAAGGGCTCAAATTTGAATATCTTGGGCAAGTTTAAGCAGCCATACATTTACTTTTCAATTTGTAATTCTAGGATGCTTGAACTTGGGACTTTTCTTTGGACAATGTTGCTTTGAATTGCTTAATTCTATGAGCTAAGATTGAACTTTTATTAGGTTGTTTGGATAGAAGAATCAAAATTTGAAGAAAAGATATTGAGTTAAAAATTTCAAGCAATTCCGATATTAGGTGGATTTAAATTCACTGTAATTAAAAAAAATAGGTCAAAATGAGTGTTAAAAAATTTAAAATTCATTGTAATTTGAAACTATCCAAATAATTTTAATAAATTTATTACTATAAATTTCAAATCATTCAATTCAAATACAATTTCAACCTCTCGTGCAATTGGCAAACTTTTGTTCCACATCAATTGGCTACGTGGCTCGGTCATAATTTTATTTTTACCCTCCAAAAAAGAGGTAACATGGTCAAATGGAATTCAAACATCCTTTTGTATTTTTGCCCTAAACTGTGAAAAATTGACATATCAAACTACCTGTTGGACTTGACCAAATTGACCAGGCAATGGGGTCAACTGCATTTACTGTCCCAAAAGACTTTTAAAAACTCTGATTAAATTACTTGGAAGTTTCAATGTCCCTAAATATTTTCTCATTCCTTCACATTATTGAGTGTCTTTAACTTTTTATTTAATTTAAGATAAGTTCTACCTTATCTCTATCCAAAACTTTATATGAAGGGCTAAATTCAAAACATAGAAAAACTACAATTAATTCATCATATCATACTTCAAATTTGATTTGAATTTTTGGATCAAATTCAGCTATGGATGAATATGAGGATCCCTTTCCTCCTATTTTCTGGCAGAAAAATGTAGCTCTTTGATAATGTAAATGTTGTCAGCTTAAAATTAAAATGAGGATACAGCATCCGTTAAATTGGGAGAAAGATGACAATGGAGAGGCAATAATTCCGTCCCAACGTGTTTGGAACGGCACGTACAGTCATCTTCATTGTCCTATAGGCATCTACTCATCCCTCAACTTGTAATGAAGAAAATAAACCATGAGAAATTATATTTGATGTGATGGTAGTGGACCATCAATGGTGGATATGAAATTTGTTGAACATGAACAAACAAAATGGACGACATAATGCAGGCTCCATCTTGGAAGACTTGAGGGAATAATTATTATAGCAATGTGTTTGCAAAATGTCAATGGAATTTCATATTGAGTTACAGGTCACATAAAATCATCACAATTTAAAACTCCAAACTTACTTCAGACTTCAGGATACAATTCTTAATAAAGGAACTAACTTACAAAAAATAAAACTTGTCTATAACAATTGATTAACTTAAAGACAGCCAAATCAAGATTAAGATAGCGTTCGATCAATCAAAACTCCTTTTCTATTTTTAATGGTTTTCTTTTTCCCTCCACCATAAATGGACAAAAGAGAAAAGGTTGATGAACTTTTCAAGACAAAAGCAGATATATATAAACATATATTGCACATCAGATTACATATAAATTCATAGCTTTTTGACTCAACAAAACCAAGTTGGTTTAAACATTTATCACCTGGGGATGCCTTATTTTAGTATTAACATTTCACCTAACTAAAATAAGCAATTGCTAAAAGATTTGGAAGATGAAGAGAAAATCTTGGCAAATAACCTCAGTGCATGCTGCATCAGCTGTAATAATAAGTAAAATTCATCTTTGCAGCCAAAAAGGAGAACATGTAAAGCCAAAGGAGACGAAATCAGAATTCAAATGAAAAAACATTACTGCAGAAAGAGAGGAACTGCAGCAAATTATGGCAAACAATCTTAAAGAAAAACAACGAAATCTTACTGCAAAAGAAAGAATTTCAACGCAAAATAGAGATCTTACTGCAAATTAGTAAACAAATCTTAAAGCAAAAGTAAACAAAACTTACTGCCCATCAAAGAATTAAAAGCACAATTTAAGAGCTTTATCTCCATATCAGAGAACCCTTGAATCAAGAACTGCTTACTGCAAACCAAAGGACAATAGATCCAATAGTATCAAACAGGAATCAAATATGCAAATATAAAATCCAAAGCGACCCTTTTTGGGCATCAGGGCTTCTCCATGAAAGATTAACTCAATAATGTAGTTCAATAATGGATGTAATTATCAAGATTTGTAGAACTGTGAATATAAAAATCAAGATTTGTTCCATTAATATAGTCTTACTCCAGACTGGCTTTGAATATGAGCCAATCAACTTGGGCATTATTTACATATTAAATTAATTAAATTTCAATGATGTTGGTTATACAATCCAAAGAGTGGGCAGAAGCATTAGGATCTGATCCATAGTCATGACAGCCTTCACAAGACAAAACAGTATTGTTGTGTTTCTTGCCACGAAGGATTCTTTTTACCTTCGTGGGAGGAATTGGTAAAAACCCTAGTTTTCTTAAAATTTTGTTTAGTTTTCCTCTGAAAATCTTTTTTTTTTTTCCAAGCTGAAATCATCAGGAGTAAAAGCCCTTGATCACAATTTTGTGAATCAATTTTTCCTTTTTTTTCTGAAAAATGCTGTACTTAATCTATATAAGTGGCTTTAAGGGGTGGTTGAATAACAAAAAGCCAATGAAAATTGTGTGGTCCAACTAACACATCTAGCCAAAAATTATTGAAAACTTATGGAGTGTTATTGCGCTTCACTTAATAAAATAAATAACTTGCAATAACTATAATTTGAAACATACAATAATTACGATTGGTATGAATATACAGCCTGTACAAAATCAATGAAAATAGTATGTACTAACTACTTAATTATTAAGACATTAATTATCATACATGAAGCAAGGGTTCATCTTTTTTACTTTTTTAAGTAAAAGTTGAAGCAAAAAAAGAACAAAACAAAGAGAAGAAAAAGAAATCGAAAGATTTAACTTTAGAATATATTATAATCAACACAGAATTATGAATTCCAACCAATCATGACCATTAAAAGAATCTTTCCTTTATCATTACCAGGGATTTACATGTGAATTTAAGATCTGTAATCAAAATTGAAAATAAAAAATCTTTTCTTATCCATCCCTCCATTTGTGGTTGAGGGGTACCAATTATCATAACCTGTAATTCAAAATTTGAGAAAAAAAGAAATTATAGAAAAAAATAAAAAAATTATAATCCAAACACCAAAATTAAAATTTGCTTTGGTATTACCATATAAAATGAAGTTTACTCAAAAGGGTTTCACCAGATCTAGTCTTCTAACAAAGCAATCATTCATTTGATCAATACTGAGGAAGTAAAAAAGAACTAACTTTACACAAAAAAGAGAATCCAACAGCAGAGAAAGATGGTAGATGGAAAATACCATGCAGTAAATCCATTATTTGAGGCTGAATTCTCCTTGACCCTCCCCATATCTTCCCACAGCTTTATTGAACCACAAACACAAAGACGTTGTATGACACCTCCAGTTGCTGGCCATACAGTGATCTGCAGTGTGCAGTTCAAGAAAGCTGTGGAAGAATAAGAAGAGGGCCATTTCTGAAGAGCCCTCCAAAGCCTCATCTGCTGCAACCCTAAATAGGGTTTCTTGAAAGAAAGACTATATATACAAATACATACGTATATACATATATATTAATGTGTATATAAAGAGAAGGAGAATAGAAAGTGTAGGTTTAGGGGAAGAGGAGAGGGTAGTTTTTATAGGAGAATTGGTAAGTCTTTTCCGCCAATCCCGAGAAGAATATTGGCCATTCAAAAGCTGACTACGATTGATCCATTATAATATATGTACATATATATATATAAATGTATTAAATAATAACTTTTTTGCTATGGTTGTCTGATTAATTTAATTATTTTTTTTAGTTAAATAATAAATATTTTAGTTATTTTCTTTAAAAATAATCAAGAATATATATTATTATATTCAAATATGAAAGTTTAGTAAACATAAAATTATCAAAGAATTAATATAATTAATCAGCCAAAAGATTATATGGAAACAAACACAAGACAACAGCAAATTCTAGTACATTAACCATGATTATATGTGTGGCTAGGATGCAGCCTGCCGGATCCGACGGTGGTGTTTGCCCTACTGGGGGGGTACATACAAGGGGTCCCTCCCTAGATCTGTCGATTCGTGGGGACGTATGTATAATTCCAGAATTCAAAATTCATATCTATGTACCACCCCATTGGGTGTTGAGGGTGACTTTAGTTCTCGGGTTGAATAATCTTATGAATTATTTCTTCATTATGAATGAATTGAGGGCTATGTAATATTTGCATTATTATATTTTTATTTTTATTTTTTAATTTTGGTGAGTCTTTATGATTATTTGTCTGATAATTATGATTTATTTATCGTAATTTCATAATTTCAAATTTATGAAGTTGGATGCTGGTCGTATCTCACATTTAGAAGTTCTTAATGCATGGAATAATCCTATACTAGTGAGGCTTAGTTCAAATAATCAAATTAATAAATAATAGAGCAAACATACATTTAGAAGTTCTTAATGCATGGAATAATCCTATACTAGTGAGGCTTAGTTCAAATAATCAAATTAATAAATAATAGAGCAAGCATAAATTTAGAAGTTCTTAATGCATGGAATAATCCTATACTAGTGAGGCTTAGTTCAAATAATCAAATTAATAAATAATAGAGCAAACATTATATATAATCGGTTAGTCATCATATTATTTTCTCTTCTTTAATACTGTAAAAAACCAATGCAATTTATTTATACATATCAATTTAATAAATTATTTTCAAAATAAAGGAGAGATTTAAAAATAAATAAATAAACTAAATGCTGGCATATATACTTGCCAAAAGAAAATTTAGCCAATCACTTGGATACTGATATATCTACTACTTAAAAATGAAAGATATCTATATGCAACACACATGTAGAATCTTTCTCTAAAAAACTGATTTTATAGGCTAATTTAGAATATTGTTCAAACATGATAATCAAGAATTACAAAACGCCAACTTTTAATTCAAAATTTTGACTTTGAAATTGATTTAGTTGTTACAAATTAATCACATTTCAAATATTATTGTTTCGACAATTATTTTATCTGAAATTACAATAGTTGTAAATTTACTCATCCTATGAATGATTAGATTGCAACAATGTCATTTCATCTAATAATTTATTTCTAAATCAATTTTACCCTTGGAAACAATATATAAAATGAAAATACTATAAGGTTTTAATTTAACAAATCCATGATTAAAGAAATTAAAGTGAAAATAAGGAAAAAAAAAATGAAAGGAAAACATTGGATATCCACATGGTAGCATGTGAGGGTGACCCACAGCGTGAAAGATGACATGCACCCCGTTTTTCCCGGACTAAGGTCTCTTTGTCGGGTATTGTTGTGGTGGACATCTTCTATCTGTACGAGGCACCTTCCTACGTACATTCCAATACTAAATTCTCTTTCTCTCTCTCCTACACTCCAATACTAAGCAGTTTATATCTTTTAATATAATTTTATATTGTATTTTTTATTATATATAATATATATTATATATATATAATATTTTTTAAAATATATATTTAAAATTAATTATATATACGTGGTAATGCATGTATAAAATATATTTAATTTCTGTGTAAACTTTATATATATGTGTGTGTGACGTGTACACTATTTATATTATATATACACACAAAAGTAAATGAAAAATTTTCTCATTAAATCTACGTGAAAAAGGAAGCTTGTTTTTATTAGCGGCAGTTGTAACAATGTTATGCTAAACTTTTTGCATATCGATATTCATGAAAAAGTTTCTGGATAATACCATTCCCCTACCCTTTTTTTTCCACTTTTTCAGTAACAGTATTTTATAATTATAGCTTAATTCGAGTATTTTAATATAACAGTGAAATTTTTTATATAAAATAGATCGTTTCTCCCTTATCTTTCTTTTATCAATATATATATATATATATATATATATATATTATGCACACAAATTGGCTGTCTTTTAATTTTGAAAAATTTCAACCACACATGTTTACCAAAGGTCCACAAGAGCTAGTATGTCACACACACACACATTAATATAATATAAAATTACCTCTCTCTCTCTCATTCTCTTTTTAGTTTTAAAATACGGGTACATGTCTGTATGTCTCTCTTAGTGTGTGCAGTGTGTGAGAGAGAATTTAAAGGGACAGACGACAAAGAGAGGTCATTTTTGATTTGGCATTGCACGTTAAGGCATAATAAAGCTACAACCTCTTCATGGATTTGAAGTTGTGGGTGATATTGTTTAGAGTTAGCTGGCAAACACTAATTCTTTTTCTTTTAGGTCATCTTTCATACTAAGCAGCTGTAACCTTAATAAATAAGTGTCATTTGATTGATTAGATGTCACTGCACTATTCTCATACAGCACATATCTAATAATCTATTTTTTTTTTTTTTACTTTTTTTTTTTCCTTTTCCCCCCTTTTTTAGTCAAGGAAGAAGTATTATCAACTTAATTATTATCAAATGAAAGATGTTAGTTGATAATGAAAGTTAGTGGGTTCTAATGGAAGGGAGGGACTACATGTTTTGCTGGTGTTAGGAAATGAAAATATTCAAATCGATAGTTTATAAGGAGTAGGATGAGTAATTTTATGCTATTCATTTGGGAAGTATTGAAGTAGACTTGTAAGGTAAAAAAAATGTGTTAGTGTCAAAAAACATTGGTATTCATATAAGTTGGAATTCTATACAAAAATCAGATATTGTAAGAAACATTGTGAGAGATGTTGCAACACTAGTGAAATAATATTTAATTAATTAATTATTTTGGTCAGATTTTCATAATTCAGGGATTTCAAAATATTATTTTAGCTATTTCGTAAAGTCACAAGTATGATAAATGTGTTGAAACTAAAGATATTCTTAATTTATTTTGATAAGGTAAAAGAAAATTTGAAAAATTTTATGGATAAGACAACAAATTAAGAAATTAATACATTTCAAATATGCAGGAATGAAGACCCGATTTCAAGGGGGATTTGGATGAAAATACACGGTTGCATGTATACCAAGTCTCAACATTGAAAAACTAAGTGGATGAATTAAATAGTGCCACGAAAGTGATTCAAGGTTGAGGCGAATTTTACTCACATACATTCTTCGGGAGATGACCGCATGAGCCATTTAAAGGAGTTCAAAGTTGGAGGGAGTCCAGCAGTACTGATTACTCATATAAATTCTTCGGAAGAAAAATGTAAAAGTTTTCGGGAGAAAATCGGATCGACCATCTGAATGAGTTCAGAGTTGGAGGGAGTCCAACACTGCTGATTAAAGTCGAGGAGAACTCGCAGGAACAACTAAATAGTGGAATACATATGATGGTCTTCATTTAAATAGGAAGGCTTTAAATTATTTTAATTCCATGAGATGTATTATGTAAATTGTTACTAATTAGTGGATTGATTCTTTTTCTGAACGTGGCCTCGTGCAATAGAGTACGTAGTACTTAAAGTACGTAAAAATTCTGGTGTTATCTTTTTATTTCTGTTGCATGTTCTAATCTAGATGTTACAACACTTTTCACAACACTTAGAATTTTACGAAAAAATTGGGCAACATATTATATCAATTGGCATCAAGAACATGTTACTAAAACTAATTAGTGAGATTCTACTTTTTATCTGTTGCAGGTATGAAATAAATGCATGAAGAAAATTCAGTGTCACATCATCGTCATCCATTGCTTAATGGATCAAATTATTCTTATTGGAAAGCCAAAATGAGGGCATTCATCAAGTCACTTGATGAACGAGCATGGAAGTCAATCTTGACAAGATGGAATCATTCAACAAAAATTGTTGATGAAGAGGAGGTACGCAAACCTAAAATGGAGTGGTCTACTGCAAAGGATCAAGTGGCTAATTTCAATTCAAATGCACTAAATATCATATTTAGTGCAGTTGATGAGAATCAATTTAAGTTGATCTCTACATACGAATCTGCTAAGAAAGCGTGGGATGTTTTTCAAATTGCATATGAATGAACTAAGATTGTAAGAATGTCTAAACTTCATATTCTTGCCACTAGGTCTAAAAATCTAAGGATGGAAGAAAATGAAACAATTGTTGTATTTAATGGTAAATTATGTGATATTACTGATGAAGCGCATGCTTTAGGTGAGAAATACACTGATTTTAAATTTGTTAGGAAAGTTTTGAGATGACTTCCACAAAGATTTGCATATAAAGTGACTGCTATTAAAGAAGTTGAGGACCTTATAAAACTGAGGTTTGATGAACTGATGGGAGCACTACAAACCTTTGAAATGAATTTGAATCAAAATAAAAGGGAAAAGAATAAAGGAATTGCATTGCAGGTAGTGAAAATGAGCAAGATCATGGAATGATGATGATCCACTTACTTTACTTATCAAGAACTTTGGAAAATTTCTAAAGTAAATGAATAAAGGAAACAAATCCCCAAAGGCTGGTAAAATAACTAACTCTCAGAAAAATAAAAATGAGTTTAATGCATCTAATTTCAGAAAAAGCAGAAGAATTCAATGCATGGAATGTGAAGGATTTGGCCACATTCAAGCTGAGTGTGTTAACACCTTAAAGAAAATGGGTCACTCAACACCACTTGGAGTGATGGAGGTTCTGAATACAATAAAGAAGAATAGGAAACACATGTTAGCAATTATGTTGCACTTACCTCAATCACCCTGAAAAAAAGAAACAGACAGAAACATTGGATGCTGCAAAGGATGCTGTCAAAAATGTTGCAACATCTCATAGGTATGAGTTAATTATTTCTCCTTCTGAAGTCTGTCTAATTCTTTTTCTTTGGTAGATACAGATTCTGATGAAAACAATGATGATAAAGGACCTAGTATTGAGGACATTCAACACAAGTACCAAGAGATGTTTGAGAATTGGCTTAAAGTGTGCAAAACTAACGAAGGACTTGTGAAACAAGTTGTCATCTTGACAAAGGAAAATAAGGCACTCAAAGGTGATGTAGTCAGGTTTGAACTTTTGGTCTCTAACAGAACACATGAACTTGATAGAGTGACGAAAGAACTTGAGAACACAATGAAGTCTATAAGGAACTTGAATTCTAGAACATCTCAATTGGATGAAATTCTTTCCATTGGACAATATAGTGGAAACCATGCTGGTTTAGGATATTCAGATGGAGATTCATCATCAAAAGGTACAGAATTGCAGAATTCATGTAAAAGTTCTAAAATAGTTTTTGTGAAGTAATTTGGTAAGTTTATCTATGTTTGAATCTGCCAAAAAAGTCTGGCCAAAGAGATAGAAACCTAACCCCAAAAGGTTTGTCCCTACTTGTCATTTTTGTCAAATACCTGGGCATATTAGACCTAACTATTTCAAATATAAAAAGACTTTACTCAATGGCATGAGAACTGATTCAATATTTTCTGGAGTGTTGCAACATCTTGCAAATAACACTCCTAAGATCAAAATTGATTTAAAAAATGATTCTAAATGTAGAATTTGGATCATGAAAATTGATCTTGCATGTCATGTGGCTCATACTTCTTTAAAAGCTAATATCATTGAATCTTGGTATTTTAATAGTGAATGTTCTAGGCATATGACATGTGATAAAAAAAATTAAGGGAGTATCAAAACTAAGAAAGAGGTCAGGTTACATTCGGAGATGAGTTAGAGGACGAATCCTTGGAAATAGGACACTAAATGTTGATGGACTTCCAATACTGAGAAATATGTTACATGTTGAAGGATTAAAGACTAATTTGATTAGTATTAGCCAACTGTGTGATCATAATTTACTTGTCAGATTTAACAAAGATTCATGTCAAGTGTTTAATGATTCTAATAAATGTGTCTTGACAGATATGAGATCATTTGACAATTGCTACAAGTTACAACATAAGCTGAATTGTTACAACACCCGGATTAAGAAAACTAAACTCTGGCACTAGAAACAAGAACATCTAAATTTTTGAAGCCTAGACAAGCTTGTTAATACAGGACCTGTCCTAGGTGTGCAAAATTTTAGCAAGAAAAACTTGGGTGTTTGTGGACCATACCAGTTTGGAAATAAAGAAAAGAATCACATAAAGTGTTGCAACACACTGCCATAACACACTGCCTAGAACTCTTGCACATGGATTTTATGAGACCAATACCGGTAGAAAGTATTAGAAGTAAGAAGTTTGTTTCATTTGTATTGATGATTTTTTAAGGTTTACATGGATTGATTTTATCAAAGAAAAATATAATACTTTCATGATTTTTAAAAGGCTTTATGTTAAATTTAGAAATGAGAAAGCATATAAAATTGCAAGAATAAGGAGTGACCATGGAAAAGAATTTAAGAATTCTATTTTCTCTAATTACTGTGACAAACATGGGATCTTTCATGAGTTCTCTACTCCTAAAATACCATAATAAAATGGTGTTGCGGAAAGAAAAAATAGAACACTCCAAAAAATGGCACGTGTAATGTTAAATTTAAAAAAACTTGCACGAAGATTATGGGCAGAAGTATTGAACACGATATGTTACACCACTAACTGTGTACACTTGAGACCAGGTACTAAAGTGACTTCATATGAAATATGAAAATGTAAGAAACCCAATAACAGTCACTTTCATGTATTTTGTAGTGCATGTTACATACTCAATGATTGAGAACACTTGGAGAAGTTTGATTCCAAAAGTGATGAAGGAATCTTTATTGGTTATTCAACAAACAATCGATCATATACAGTGTATAACATAAGGACACGTATTATTATTGAATCTTTCAATATTATAAATGATAATTTTCATGACTTTATAGAAAATTCACATGAAGAGCAAATCTTTAGTCTTTGTGAAGAAATAGAAACTGATCAAGAAGAAAAAGTCAAAGCTCATATTGGAATGCCAGATGCTACAACATCCAAAACAACATCTGCAGATGTTGCTCCGGATACTGCAACATCTTCAGAATCTGAGGAAGAAACTGAAAGTTTTGATATTTTTGAGAAAATTAGAAAAGAGCCATCAAACAGAATTTAGAAAAATCATCCTATTGATCAGGTCATTGGATGTATGTCAGAAAGTATAAGAATACGAGACAAGGAAAAGGTAAACTATAAAGATATGGTAAGATTTGTTTGTTACACTTTTCCTTTTGAACCAAAGAATGTGAAAGAGGCCTTGGTGGATGAGTTTTGGGTCAATGTCATGCAACTAGAACTTGAACAATTTTCTAGAAATGATATTTAGGCATTAGTTCCTAGGCCAAAAGGTGTTAATGTTATTAGTTCCAAATGGATTTTTAAAAATAAAACTGATGAATTTGGTAACATAACTAGAAACTATGTTAGGTTAATGGCTCAAGAGTACACTCAAGTGGAGGGGGTAGATTTTGATGAAACATTTTCTCCTGTTGCTAGACTTGAGTCTATTAGACTTCTTTTGGTCATTGCATGTCATATTGATTTCAAACTTCAACAAATGAATGTCAAAAGTGATTTCATAAATGGTTTCTTAGTAAAGAAGTTTTTTGTTGAACAACCTAAGGGATTTGAAAACCCTCATTACCCCAATCATGTTTACAAATTAAAAAAGACTTTGTATGGTTTAAAACACGCTCCAAGAGCATGGTATAAAAGATTGACAAACTTTTTAATTGAAAAATGGTATAAAAGATGAGAAGTGGACAAAAATTTGTTCATCAATAGATTTAAGCATGGTATCACGATTACACAAATCTATGTTGATGGCATAGTATTTGGTTCTACCTCTCAACAAAAATTGAATTAGTTTGTTGGTTTGATGTCTAAAGAATTTGAAATAAGCATGGTAGTGGAACTTAACTACTTTCTAGGTTTTCAAGTAAAACAACTTGATAATGGAATTTTTATTTCTCAAACTAAATATGCCTAGAAATCTAGTAAAGAGATTTGGGTTGAAAAATACAAAACACATGAAAACTCCAATGGGAACAAATCAAAAATTATCCAAGGATAATAGTGGAATGAATTTTGATCCTAGCCTCTATAGGAGCATGATTGGAAGTCTCTTGTACTTAACTGCTAGTAGGCTAAACATAAGCTTTAGTATTTGTGTATGTCATATATATCAATCAAACCCTAAGGAATCTCACTTAAAAGTTGTCAAAAGAATCACTAGATATGTAAGTGGGATTGCTGACTTAGGAATTTGGTATTCTAATGACACAAATGCTAACTTGGTTATAGTGATGCAGATTAGCCAGGTGATGTTGATGACAGAAAGAGCACAACTGGAAGCTGTTTTTATCTTGGTAATAATTTAATTTCATGGTATAGCAAAAAGCAAAACTGTGTTTCTCTGTCTATTGTTGAATCTGAATATATAGTTGTTGGTATTTGTTGTTCTCAGTTATTATGGATGAAACAAATGTTGGAAGATTATGGAATAAAGGAAAGAATTTTGATTGTCTATTATGATAATTCTAGTGCTATAAATATCTCTAAGAATCATGCCCAACATATAGAACAAAATAAATAGATATCCGGTGCTATTTTATAAGGGATTTAGTTTAGAGAAAGATTGTGACCATTAATTATGTTACAACCAAAAATCAATAAGCTGATATTTTCACCAAAGCCCTTGACTTTCAATGATTTGATGCATTAAAACAGTCCATTGGAATCTGTATGTTATAAAAAATATCATCAGCAGTGTTACAACACCTCATGCATGATATGATCAATAGAAATGTTGCAACACCCAGATATAATATTTTCATGCATCAATTAAAAATAGGACTTTATGTATTTTTGTTTATGTCTCTTAGCCATTCTGCATTTAAGATCATCTACATTATTGTCACATGCTGTTAAAAATTTAATGAATCACTTCTTGATCTTCACTGAAAAGTAGATGCGCACTAGAATCATGAAAAATCTCCCAATACTTATGCTTAAGAAATTTATATTAAACATGACTGGAGGCCTTTGACAGAAAAAATTACATATCCACGGGAGTGGAGCTAGTCATATGTGGCATAAATGTAACACCCCCATTACTACACAACTATATATATAATATAATTTGACATGATAGAACCTGTGTGTATACATGGAATTTTTTTTTTGTAATATTTTAAGAAAAGATAAATCACTTCTTACATGCATAACCTTGTTTAAAATACTTTCTAACACATGTCATGTATATCGCAGGATCAATATTTATATAAAAGCACAACACCCACAACGACCCAATATTTACATACTTATTTACAGTAAAATTTTAAAAGTAAAATATAGTACCAGTCTAAAAATATAATACAATATACTCAAAATATAACAAGCCAACAAAATAGCCCAACAGGTCGTCATCCATGTACACACTCTCTCAAACACCTGCAGGAGTTCCAACCACCGCCCAGCCAATAAAAGATGCTTTAAGCATCGCCGTACTCACCTACAATGCATAAACTATATGAGCTAACGCTCAGCAAGTAATGATTATGCATGTCAAAGAATAATCCACAATATCAAGTCATGCATCTCAACATGCTATGCCCACAATGTAATTTTATGTATCAAAATATTTCTCTCAAAATCATTTCTTTCTTGGACCCCTGACCAACGCTACTATCCAATGTATCAGAAAAGAGCTCTGTATACCGCTATAATCCAATGACCAATAATCATATAAGTATGCAAATCCATGCATACTCATATGCATGCAAATCCATGCACGCGAACCTGCAAATTCATGCATAAAACCATGCAAATCCATGCATGCTTCAGTACACTACTAGTGGTCAGCAAAATATTTTTCTTTCTCATAATCATACCGTGCAATGCAAGATTTATCACAATACACGTATATGATGCATACATGTGCCAATGACAATGCCCATATATGTATGCTCAATTGAGAGCTCTCTACTATGCACATATGATTTATGATATTACATATAATTCACACATCTGTTATGTCTATGTATTGTAGTTGCAAATGAATCTTTACTTACCTTTCACTTGGTTGGTGGCTTAATCTAGATTTGTTTATTGTTTTTCTCTAATCTTAGATGTAAAATAGCCTGTAATATTACGAACATCAAGCACCATTCCCAATTTGGCAAGTTGAAAGCATAAAATATCATACTAAGACCTTAAACACCAAGCTATCTAGGTTTTACAAACTAGAACTCAATCTAGTCCCTCCAATACCTTAATTTCTCATCTTAGATACATGTAAACATCATATAATTGAAGTATTATAACTCTAATATCACGTACCTAATTGTTAACACTCAATAACAATATTTCTAGGTTGAAATATGCTAAGTTATCAAATGGGACAGATTCACATTTTCATACTTACTTGCAGTCCAATTTAGTTGCATGATAATTTTGATATCTCTAAACATATCCAATCACTCCCAAATGTTTACCACACTTAGATAACATGTATATAAATGTAACCATATCATAGAATTGCTAAAAATCATGGATATAGCTTCCCAAGTTCAGCTCTCTTCACAATATACTGAAATAAATTATTTTCCTACCATGACAGTGTTGCACACTTCATGACATTAATGGTTTTGGCACTCTTACGTATATTCAATCTCTCCCAACTTTTTACCACACTTATATAACATATACACAGAGACAACCAGGTTATATTCTTGACAAAACTAATGGATTTAGCTCTCCTAATTTAGTCTCCTTCACAGCATACCAAAATAGATTTTGCTACTTTAGCAGTTTGAGTGTTTCTCCAATATCATTCTCTATTTCAATTTCTAACCAATTAAAATTCATTCCAATACTCTTAACTCATATATAAACATGTATATGATGATAATTATAGATTTTATTCAACATACCATATACTTTTGAAGCCTAAAACACAAGAATACAGCAAGGTGACAGTTTCTAGCACAAGTATTTTCTATCAAATATTTCCAACCACAAACCCTTTCTTTATGCATCAAACCCTATCTAATAACATCCTAACACATTTATAAATAATATTAAAAGATTAATAATCCAATAAAACTCAAAATAAATCTGAAAGTCATGCAAACCCATAGGTTAAGCTCACTTTGCACAGTTTTCTACTTGAACTTGGTTATTTCTCATTCTCTTTGCTTGTTTTGTCTTCTTTTTTGGTTGGAATCACTTAGGACCTATTTAGAGATATTTTTCCATGTATTTAGAAGCTAAAATGGTTCAGAATAAGGTTCAAGTTGTGGCTGTTAGCTTAAAAGTGAAGAATAAGTTGAGGTGCTAGCTTGATAAGTCTAAGCATGAGGTGGCATGTAATGGTATAATCTAATTTTCTCCCTTATCTTGCAGCCCTAATCTTGTGTGTCTTATATATTCTTATTTGGTTGCAACATATCTTCATCACCATTCATTCCCATAGTAAATTCCTATGTCCATTCATTAGGTTCTTCATTCGAAAAATCATAAGTTCTTGCCCGATTGATAAGTTTGTGCACCGAAAGTATTACAAACCTATGAACCTAGTTATATAACATTTAAATTATAGTATTGTATGTCTAGTTGTCCCAAATGCATGATTTAAATATACATATAATATTAAAATTCATTATCGAACCGACTCCCTTTCAATAAAATTTTCGATGGCACCTTTCGAACCCCTAAGGTTACCATGTGTAGCCTAGCACTATTCACTATATTGATACCTAAATTTCTTCTTATCTCAATACAAAATCAACCACTTTGGTTAGGGGATTCGATAATCAATGTCATGCGATAGCTTCAAAATTAAGTTTAATGGTTAACAATGCTATATAAAATGAATTATATGATATCATACCAATGTAAATAACACGTAATTAACATGTAATGCATGAATCATATGTGACCATGTGAGTAGTAAGAGACTCGGGTATCAAAATAAAATTATATTTTCTTGAATATAAGAAAGAGCAAAATCATGTGGAAAAAAGTTACCCTTTGGAATAGAGTGAAAGCTACTGATTGGCTAAATCCATCATGTTTTTGTTTGCACTAAAATATTCAAAAAATTTGGGATTAAGATTCACAGTTCATGGAACATGCTAACTAATGTGGTCTGAGATGTTATAACATTAAGCAAGAACATCTGTTGGTCAGATTTCTCATTCTATATATTTTGTATAATTTTGTAATCTTTGATTTGAAATAAACGCATCATATTTAGGCATATTTTTAGAAATATTCCACATTCTAGTTGGGGCAGTGATTAATGGCTGATTTGATTTGATTTTGTGATAAATCTTGGATAATGATCAATCTTCAAACTAACTTCTTTATTTTTGGCAGTGATATCCGCAGTGTGAAAAACTTAATGAAAAGACAGATCTTTTAGATATTTACCACTTGGATTTATATCTATATGATACTTATCCTTTCAATTTGGGCAGGAATTAGGGTTTTAATCTCATGAGCTTTAAATGCCACAATACCCCCATTTACACCCTAATACATTTATTTTGTCACTCACCTAAAATCTTATTCGACTTTTTCTCTGCATATTTGCTTTTCTCTAAGTGTTAATTACATAACAATGGTAAGAACAAGAAGTGAGATGTTGGCAGACATGGTGAAGCAGATTTGATGAGAAAGAAGAAGAGAGGAATATCCATGTCCTACACATCTGCAAGTTCTTCCTCCGAGACCAGACTTACCATTATTGCTCCTATAGCCCGCACCTCAGTCCGATGTTGAAAAAAATCAAGATGCTGGAGAAATTGTTGGTAAGCAATCTTTACCTCCGAATATCTTTCCAAGTGAAACATCTGAAGCCCAAGGTCCTCCCATGGAGTTCAGTTCTAATTCTGGAACGAAACATGAAGAAAATGTTGAACACTCAATGAAAACATCCAAGAAATGAAAAAAATGGAATCACAACAGATTTCATCATCTACGTTATCAATTCCAGTCTTTGCTTAGGTCAAACCCTTTTCCAAAATGGTGTTGACTTTATGAGGAGATAAGAAATGAACAAAGAGGGCACATACAAATTATGCATCCAAAGGTGACCAACCAACTTTGAGAAGGTCATTGTTGTCCAAGATAGTGTGATCAAGTTCTAAATCAGAAGATGAGAAAAGGGCATTTGCTTCAAGCCCTAAGTTTGGTGCTGGACCCAATGAACCACCTTCGTCAGAGGACTCATCTGAATCAACTGAAGAATCATCTGAATATCAAATAGAGTCAAATACTGCAGAAGGAATGCAAGAAAAGTCAGAGTCTAGTGAAGATACTGCACAGGATATTACAGAAGGTATTACAACATCTGGGCAGGAGACAGACTCTGAAGCATAGAAAATGGAGATGCAAGCTCATCTGATTCTGAACATAAAGTAAGAAATTCTTACTCCTCTGTCTTTTATTCTTTTGCAAAAAATAATTTGTGGGATAAAGTAGTGCAAAACAAAATTCTATTAGAAAGAAGATTTCACATGGATGATCATCTTAAATTGGGTATTGTTGATGTTTTGGAGCAGAGGGGTCTGTTAGGGTCTGTTACTAAGGCCGCTCCTCATGTGAGAGGGGTGATACAGGAGTTCTATTGCAATTTGCCTAAGAGGTTCAAAGATCCAAAGTCAGCAAAATATGGTAAAGTTTGTGTTAGGAAAATAATCTATCACATTATTTCTGATATCATCAATGACTTCTTGGGATCACCTAGAGTTGAAAGAAAGAATTGAAAGAATGCATGGATGAGATTGTTGTTTCTTTAAGTGGGAATATTGTTAGGAAACGGCCCACTAATAAAGAAAATATTGGGCTAAAAACTTGACTCTTTTGTATACCTTACTGTATAAAATTGTCATTTGCAACTGGACTTCTACGACAAACACCATTGTGGTTGTGAAAGAACAAGCAATTTTGCTTTATTGCATTGGGTCCAATTAGGCTTATGATATAGGGAAGCTTATCTTCAAGACAATTGGATGTTTGGGTGGTTCTGAATCTTCTCATGGTATACTTCATTTTCCTTCCTTGATTTACAGTTTGCTAACCTTTCAAGGTTTTGTGAAGAAGGGATTAGAAATATTAGAAAATCCTCTAGGACCTATACGTGCTTCCTACAGGTTATTTCGTAGGACTAACATCAATGATCTCCCTCAAATTGATAAAATAAATATATCAGCTGCAGTTGTTAGATCAGATGTGCCATAGAATGTTACAACATCATTTGTTTTGCTGTTAAGGTTGGAAGCTAAGCTCGCTGAAGCTCATAAGCAAATCCAATATTAGACTGAGAAAGAAGCAAAGGTTCTTAAGTTGATTCATGAGCAGAGGTCTTCCACATCTACCGATCCATCTTTGGCCGATTTTGGTCAAAAAGTGGGAGAATCAAGTGCTGCTGCTACACAAGCTCAGGGGGAGCAAGATGAAGATCCTGAGGAAATAGAGGCAGATGCTGATGAAGATGATTAATCATCTTTTTGTTTTTGATTTTTGCAAATGCTTTCTACTGTGATATGTTAATATATACTCAAAATATTTGCATTTGATCTTGGTTTATGCTTTGATGGATTTATATATGTTTTGGTATTTGGTTGAAATATGTAGGGGGAGTAGTACCAGTATCTTTTTGGATGTGATAAGAGAAAGTGTTACAACATTTATGTTACAACATTTTGATATTTTTGATGTTATTTTTTATACTAAGTTTTGAAAACCTACATCTGAGTTTCAGAGGGAGCTTTAGTTGATTTTGACCAAAAATGTCAAATGGGGAGATTGTTAGTGTCAGAAAAGATTGGCATTTATGGAAGGTGGAATTCAGCACAGAAACCAGGTGTTGCAAAAAATATTGTGAGAGATGTATTACTAGCAGAATAGTATTTAATTAATTAATTGTTTTAATTAACTATAATTATTCTGGGCAGGTTTCCATAATTCAGGAATTTTTGAAATATTTATTTTAGGTATTTCTTAAAGTCACATGTGTGATAAATGTGTTGAAACTAAATATATTCTTGATTTGTTTTGATAATGTAAAAGAAGATTTGGAGAACAAAATAAGAAATTAATACCTTTCAGATATACAGCAATCAAGACCCGATTTCAAGGGAGATTTGGATGAAAATATACGATTGCATATATATCAAGTCTCAACATTGAAAAAACTAAGTAGATGAACTGAATAGTGCCATGAAAGTTATTCAAAGGTGAGGCGAATTTTACTCACATACATTATTCGGGAGAAGAAGGTGAAAAGATCTTCGGGAGATGACTGCAGCCATCTGAAGGAGTTTAGAGTTGGAGGAAGTCCAACAGTATTGATTACTTATATACATTCTTTGAGAAAAGATGGTGAAGGTTTTCGGGAGAAGACCGGATCAACTATATGAAGGAGTTCAGAGTTAGAGGGAGTCCAACAGTGCCGATTAAAGTCGAGGGGAGCTCGCAAGAACAACTAATTTGTGGAATACATAGGATTGTCTTCATTTAAAGAGGAAGTCTTTAAATTATTTTAATTCCAGGAGATGCATTATGTAAATTGTTACTAATTAGTGGATTGTTTCTTTTTATGAGCATGGCCTTGTGCCGTAGAGTACGTAGTACTTGAAGCACATAAAAATCATAGTTCTATCTTTTTATTTTTGTTGTATGTTCTATCCAGGTATTACAACACTTTTTACAATACTTAGGAATTTAAGAAAAAATTAGACAACGGATTATATCATGATGATATTATCAAATGTAATTTAATAGTTCACAACTCCACTTAGGTAATACTTAAATTCTCATACACCAGTATTGACTCTCACTATACCCAAAAAAAAAAGATAATGACAAAATATTAAGTGTAATTTCTAAGTTGTTATTAATGATATGTGTTAATTAAGTGATAACTTATATTTTACACAAAAAAAATTTTCACAATTTTAAAAGTGAATAATTATGTCTAAATTGCCACTATTAAAAAACTAATGGCACATGTATACTGATAATTTTGTGACAACAGAAAAATTATCAAAACAATCATCACGACAATTTTTGTTGTCATTAAACATACGTCACTAAATATCAATAGTGATAATTTATGCATTATACCATCAATTTTCACTAGCTACAATTATACATCAATTTTGTCATTTTAAACCTATAAATATTATTATGATTATTATTATTGTGATAAAATAAATATTGTTATATACGAGTGATAATTTTAGTATTGTTGCTTGACATATTATATGGTCTATTATAATAACGTCTAATATTGGACTTATATGGTATTGTTAAATAAAAATTCTCATTTTTCACTCTTGTGCTTGAAAATGTCCATTTTGACTTTAAGCGATTTCACAACATATGCAATGCATCTTACACTTGTTCATAAATACCATCATTTTTTAAGAAGTGCCACTTGCTATCTTGTATATGTTCTGCAACTTTCTTGCCTTTGTTTGATTTTTATTTTTTTACCCACGAGAAAACAATCAATCACCCTACCTAGGGAAGTTTCTAGTTGATCGAGATGGGTTGCCATGGGTCGAAGATCTTCGAAGTTGAGTCCTAGTAAGATCTTCATATATAATAAGATTGATCTCTAACAATTGGAAAGATTTGAAATCATATAATCATTAGACTTAATAGGATAGTCCCAGCAAACACCCTTAAATGCTTACATAAGTATAAAGTTAAAAAGATCAACTAATAATAGCTATAATTAGAAAGTGAGAGAGGGTGTAAATTACCTTTGGGGGAAAATTACCTTTAGAGGCAAATTACCTTTGGAGATAAGGCTGGGAGTATTATAGTAGGGAAAATCACATGTTTCCTTATGTGGGGAGACAAGTGTCCTAACCTCCTCTTATCAGTAAGATTTTATTAGAAAATATATACCTAAGAATTTGGGTCAGGTGAATTGAACCCTTAATTGTTTGGGCAATTCATTTTAGCATTAAGGGAATTTCAGTAAGATCAATTTTTTTACTTCATAATTACTCTCCTAATCTCCAAAAGTAGCTGAGAGAAGTTTGGAATTTGAGACTCCCTCTACTCTTGAGTGATTTAAAGACATGATTTTAGATTATGGACTCATCGATGTCGGGTTTGAGGGAGAATGCTTCACTTGGACTAATAAAAGAGTTTGGGAACATCTAGATAGACTCCTCTATTCTGATGCATGGTTGCACTTTTCCCACTCAACCAAACTACTCACTTGTCGAGAATAAGGTCTGATCATGCTTCTCTTCTCACATCTGTCAGTTTCTCTCTAATGCTAAACCTCCATCATTTTCAGGTTTATATGAATGTGACTAGACTCCACCTTTTTTTAGATGTAATCTAACAATCTTGGCAAAATCCTATCGAAGCAATTGGAATGTGCAACCTTCAACAAAATCTTTTCAGACTTAAACTATTCCTCAAATGGTGGAATTCGAATATGTTTGGAGATATTTTTGAATAGATTAAAAAGCAGAGGTTGTTAAGTCTGAAAAAGCCTTTGATGAAAATCCATGTCCACATTGAGTTAACAGCTCTTACCCACACCTTCACCCTCGAGAAAGATTTTTGAAAAGAAAGCGACATGTCGGTGGGTTGATCAAGGAGAAAGAAATACCAAATTCTTTCACTCTTTAGTGAAGAAATAAAGAAGCAAGTCTAAGATTTATTTTATTTTAGATTCGGGTACTTCTTAAATGATCAGACATCAAAACCTCTGCTACCAACTTCTTTCATTCTCTTCTGACAAGTGACATTGAGGAGCTTCTTGAGGATGATCTTGACTGTTTGAAAACCATTCATTCAGACTTTTGTCCGGAATCTTTGTGCTCCACATTAGGTATGGAAGAAATTAAATAAGATGTTTTTTACATGGAACCGTATAGTGCTGCTGCACCAGATGGATTTTATGACATTGCTGGGACATTATTCAGCTTAATGTTAAAGAGACAACTGACGATTTCTTTAGAGGTAATGATGTGCCTCATAATTTCATAGCCACCATACTTGTTCTCATCCCCAAATTGATAACCCGAGCACATGGAGTGACTTCAGACCACTTAGCTCACGAAATGCCATAAATAAGATCTTTACCAAAATCCTCAATAGCAGATTGGCACACTTTCTCCCGGATCTCATTGAACATTCTCAAAGTGGTTTTGTTTAGGGTAGGCTTATTAGTGATAATATTCTTTTAGCCCAGAACTTAATCCACTCCATTGATTCTAAATAGGAACATGATAAAGTGGCTTTGAAATTGGATATGGCTAAGGCTATGACAGAATTCAGTGGAGTTTCTTTTACATAGCTCTTCAGAAAATGGGATTTCTTGCTCTTTGGATTTCTTTTATCCCAAACTGCATTGAAAACTACTGGATCACTATTTTGATTAATGGTTTCCCATTTGGTTTTTTCAAATCCAATAGAGGCCTAAGACAAGGTGACCCACTTTCTCCATCGCTCTTTATTCTTGCTGCAGATTTTTTGTCTGGGGTCTTGACTTTCTATTTTAGAAACAAAAGGACATGTACTACCACAGACAAGCTATCAAAATCACTTACTTGTCTTATGCGGATGACATTATCATTTTTACCAATTATAATAAGATTAATGTCTTTCCTTCAACACTACAGTAGGATCTCTGGATAGCTCATCAATAATTTGAAAAGCTCATTCATTGTTACCAAGAAGTATTCTAGCTCAGGGTTACAATGGCTCCATCACATCACAGGCTTCACACACAAAGCCCTTCATGTTACTTACTTAGGAGCCCTTTTTAAAGGCCACAAGAAATGTGTTCTCTATGAGGACCTCATTAGTAAAATGAGAAGCAAGCTTCAAGGATGGGAAAAAACTGCTATCCACTAGAGGTAGACTCGCTCTTATCAAAAGCACTCTCTCACCATGCCACTCTACCTCATCCAGGCACTTCAGACTTCCTAAACTGTGTTATATACTATTGAGAAAATAATGGCCAGATTTTTATGGGGATCCTATAGAGAGCAAAGAAGAATACACTAGAGTTCTTAGGATACCATTTTCTCTCCTGCGGGGGAGGAAAGCCTGGGTTATTCTAAAATTGAAGATGTATCACAACGTTCTCATTCAAATTGTAATGGAGGTTTAGATCATCATCATCACTATGGACCAGGGTCACACATCTTTATGGAAAGTGACATTTTTAATTTTAGGATTTATCCAATGTTAGGAAATTAATTAAATTAATATTAATTAATTAATTAATTAAGAATTTTATTTAATTTAATAATTAAATTAAATTAAATTATTCGATTAAATAATTAGATTATTTAATTAGACCTAATTTGATTAGAAAGCCCAATTGGAGTAAATTATAATTAAATAATTGGATAGATTAATTTGAGATTAAATAAATTGGATTGATTCATAAACTTTTAAGTCCAAGTCCAAAAATTAAAATGGATCACTTAAGAAGCCCACTAGAATATGAAGAGCATAAATTAAATAAATATAATTTATTTAATTAATATTTTTATATATAAATAAATATAGTGACTGATTTTCATGAGATAAAAAATCATCCACTAGGATTTTTTATATATATATATTTATGATATATATTTGATATATATCTATCTTGATATTATTAGAAGTGTTCAAATTAATATCAAGCATGTATGTAGACTAATTTTGATGATAAATGTATTTTCTTGAAAATATTGATTTACTTGTTCTTTAAAGAAAATAGGTTTCTTGATATTCTCTTCATATCCAAATTTCAAGAACTTAAAGAATCAATTTTTATTGTTCTTGAAAGCTTGTTTTTTATCCATCAATTGGTTTAAATTATAAATTTTAATCCGGTTCTAGATTAGAAAATAATTTTAAGGATACTAGTGAATCCTTTTAATCGGTATTACTTTTCGTATTGTGGACCTGATAGAGGAGGGACACGTGGTCCCTGCTAGTTTTGATAAGCAATTGATTGATTTATTTTCTACAACAACCGGAGTACACAAAAGGTATAATCCAAATTCAATATATTTATTTATATATATTCACTTGAATAAGCGCGATCGTTAGAATCGCTTTCGAATCGAGGGGGTAAATTTATTTGATAAATTTATGTTTGATAAAAAAAATTAATTTTCTGCAACACATGCCCCTGCGATTATAGTGAACCCAACAGTGGTATCAGAGCCACGATTTCGCTTATTCATTGAATTTTTTGGATTTGTGTTTACATGATTTAAATTATTTAAATTCATGTTTAGCATGCTAAATTTGATTTTGCATGATTATTGCAATTGATAAATGGGATTTTATTTTATTTTATTTAAATTATTTAAATATTAAAATAAAAAAGGCATAAAAAATGGGTTGCACGCGCGTCAGGTGTGGGACACCCGACGGCTGCGCGTAGCACCCAACGAAAATAGGGGTTGCTGCTGTCGCGCACGCGCGACGGGCAGCCGTCGTGTTGCTCGTTGCACCATTTTTTGGGTCCATTTTATTTTGATTTTCTGGAATTTTAAAATTAAATGTTAATTTTAGTAATTTTTTAAAAATTATTTTTCTAAGAAAATTTGTTTTTTAAGCAATTAAAAATTATCCCAAGTCAAAAATTGCATTAAACAACTTGGTAAATTTACATGTTTTTATAATTGCATGTGATGTTGATTATAAGGTGTATGAGATGATCATGAGCTATTGGACTAATGTGATTGGTTTTATTTAATATTTTTGGATTTAAAAATGGGGCCTGCGATACTCTTATTCCATCTATGTAAATTATTTATTTTTCTGCAAAGATAGTAGAATAGGTGGTGAGGTTTTTTTTTTCTTTGGAAGACGAAGGAGAATCAAGAAGGAGGTTCCAATAAAGGCCCATAATTGTATGGGATACAATTATGTATTAGACTAGGTTTTATTCCATTTTATTATTCTTAGAGTGACATTAGGTCCATTTTTGGCTCAAATGGATCGCATAAAACTGGTTCATGATCATCTTTTATTTAAGTATGTATTAGATGCATGTTTTGAGTTTTATTTAATGCTTTTATGCTTGCACAATGATATTATGATATCATGCATTAAATAACCAACCTAATTTTAATAATGATGAGGTCTTGAATAAAATTAAACCTCACTTAATTTATGAAATTAAGTAAAAGAATTTTTAATAGAATTCGATTTCAAACAAAAATGGACAATTTAGATGGGACTTATCGTTCCATGCTTACCATCAAAGGAAGAGACTTGACGACCGCTACCGTACTTGATCACTGGCTATGAGTCGTGGGGTGGTCTTGTGTTGGAAAGCTATGATCTCTACCAAACATAGAGATATTCGTGGGATGAAATCGCCATTATGTTGGCCATGAGTCGGGGGACATCTTGATGCTCTATCTACATGAACGTTTGATGAGTGTTGTTTGACACTTAGTATCATATAGGCTCACAAAATTGGGGCATATGGGAAGAAGTGAGACAAAACAAACTTGAGGGTTGTATAGTGATATAATCGTCAAAAAGTTAACTATCGATAGAATATTTCATGAGCTCATAAAATTAGAGTGTGAAATATTTTTGTTGGACGTCAAGCTCACTAGATAATTCGATTACCTCAACTTTCATTAGGGGTGATGAAATTCGAAGAAAATAGTGGGAGACATTTAGTATTAAAGACCTTATATTAAATAAATATGTTCTTCCATAGTTTACTCATTTTTTGTTTCATGCATGTTTTGTAGATTTTTCTACTAAAATGGCTAAGAATCCACTTGCAACAATCCTTTAACAAAATAAATTATCTAGACCAAACTTTGTCGATTGGCTAAGAAACCTTAAGATAGTTCTTCAATCTGAGAAGAGGGCATATGTCCTCAATATCGCGCCTCCTTTGGTTCCACCGGAGGATATTACTTTAGAGGCTTATGCAAATTACCTACATCATGTTGATGACAATCTGCAGACTCGATGCTACATGTTGGCATCAATGTCAAATGAGTTGTAGAGGCTGAATGAGGATCAAGATACTACTTATGGGATCCTCCTTCAGTTACAAGAGTTGTATGGTGAATGTACTCGACAAACGAGATATCAAATATCAAAGGAGCTTTTCAGATATTATATAACTGAGGGCTCTTCAGTCCATGACCATGGATTAAACATGATAGCTCTTACTAAAAGGTTGGCATCCCTTGGAGACGTTATGGAGAATGAACTATATACGGACCTTCTTTTGCAATCTCTGCCTCCCTCATTTGACACCTTTGTTGTCAACTTTAACATGCACAACATAGAGACTAGTCTTCCTGAGTTTGTGAACATGTTAAAGATTACTGAGTCCACTATGAAAAATGACAAACCAGTACTGCTTGTTGGATCTTCTTCTAGATCAAAGGCTAAAAGGCCCAAGCGATGAAAGAAGAAAGGAAAGGGTTCTTCCAAATCCAACAAGCTGAAGACGAAGGGCGGTGTCAAGAAGGTTTTTTCTCAAGCCAATAACAAGTGTCATTACTGCGGCAGACCAGGACATTAGAAGAGGAATTGCAAGGAGTATTTTGCATGCCTGAAGAGTTCAAGTATATATTTTTTTGAAGTTGTCTATTAATGATACTTCTTGGGTATTAGATACGGTAGTGGCTCACTTATCTGTAAAGATTTGCAGATGATGACAAGAAGTAGGAAGATAAATGGAGGATAGACAATCCTAAGAATGGGGAAATGAGCAAGAGTTGTTGCATTAGCTATAGGCACCATCAATCTAGCTTTTGAGAATAGTTCTGTAATAGTTTTAATCAATTGTCTTTTCATTCCATACATTTTTAAGAATATTGTCTCTTTTCCAGTTTTGGATAAAGAAGGTTTTTTATTTACTATTGAGAATGGAAATTGTTCCATCTTCAAATGTTCTGATTTTATTTATTCGGGTTCTTTGATGAATTATTTATATATTGTTACTCCCCATAACCCATTTTTAATAATTCAACAAAATAAAAAAAATAGATAATCATAGTTCCATGAGTCTATGGCACGTAAGATTAGGGCATATTTCTGAGAAAAGAACTAACATGTAGGCACAATTGCTTGATTTAAAGAACGAGCAAGGACTACCAACATGTGAATCTTGCCTCAGAGGAAAGATGACCAAATCTCCATTTATTGGACAAGTGGAGCGAGCCAAATATCTATTGGATTTGATTCATACAGATGTGTGTGGGCCACTAAGTGTTGGTGCCCGTTGATTCATACTACTTCTTAATCTTTATCGATTACTTCTCTAGGTATGGCTATGTGTACCTTTTAAGGTACAAGTCTGAAGTATTTGAAAAGTTCAAAGAATTCAGAACTGAAATAGAGAAACAAACTAGCTTAAGTATAAAATCTTTTCAATCTAATCAAGAAGGTGAATACTTAAGCATAAGGTTTTTAGATTATCTAAATGAGAATGGGATTCTCTCATAGTGGACTCCTCCTACTACTCCACAACTTAACGGAGTTGCGGAGTGTAGAAATCAAATCTTGTTGGACATAGTTCGATCCATGATGAGCTTTACTACATTGCCTCTTTTATTCTAGGGTTATGCCTTGGAAACGGCGGCATACCTATTAAATAAGGTGCCATCTAAAGATATACCCAAAACACCATAAGAAATGTGGTATGGCAAGACACCTTCTTATAAATACCTTAGGGTATAGGGTATGCTACTTATGTGAAGAAGCAAGTGGGAGATAAGTTGGATATGAGATTCAGCTTATGCAAGTTTGTGCGGTATCCAAATGAGTCTATTGGATACTATTTCTACGACGCCTCAAAACAAAAAGTGTTTGAGGAATGCCACCTTTCTTGAAGAAGAATTTCTTTTAGAGAGTAGTCGCAAAGTCATGGAACTTGAAAAAGTTCAAAAAACTACAGAACGCCCCAACTGTCGTAGTAGATGACACACCAGTCGATGATGGGCCCTCTGAGGCACAACCTCTGTAAAATCTGAAAGGGTCTCAAGGGTACCTAAGAAGTATAGCTTGTTGTTAGAAAATAAAGAAGAGTGACTCCCCTTAGATAATGATCTAAGAAGCTATGAAAAAATGATGTCTGACATCGACTCGGAAAAGTGGCAATAAGCCATGCAATTCAAGATGGACTCCATGTACTCTAACAAGGTATGGACCTTAGTGGACCTACCATAGAGAATTATTTCCATTGGCTGCAATAGGTCTATAAGCGAAAGCTTAGAGTAGATGGAGAGGTATCGACCTATAAAGCACGTTTGGTTGCAAAAGGCTATACTCACAAGCAAGGAATTGATTTTAAGAAAACTTTTTCACTAGTAGCGATGCTTAAATCCATCCAAATTCTGCAAGCCATATCCTATGAGATATGGTAAATTGATGTGAAGACCGTTTTTCTTAATGGAAAGATTAAGGAAGAGATTTATATGAATAGAGGCAGAAGGCTTCATATCCAATGTTGTAAGCTCCAGAGATCCATTTATGGACTCAAACAAGTTTCGAAAAGTTGGAACATCCAGTTTGATGAAACAATCAAAACGTTTGATTTTTATAAGAATCTAATGAACCATGTGTCTACAAAAAGGTTAGTGGGAGTGCAGTTACATTTATTGTCCTCTATGTTGATGACATCCTACTCATTGGGAATGATGTAAGGATGTTGCAATCGATGAGAACTTGGTTGTCTAATCAGTTTTCCATGAAGGACTTGGGAGATGCATCTTTTATCCTAGGATAAAGATCTTAGAGATAGATCCAGAAGGATGATTGGACTATCACAATCTATGTACATAGACAAAGTGCTAAAAAGGTTTAGCATAGAGGAATCCAAATGAGGATTCCTGCCTATAAGTCATGGGATTTCACTCTCTAAGGTTATGTCTCCCATGACACCTAAAGAGAGAGAAAGGATGGCTCACATATCTTATGCTTTCGCAATAGGGAGCATAATATATACAATGTTATGTACAAGGCCTGATATTACATATGCTCTGAGTATCATGAGCAGATATCAGTCTAATCTAGGGGAAGAACACTAGAAAGTCGTTAAGATGATCCTCAAGTACTTGAGAAGAACTAAGGATATCTTTCTGATATACGGCAATGAAGAACTAAAACTGGAGAGATATACAAACTCTAGTTTCCAATCCGATATAGACGACTTGGAGTCTATGTCTAGATATATATTCACCTTAAATGGTGGTGTGGTCAATTAAAAGAGTTCTAAACAAGTGACGACTGCAGACTCTACCACCAAAGCTGAATATATTGTTGCATCAGATGTAGTAAAGGAAGCTATTTGGATAAGAAACTTCATTCAAGTGTTGGGTATAGTTTCATCCGTTGTTAATCCAGTTATGATTTACTATGATAACAATAAAGCCATTGCATAACCAAAGGAGCCAAGATCTCATCAAAGATCCAAACATATAATGAGATGATATCACTTGATCAGAGAGATCATTGGTAGAGGTGATGCCTCAACAGAAAATATAGTGGACCCACTTACTAAGCCCTTAGAACAGAAGGTATTCGACAGACATCTTGAGAAAATGGACCTTAGATACATGGGCCATTAGAGCTAGGGCAAATGGGAGATTGTTAGAGTAGGATATCCAACGCCCAATTAGATTACTCTTTTTTTTGTAAAGACAATCTTATTAGGAATCATATTAATAAAAAGGCACTTTCTTTATCTTATATCTTGCATCTTTTATTTTTGCACATTAGATAAACTCTTTAGACCAAATTTAACTATGGGTCATGGTCGTGCATATGATGGTGATCATGGAACATATCTCTAAGGCTTTGGTCTTAAATAAGTTCCTCGAAGGCTTTTTGAGATGGAACATGAAATAGCCGAGTAAGACTTGAACATACAATGCATGCTCGTAAGACAAAGATGTTGCATTCCATTAGCATTAGCGTAGAGATGCAAGTGCATGTATGTGGGTGTTTGTTAGAGAACAAATACACTGAACATGGCCCGCAGGAAATTCTTAGTTAGAGACTTTATCTGTCGAAATAAAAATTTATGTGTTGCGATAATACATGACTAGTCCTTAGACTTGATGCACAATAGTAGCCTTGTGTACATCCTGCAACACTTTAATATATCTTTTGATTGCTTGACAATCACAAATGGGGTATGTTTGGTGTTGCATTGGTGTGCATGGAAGTTTGCCGGTGGCCAACATCAAATTCGACACTTGTCTTTTATTTAAAAAAAGAATCTTATGTATTTTCATAGTTCATGATTCAAAGACCTTAACTACAGTAGGATGAATCTTGATTCATCAGTAATCATTGAAACTTGAAATGGAATCATAGTTATTGAGAGCATGTTTGAAATCACTTTTTAAATAGATTTTATATCTAAAAGTCCATTTCAATTTTTTTTTAGGTGTTTGGTGGTTTATATTGGATGGACTTTTAGGGTAAGTCACATCCCAAAAAGTCCATTCTAGAGAAATAAGAATAGACGGCTTCTCAAAACCCATTTTCTACACTTTTATTTGGAGGTTACTAAAAAGTTAGTACTTTCCTATTTTATCCCATCTCTTTCTATAAATTACTCATATTAACCTCACCCTATTACTTTTTTACATTGAAAGCTCTTTAGAACTACGTTCATCCTTTTAAGATTTTACACAATTACAGATCAAAAGTTTTCATTGTTCAACTTCTTTTTTCTTGGGTTGTACACCTTTATTAGTTTAAGGTTATCACCAATTAATTGAAATTGAGATGTTCAGTTAAATAAAATTGCAAACTCATTTTATTATACAATAGCTGTTGATTTCAATTACTTAAAATTGAAACGACCATCTTGGAAGATAAAATGAAACTACGAGTTAGTATTTTTTTCATTAATTTGATTTGCGAATTTTCTTTGAACAGCTCCACAAAAAATATAAAATTATGCAGCAATTTTAGAATTCATATATCACAGAACAAATTTTTAATATAAGTATGGGCAATATTGTTAAATACATGATAAAAATGCACTTTTCAACTAATTTACCAAACATAGTTACAGGTGAAGAATAGACTTCTAGTTCTAAAGTACTGTTCTTAAATGGGTTTCATCAAACATATGTTAATAATAAAAATAGACTTCTAAAAAAGGCACTTAATGAAAAGTCCATTTTCTAAATGGACTTTTATTATAGAAGTGCTCCCAAACATGCACTGAATCATTTAGAGTTTTGGCTTATAATTCATGCGCTACATTCAATTAGGAGATTAGTTGTCAAAAGGACCGTACATGTATGGTACTCACAACTGAAATAGGTTTACTTGCTATTTTACCTAGTACTAGTTTGTCATGATTACTTGCTAGGTGTTTTCATAGATAGTGAGGTTTTTGGAATTAAGGAGTTAATTTCAAGCGGATTAATTAATTGAATTAATTAATTAGAATAATTGTTATTCATAGTTGCAATGTTGCAAGCTCACTACTAGCTTAGTAGTGAAACTAAAAGAGTCACACATCTTTATGGAAATTAACATTTCTAATTTTGGGATTTATCCAATGGTTGGAAATTAATTAATTAATATTGAATAATTAATTAATTAAGAGTTCTATTTGATTTAATAATTAAATTAAATTATTTGATTAAATAATTAGATTATTTAATTGGACTAAATTTGATTGGGAGCCCAATTGGAATAAACTATAATTAATCAATTGGATTGATTAATTTGGATTAAATCAATTGGATTGATTCATAGACTTTAAGTCCAAGTCCAAAAATTAAAATGGATCACTTAAGAAGCCCACTAGAATATGAAAAGAATAAATTAAATAAATATAATTTATTTAATTAATATTTTTATATATAAATAAATATAGTGAACAATTTTTATGAGATAAAAAATCGGCCACTAGGATTTTTTGTACATATATATAAATATATATATATATATATATATTTATGATATATATATTTAATATATATCTATCTTGATATTATTTTAAATTTTAAATTAATATCAAGAATGTATGTAGACTAATTTTTGATAACTAATGTAGTATTAAATAAGTCCACATACATTGGAGAGAGAAAAAAGAAGAATTGTTGGAAGATGTAGAATCCTACCAAAATTAAACTTTGAAGTGGTTCAAAATTGACAAACTCTCCAAGAGTTGGCGACCCCTATTAATAAGGGAGAGCCGAAAATTCAACATACAATTTTTAGAAAAAAATATTTTGTTAGAGCACAAGCTGCCATGGTAGAGAATAGGCTAGGGGCCAAAAGAGAAGATTTAATGGCCCTAGCCTAATCTTATGGGAACACAATCCCTTTTCTCATGCTCCCACCAGGGCAGTTATAGATTAAGAAAGTGAACAGGTGGTCATTGAGGGGCACTTATTCCTATGCTCGCAAAAAGAGAAGCTTTTTCCCATCCTTAAGAGATAATTGAAATAGAAGGTTCAAAAGAACGTGGAAATCTAATTGATCCGATCGAGGTCGGAAACAATCCTGGCTAGGCAAAAACAAAACGGGCCGCCATACAAAATAGGGAAGTAAGTACAAAAGCAAGTTCAAGAGGAATAAGCAAGAAAGTCGAAGCAAGAGCTCTAGAGAAAAAGATTCATATGGCAACCACGCAAGTAAACGAGTGAGGTTTGATTACGTCCAAAAGTTACAACACGGTTGAAATAGTAAAGTTTAGGATATCGACCCCACATAGAAGATAAAACAATAAGAAATGTAAGGTGAAACAACAACAAAAATTCTAAATGTAAAATTTGTGATAGAAAAATTATAATATAAATATATAAATAAATAAATAAGTAATATTTATATAATATAAATATATAAATAAATAAGTAAAAATATATCTAACAACCAATTCAATAAATTACAACGCATTCAAGTATCACTTTACCAACATTAATTTTTACCTTTACTTAGTTGAAAGTTTTACTTTCCAAAAGAACAACCAGAAAATTCAACAATAAAGTTCTTACAAAGAACAAAAGTATTTGCTTGCAAAAACTTTTTTCAATTTAAACAAAAGTAGATCTACAATATAGGTTATCTAAGAGAGAAGATAAGCCAAATTGACAATACTGCAACAAAAGATCAATCTAAAAAATATATCTAGACAGAAACATAAATATGATCACATAAAGAAAGTGTGACTAACTAACAAATTTCTAAATTAAACTTAAAAAAATTCAAAGGAGTTTAAACAAATCTTTAATCAATGAAGAACTTTGAAGAATCAAACTAAGAACTTTGAAGATCACTCTTAGTCTTGCTCTAAATTTAGCTTAGCTTGTTCATCATTTCACAAGTTCTAGAGAGAATATGAATTAGCAAAATTCTCTCTCTCCCTGAATAATAGCAATTCTTCCTTTCTTTCTTGAGTTTGGTGTCTTCAAAATCGTAGTTAGGAGTCGTTTTTATAGCAGATGAGTGCCTCAAAATTCTCATAACTAGCTTCACCAAGGATCTGAATATTTCCATGCATTTTAGTCCTTTATATCAAATGATTTTTAGAGAGTTGTAAAAAGGAAAGTTGTAATCATTCTTTTCAGCTACCATATAATCAAGAATTGCATCATTTAAACATTTGTAGCAAAATTTATGGTTAAAATAGTAAAGCATGCTCAAGAAGTATGGGAAACAACATATGTTAGGATAATATGTTTTTGTTTCCTTTTCTTTGTTGATCTTTTTGGTTCCCCCTTTTTACTTTTCTAAATCTTTCCAATTTGTGGCTTAAAAATACATCAAAAATAACTTTCATAAAATAATTATGCGCAATTGACATATTAAACCTCTTTAGTTTCACAAGTGTCATTAATTAGTTACTATCTAAAGTGTATTTTCTTGCACTTATCAAGGGTCAAGGTTCAAAATAAATAGGGAAAAGTCGGAGAGGCCGAGACACTTAAAGGGCTTGATTTAGGAGAATAGTGGTTTGACTGAGCTTGCGAGCTATCATGTTTCCAAGTGTCATCTAAACCTTTTCAAGAGTCTACCAATATGAGATTAGTTCCTTCTTGGAATATTTTTGAAGGAAGCTCAGTTGTATGATCACTAGTAGGTGAACATCTTTCGAGCTTTATAAGACTTGCTTTCTACGAATTAATCAAGCTATACTAGCCTTGACCTGGTTTACATGCCTAGAAGAGCATGGTGCAACCAAACTAATGCAGATTTTTTCATACCCATATAACTAAATCAACTTATGTTTTAAAGTCTCCGATATGTTCTTCTCTCTTTTTCTTTCTTTTTCTCTCTTTCTTTTTAAGACGACATCTTTCTTTCATTAAATATCTCTTCAATTCTCACACTTGAGACACAAGAAGCTTGATCTTGATGAAAGAATCAAGACTTCCAAAGAAGAGAGAAATGGAATTAAAGGTCGTTTAAAGTCTATTTATAAAACTAAGCTCGAGGGTCATGACTACCACATCATTGAGCTGGAAAAGGCCCTCGTTGAGGCTCACTCTAATGATGATAAATTGAAGTCTTCCCTTGAAGTTGAACGAGTGAACTCTTCTAACATTGGAAAAGTTGCTGGAAAAGACAAATTAATCGCTTCCACCATATACAAAGAAGCCCTCAAGAAAGCTTGCTTTGATGGTGCCAGATACTTCAAAATGTTTTCTCTTTTATAGCCACATCATCAACAAGACTGCTGAACATAGGTTCCTAAAGTTCATGAAGTGTCAGGCCTATTTGGTAAAACTTGTAGGGGTCATGCCTGATTTCAACCTGAACTGGACCCCTTGGAAAATGCTAATTTACAATATTGTCCCACTACTAGTTGACCCAATTAGAAAGTAATGAATTCTGTAGAGTGTTGGATTGATATGGTCTAAATCTTGCTTAGTTGGTATAGGCTCAGTTGACTTGGGCTCAAGTATGAATAACTAGGTTAGATCATTGGGTTCTGTATGGGCTTAGGCCTATGAGGTTATTATGTTGGTCTTTTTGACCTTGTTGGTGTAACAGTCAAGTTGTTTTTGTGAGTTGAGGTGATTATTCAGTTAGCTCGATAGGGCTCTAAGTTGACTGGCCTGGATAGGTTTGAGCAGATCAGCTCATGCTTAGCGAATTTCTTGGAAACCATTTATATTATGTGAAGAAGAGTCCTAGTCTAATTATGCTAAGCCTTTGATAAGAAAGAGAGATCTTGCCTTATCCAAGCTCCTTGATTCATGGTTGGTTTACTCAATGAGGATTATCTAAATAAGATAACAAAATTATGTTCTATTCTATCGCCCTATTATCCTGCTACTATATAAGAATTTCACCAACTTGGAGGTATATTTTATATGATTTTAGATACATCATTCTATTCTTTTGTTTACTCTTCTCGATCACCCCAGTACATCTCACCTCTTTTTTGCAAGTTAATTAGACAAGAGTCGATTGATTACATGAACAAATTCATAGTTCTTGGTTTGTGCTAATTCTTGCACACATCATGGATGATGAAGAAGGGCGAGATTTTGTTGATGCGGGCCATGGTCAGGATGACCAAGAATATGGAGGTCATGAAAACATCAACAATCAAACGACACATACTAGATAGCTTACGTCACTTAAATTTATTTTGCTTTTTTTTGTTCTCTTTGCTGGAAAGAATCTTGTAAGCATTGACATTTCTTGTATTCTTGTCGTATTCCTATTAGAGCAAAAGAAACGTCGAAAGGGTCTAGTCATCCTGGGTTACTGAAGAGTCGTCCGACTACTCGGTGATCAAATCAGAGAGGTTTTTACCATTTTCTCTTTTATTTTCTCCAGCACTCTCGAACTGATCATCTTGTTGCAAGACATCAAGCTTAGGAATGTAATGAAAATTTAGGTCTCTGCTTGCCTTGGAAGATTATTTTTTCCTCCTTGGTGAAAGACTCTTATAAGCATTGACATTTCTTGTATGCTTGTCGTATTCCCATGACCAGTTCTTTTTTATTCATAATGATCTATAATAGCACTTTCCTTTTTTATTAATGTAAGTTGTGCACTCTGATGTTTGTATTTCACTTTTATCATTGTTGATTGTAATTGTGTTGTTCGGCTTCAAAAAGTGATTAATCCTTATTATTTTTAGATTTGAGTAGATCCTTACACTAACGCGATTATGGATAGCCAAAACATACTTCCATGGGTGGAATGAGTATATTTGGATGCAACCTGGAATTTGATTTTGGAAAATGACCAAGAGGCCCTTGAGGTGCTAAAATGAAATTTATGCCCTTGTATTGTGGAAAATTATTAAAAATTTCTAATGAATTCCTAAAAATAAATAAAAATGCAGAAGCATGTTTAGAGATATTCAAAAATGTTGTAAATGCATGTGAAGGGTCATAATGACAAAATACCCTTAATGATGGAATAGTTTGAAAAGAATAAGAAAAATTATAGAAAAACTAAGAGGATGCAGTAAAAACTGAAATATGTCAAGGAATAGCAAAAATATAGATAAAAATGCCCCTTGTGGGGTGAAATGACTTTAGTGCCCTTTTTTGTACAAATGAGAAAAATAGCAAAAAATGGGTGAAAAATTATGAAAATACGGAGAATGCCCTAGAATATTTGGAAACATTGAGAGATGCAAGTGAAATGGTGAAAATACCCCCGAAGTCCAAATTAATTTAAATGCCCCTTATATTGTGAAAAGAAAAGTAGAAAAAGATGGGGGAAATGCCAAAATGTCGTTCATTACCTAAAATGTTGATATGTGATGAGAAATAAATGAAATGAATATCCATGTTTTTAAAAATTATGCAAATGGCAATGAGCATAAAAAAAACAATGCATAAAAATGAGGTTCCATGTCATAATATCACCAAATATGCACAAAATCATCCATTCAAGTTAAGCAATAACCTACTTATCAACATATAACATCAATCAATCCATAATTCCAAACTATTTCCTAAGGACCCATGCTCAATTTATGCTTGGGAGAGGGATTTCTAAAGGGTACATGAATACTTACAAAAGTGTGTATCAGTTCTTTAAGCATATGTTTTTGTCACAAAACAACAAACGTGTTTCCATACTATTTATGAAGGATCCTAACCCGTACCCCCATGAAGGAAGTAGGCCCGATCGAACAGACCAATATAGGCCTCTAGGGGTTCATTGTCGAATCCATTAGGACAAAAAATAAGGAGAAAGATAGGAGTTGCCACCAAACTCTTTGAAGGGGAGAGTGGAAAACTCGAATTGCATTGCTTTGAATAAACGTCTATTACAAAAGGTATATTTATATTTTTGAATGATAAGAAAATAAAACTACATAGCAATATCTTATTATATGTAATCTAGTAATAATAACTCTGAAATAAGAAACAAAATACATAGCCCCTGTGTCCTACTCGAAAGGAGGCTTACAAAGAGTCTGATATCTAAAATCTAGATTTGAAAGTCAAATTACAATGATAAAAAGAGTTAGGCACCCATCGTCGGGTCTCTAACCATGCCATTTTATACAATCTTTCATCGATTTTGTACATGAAAGGAGAAAAGACAAGAGAAACATGAAAATGAAAATAAATATGCAAATGCAAATATAAGTGAAAACCTAAGACTAATGTTGAGTTTGAGTTCCATAAGGAACTTCATATGTTTCTCTTTTGAGTAATTAGAACTCCGTAGTTTAAATTCCCGAGCTTTGGGCTTGAATTTATCAATGTGGGATAATCAAGAATAGAATGAATAGATTATCTCAAGGTAATGAGTGTGGACATTTTGGTGGCACAAAAAAGTGGAAGAAACCTCGATATAAGAAAGACTGCGAAAATCTCAAAGTGTAGCTTGTCCTTTGATAACCGGATACCTAATTTTCTATAACTTTGTTTATCTCATGGTTGATGAATGGTTGTTTTCCTATGACTCTGCTTATCTCTTGATAGACAGATCAAGCAAATAGCTAATTCCCTATGATTTTACTTATTCCCTTGTAGGTGAACAGCTAATTCCTATGATTTTGGTTTTTCTTTTTTTGGGCAGATAGTGCTATTTTCTCATGACTTTGTTGGACTAATTTGTTTTTATGTATGTGTGTGGGATTTGATTTTGAAAAATGTTGAGTGGATAAATATGCCAAAAACTTGAGTTTAGGGTACACATGGAGTGTGAGAAATTGCATTTGGAGATGTGTCTGAGACAAAGCATAAAAGTGTGTGAAAGTAGTGGTTGGACTTATGAGTCGGAAGAAACAACAATATGATGGGGTCTCAAATCCAGGGGATATAGGCATGTAATTCATGGGAATGAAGCAAGATAAGAGAGGTACTTATGGAACGAGATAATAACTAAAATGCATGAACAAGCGGGGATACAAACACATGTATTTATGGAATGTGATAATAATTAAAATGCATGAACATATGGGATGCAAACACACAAATGTGAACGCTCATATATGACGTATGGGAATAGTATGATGTGATGGAATGTTCCAAGTAGCATGGGAAATGCCCAATTGTGATGTGTATGAGGCATATATGAAAATCCCTAAGCTTGGGAAAGATGACTAGTGGAGATATTTAAGTGTCATGATATATGCACAAGTGTTTTGTAAAAATGTCTAAAATATGCGAAAAATGACTAAGTGTGAAAATTGCGTGTGTTGAAGTACCCTTTATGGAACAAAGTTTATAAGAACTGACTAAAATGCTTGGAGTGAAGATGTGTGAGAATTACCAAAATGCCTTCCTTAGGCTAAGCATGCATAGTTGTGTTAGGATATGTTCTTTGTGGAAATTAAGATGTATGAAATAACCAAATTGCCCTTGATGGGCCAAACATCAAGATGTCAAAAAATAACAATGATGCATTTTTTTCGGACCCAATGTGTTAAATGTACATGTAAATATTTAAAATGCCCTCTCAAACTGGAATTTTCATATTTTCCATTGGCCCCAACTTCTAAATGCTTTTTCTCCATAGGATATTTTAAATATTTACTATTTGAGAGGACATTTTAAATATTTAAAAAATATTTCTCAATTTTCCTTTAGAAAAAATAATAATAAATTAGGAGAATATACCAAAACTAAAAAAAATAGAAATAAATATGAAAAGATAATGAAAGATTATGGGGATGCATAAAGTATTCTAAAATGTCTAGAAATGCTAAAAATATGATTTGCAAAGACAAAAATGTCATCCACATGACAAAATGATCAAAATGCCTTTTTCCTTAAAATGTAGAAAAAATAGTGAAATATGTAAAACTTGTGAAAAAAATTATGAATATGCAGAAAATTCTCAAGATGCCTAGAAGTATTAAAAAGTGTGTGTGGAAAGATGAGAATGACCCTAGAGGGAAAAATCCTATTATGCCCATATTTTGGAAAAATAATGGGACAAATGGAAAAAATATGAAAAAATTCTATAAAGATTATCCATGGCCTAAAGTGATAATATGTGATGAAATGCATAGAAGGATCCATATACATATTATGGAAACAAAAACATGGGAAAAATCTCCAAAAAAGGAAAAATGCATAGAATGTATGCATAAGTCATATTATCATCAAATAGGTGCACATAATAATCAAAAACATCAACAACCCAACAAGTCAAGTGTTAGAGTAGGATGCCCAACGCCCCAATTAGATTGGCTGTATTATACTCTTTTGCTTTTGTAAAGACAATCTTATTGGAAATCATATTAATAAAAATGCATTTTCTTTATCTTATGTCTTACATTTTTTATTTCTGCACATTAAATAAAGTCCTTAGACCAAATTTAGCTACGGGGCATGGTCGCGCATATGATGGCGATCATGGAACATGCCTCTAAGGCTTTGGTCTTAAATAAGTTCCGAGTCGAGAGTTTTTTGAGATGGGACATCAAATAGCTCAGTAAGACTCGTACATATAATGCATGCTCGTGAGACGAGGATGTCACATTCCATTGGCATTAGCGTAGAGACGTAAGTGCATATATGTGGGTGCTTGTTAGGAAATAAGTACACCGAATATGGCCCGCAAGAAATTCTTAGTTGGAGGCTTTGCCCGTCGAAATAAGAATTTCTGTGTTGCGATAGTACACGACTAGTCCTCAAACTTGAGGCATGATGGTAGCCTTATGTGCATCCTACAGCACTTTGAAATATCTTCTGATTGCTTGACAATCATAAAAGGGGTATGTTGGGTGTTGCACTGGTGTGCATGGAGGTTTGTCAGTGGCCAACATAGAATTCGACACTTGTTTTTTTAAACAAAGAATCTCTTGTGTTTTCATAGTTCGTGATTCAAAGACCTTGGCCAAGGAAGAATGAATTGTGATTTATCAAGAATCATTGGAACTTGAAATGGGATCACAGCAATTGAATCATTTAGGGTTTCGACTTATAATCCATGCCTTAGATTCAATCAGGAAATTAGCTGTCGAAAGGACCGTACGTGTATGGTACTCGCAACTGAAATAGGTTTACTCGCTATTTCACCTAAGACTAGTTTTCCATGATTACTTGCTAGGTGTTTTCATGGATAGTGAGGTTCTTGGAATTAAGGAGTTGATTCCAAACGGATTAATTAATTGGATTAATTAATTGGAATAATTGTTATTCATAAGTTGCAAATGTTGCAAACCCACTACTAGCTTAGTAGTGAACCTAAGAGGGTCACACATCTTTATGGAAAGTAACATTTTTAATTTTAGATTTTATCCAATGGTTAGAAATTAATTAATTAATACTGATCAATTAAATAATTAAGGATTCTATTTAATCTAATAGTTAAATTAAATTATTCAATTAAGTAATTGGATTATTTAATTGGACCTAATTTGATTAGGAAGCCCAATTGGAGTAAATTAAATTAATCAATTGGATTGATTAAATTGGGATTGAATCAATTGAATTGATTTGGGAATTTTTGAGTCCAAACCCAAAATAAATGTGGATCACTTAACAAGCCCACTAAAGTATGAAGAGAATAAATTAAATAAATATGATTTATTTAATTAACATATTTATAGATAAATAAATATAGTGACCAATTTTATAGGATAAAATAGGCCACTAAGATTTAATTTATGTATAATATAATTATAGTATATATATATGATATATATCTATCTTGATATTATTTGAAGAGTTCAAATTAATATCAACAATGTATGTAGATAATTTTGATGATTAATGTAGTCTCAAATTAGTCCACATACAATAGAAGAGAGAAAAGAGAAGAGTTCTTGGAAGATTTGGAATCCTTCCAAGATAAGGTTTTGAAGTAGTTCAAAATTAAAAAACTTTCCAAGAGTTGGAAAAGGATTAAAATTTTCAGCCTTATAAATATGAGGGATAAAAATTACATAATCAATGCAAAAATTTTGAGCAAAAAAAATTATTTTGTTTAAAAATCTTCTATTTTTACTCTCCAAGAAAAGAAAAGAAAGAAAAAGAAAATCAATTTCTTGTTATTCTTTCATATTATTGTTTCAAGAACTTAAAGAATCAATCTTTATTGTTCTTGAAAAATATACTCCGGTTCTAGATTAGTAAACAATTAAAAGGATACTAGCGAATTCTTTTGATTGGTGTTGCTTTCCGTATCGTGGACCTAAATAGAGGGGAGACACTTGGATCCGTGCGAGTTCTGATAGTCCAGGATAAGCAATTGATTGCTTCATTCCCTACAACAACCGGAGTGCACGAAAGGTATAATCCGATTTTATATTTATTTATATATTCACTTGAATAAGCGCGATCGTTAAAATCGCTTTCGAATCAAATGGGTTAAATTTATGTTTTGATAAAAATTTTAATTTTCCGCTGCGTATACCCTGCGATTATAGCGAACCCAACAGTGGTATCAGAGCCACGGTTTCGCTTATTTAGTGAATTTCGAATTTATTAATACATATTTTTAAATTGTTTAAATTCATGTTAATTATGTAAAATTTTTTTGCATATTTTAGAAATTTTTAATTGGAATAATATTTAATTGCTTATTTAAATTGTTTAAATATGAAAAAAAAAATCACCAGCGTCAGGTGTCAGACACCCGACGGCTGCGAGGGCAGGCACCCGGCAGCGGGTGCCGGCGTGCCCACGGGCGCCCGACAGTTGTGCGCCGTCACCGGCGCTGGCGGGCGCCCGTCGCTCGGCACCCGACAGCGGGCGCCTGGCGCCCGGCTGCGCGTGCCCGACGGGCAGCAGTGGTGCTGCTCGTCGTGTCGTTCCGGGTCTATTTTTTTATATTATTTTTTTTTATTTTCTGGAATATTAAAATTAAATGTTAATTTTAATTATTTCTGAAAAAATTATTTTTCAAGCAATTAAAAATAATACCCAAGTTAAAAGAAAAATTGCGTTTAACAATTTGGTAAATTTACATATTTTGATAATTACATATGATGTTAATTATGAGTATGTTATGGGATGATCATGAGCCATTAGACCAATGCGATTGGTTTTATTTATATATTTTTGGGTTTTAAAATGGGGTTTGCGAGCCTCTTATTTCATTTATGTAAGTTATTTTATTTTCTGTAAAGAGAGTAAAATAGATGGTAAGGTTTTCTTTTTCTTTGGAAGACGAAGGAGAATAAAAAAGAAGGCCCATGATTGTATGGGATTACAATTATGTAATAGAATAGGTTCTATTCTATTTTATTACCCTTAGACTGACTTTAGGTCCATTTTTGGCTCAAATGGACTGCATAGGATTGGTTCATGATCATCCATTTATTTAAGTATGTATTAGATGCATGCTTAGGATTTTATTTAATGCTTTTATGCTTGTGGAATGATATTATGATGTCATGCATTAAATAACCAACATAATTTAAATTATGATGAGGTCTTGGATAAAATTAAACCCCACTTAATTTATTAAAATTAAGTAAAAGAATTTTTTGAAAATTCGATTTCAAACAAAAATGGACAAGTTAGGTAGGACCTATCATTCCATGCCTACCATCAAAGATAGAGACATGACGATCGCTACCGTACTTGATCACTGACCATGAGTCGTGGGGTGGTCTTGTGTTGGAAAGCTGTGATCTCTACCAAGCATAGAGATGCTCGTGGGATGGAATCGTCATTATGTTGACCATGAGTCGTGGGACATCTTGATGCTCTATCTACACGAAAGTTTGATGGATATTGTTTGACACTTAGTACCATATGGGCTCATAAAATTGGGGTATATGAGAAGAGGTGAGGCAAAACAAACTTGAGGGTTGTATAGTGATACAATCGTCAAAGAGTTGACTATCGATAAAAATATTTCATGGGCTCATAAAATTGGGGTGTGAAATATTTCCATTGGACCTCAAGCTCACTAGGAAATTTGATTTCCCGAATTCCATTAGGGGTGATGGAATTCGAAGAAAAATAGTGGGAGACATTTAGTATTAAAGACCTTATATTAAATGAATATATTTTTCCCATAGTTTACTCATTTTCTGCTTCATGCATATTTTGTAGATTATTCTACTAAAAAATGGCAAAGATCCACTTGCAACAATCCTTGAACAAAACAAATTAACTGGACCTAATTTTGTCGATTGGCTAAGAAACCTGAAGATAGTTCTTCAGTCAGAGAAGAGGGCATATATCTTCGACACTGCGCCTCCTTCGGTACCATCGGAGGATATTACTTCAGAGGATTATGCAGGTTATTTATGTCATGTTGATGACAATCTGCAGGCTCGATGCTACATGCTGGCATCGATGTCAAATGAGCTGCAGAGGCAGAATGAGGATCAAGATACTGCCTATGGGATCCTCATTCACCTACAAGAGTTGTATGGTGAAAGAACTCGGCAGGCGAGATATCAGATCTCAAAAGAGCTTTTCAGATATCGTATGACTGAGGGCTCTTCAGTCCATGATCATGGATTGAGATGATAGCCCTTATTGAAAGGCTGGCGTTCCTTGGAGTCGTTATGGAGACGAACTCTATACGGACCTTCTGCTGCAGTCTCTCCCTCCATCATTTGACATCTTTGTTGTCAACTTTAACATGCACAACATGGAGACTAGTCTCGCTGAGCTTGTG